>BPLS01000226.1:660380-703238 GCA_019656275.1 Rhododendron kiyosumense | reverse complement strand
GTACGGAGCCGAAGAACTCGCTAGGCTGGAGGAGCAAGAGGAGCCGTAGTATAGGACCTCGTAGTTTCCTTTTTGTTATCTTTGAATTTCAAATGCTCCTATGTGAGCCGTTTTGTAATAATGAGCAGTGACTCGATATTTCTGTAATAAATTTCTTTTATTAACGTACCTAAAAATTAGGGGCGTTACAAACAGCTCCTTCAATTGGGTCTCAAGTTCTTTTAGCTTGGCAGGGGCCATTTGGTATGGCGCCATGGAAATTAGTGTAGTTCCCGATTGGCGTTCTATAGAGAAGTCTATCTCACTTTGGGGTGGTAAGCCAGGAAGTTCTTCAAGAAAAAACATTGGCGTACTCACAAACGATGTGTGGAAATCCCACTTCCATTCTTTCGGCTTCTTCCTTTCAAGGACTAGCTAACCATCCAAATAGTTGGTTTTGCCACCTCAATCTTTTCGTCGTCAAACTCGCCGTTTGTCTATCCCCCTTAAATTGTAAACGATCCCTTTCGGGGGTATACGCGGTCATTATCTTCTGATGGCAGTCTATGACCGCTCGATGTGCCAGTCCATCACCAGGATTATGTCGAGATTCGCCATGTCGATCACTCTAAGATCGCAGGTTGCGTGCAGGTTTGCTACTTCTAACTCGCACTCTCTACACACTAGACTAACAGCTATACTCCCCCCAAATGGTGATGTTATTTTCATACTTGTACTTAGGGGTTCTGTTTCTAGTGCTAGTGCAGTTTTGCAGGTGGTAGGCATAAATGAGTGCGATGCTCTAGAATCAAACAAAGCTTGTACGCAGATACTACAATAGTAGCGTACCTTGGATCACAACAGGATCCTGCTTTTGTTCCTCAGTCTGTAGTGTAAAGATACGCCTCCAATGCCTTATTCTGCCCATTCTGCTGCTGCGATAGGCCTCCAGGGTTTTGCTTCACAAAACCGGCCTGTCCAGGTTGTTGAGCTTTCTGATTTCCAAAGCTCCCATTCCCCTCCTTCTGAGGTTGCGGGCATTGGCGGCTGTAATGGCCCATAGCTTAACAGTTGTAACATCTAATTGTCGCCAGGTCCCGATTGCCCCTTTGCGTTTCGCCGCTTTTGGATGTAGCAGACTAGCAATCCTCCAGGGCTGGTTGCTTTGAGGCGGGTTAAAGGGTTTGGTGTGGTAGGGTCCAAGGTTGTTGATAGGTGATTGGGTTCGGATTGGTCCACCGGTGTTATTATTCGCCTTCCTCCACCGGGTTTTGAAGTCCATTTCCTCGCTCTCTAGCCGGAGTGCACACTTCACAACTTCGGCGTGGTAAAAGCTTGAGCTACCACTGCCCTTCGAGCAGTCGTCAGCCTCCACTCGAACCTTCTTGTCTTCAGTAGGTATGGAGGTTAGGGCGTAGAGGGGCAGTTCTTCAAATTTGGTCGTGTACTAGGTGACCGTCATCGTTCCTTGTTTCAAGTTCAAGAATTCATGTTCCTTCGCTAGGTGAAGAGGCGTGGGAAAGTACTTGTCGAGAAACAGGTTTTTAAACTCGGTAAAAGTCATGGTGGCTATGGTATGAGTTGCCTCCATCAGGTCCCAGCAATAGTGGGCTTCTCCTTTCAGTTGATAAGTAGCTAAAGCCACTAGATCTCCATCTTGGGTAATCCCTAGGGTTTTGAGGATCATTTTGACTTCATTTAGCCATGTCTCGGCCACGATGGGGTTGGTATCTCCGTGGAAAGTCGGGGGTCGGCGTTTGCAGAACTCGTTCATCGCTTGGGTTCGGGTCATAGGTCCATCGTCGTGGTTTTGGTTTCAGCGGTCAGTGTTCAAGGCGGTCATGAATGCTTGCATGACTTGGGCTAGGTCGGGGTTTGCGTTAGAGGGTCCTCCACTATCGTGTCCTAGTCCATTGCGTCGGTTCGCCATCTACGGGTAGAAATTGAAAGGGGGAGGTTTTAGTTTACTTCAGCAATTTCCTTTTTGGCAATGGTATTTCTTTCAAAGTTGAAAGTACTTTATCAAGTAATATGCAACAGTACTCTCTTAATAAAGGCAATCTTTTCATAAATAAGCATAAATTATAAGCATAGAGTCCTACTATAATGGCAAGTTGGCAAACACGAGGATGAGGAGTAATTGAAATAAGCCTTTTATTATCAACATAGGAAGAGTACGACTTAGGGATTTTTTTTTTTTTAAACAGACAGCGGTGATCCTAATTTTTCCAACATCCTACATCCTGAAGGATTACAATTGCTCCTAGGTCGGCCTAAGATATGCCTAATTGGTGTCCTCGGTACCATCTTTCATCGAAAGCTTGGCACAAACGACGTTCGTATTCTTTTATAATTGCTGCAAGTGCGACGGCCATGACGAGAGCCCAGTACCAGAAGGTGTTGAGATGGTTATTCCCGGCGAACCACCGTGGCATGCTTATTGTAAGTACCACACAAAACAAAATGAAGATGAAGAGTTGCATCCATAGGATTTGGATTGTTATGGTTAGTTCGGCTAGCTCGATTTCTTGGAACACGGCGTCTTCCGGAAATCCTCGTCGTCAGGTTGCCATGGCTCGGTATGATAGGATAGCGATTTGGAGGGGTTAAGATGGTGTGGGAGATGAAGAGATGGAAGTGGTGGTGGAGTATATATAGGGGCGGAAGAGGGGTGTTTTGGAGGGAAGGATTTGAAATTTTTGAAATTTGAAGTTTGGAAGGTGTGGTTTGCCGCGCCTAGTGGGGTTATACTCGGCACTCGGTGCTAGGTTCCGCTTTCGTCCTTTAAGAGGCGTGGGAGAATATTTATCCAAGAATGAGCCGCAAAGGTTTACTAACACCAAAAATGTTTTCGAGTTTCTAAATTCCACATTCGATTTTTTATTTAAGTCATCATCCAATTGTTCGGGAATTCCCAGCTCAGCTGTACTGCCAATTCCGCGCCTTGCTTCAATCTGAAGATTGTTTTGACAGAATTCCACCCAATTAGGGACAGTAAACTTAAACTCAAATTCACGTTTGTGCAACGGTCAAACTATCTTATGGTCTGCCCATCCTACCTATGGCCGAGGTTTTGAACCTAAAACTCTAATACCAAGTTGTAACGCTCCTAATTTTGGGAACGTTAAATAGACAATTTTATTGAAAATCTAAATAAAATCTAACTCATTATTACATCATAATTCCTATAATTGCACAAAGGGGGGAAAACTAAGGTTCCTAATTACAACACCGCTTGCTCTTCCATCCTAGCCAACTCTTCGACTCCAAAAGCCTCCAAGGTGTACAGCTCACCCTGTGCATCTACGAGGTCTGACACATTATATCGGTGTCGCCACCAATATAATATGTCAGGGTTACCAAAGGTAACACCATGAGCTACAGGAGCTCAATAGAATAATCCAAACTCACTAACCCATAACTTACAAGCAATAGACAATAAGGTTTACAATTTCCACACAGTACATATATATCTAACAAAACAGTTAACAATGACACATCCATATTCATTATTCACTATCGTTTGTGTCCATAATTTTCTGTGCTTCTCTTACGCGACTCTTCGTAGACTGTATCATCATTTTCATATACCAAATCAACATTTCCAAAATCATTTTTAACACACCCAACATCGGTTCCGCCGTTCCGGTCTCCCGAGTATCCTCACAATGGTTCTGCCGCACCAGGTTCCCATTGGCACACAAAACTTGCATTGGCTCCTCTCCGCGGATAACCAAGCCATATTACCAATGAGGCTACCACGTCCGGCCCCATCAGCAATCTTCACAATGGGCTACCAAGTCCGGCCACATTGCAGTTTTCGCAATCCATACAATGGGCTACCAAGTCCGGCCACATCGCGAGTTTTCATTCACACAACGGGCTACCAAGTCCGGCCACGTTGCAGTTTTTGCAAATTCACACGATGGGCTACCAAGTCCGACCACATCACGATTTTCTATACACATAATGGGCTACCAAGTCTATCTATTTTGCGGTTTCAAAGCACGTTTTGTCTTTAACACACCCTAGGTGTCATGTTTCTACTTTCTCAATTTCTGTGTCTCGTTTTCATGCAAAGACTTCGCGGTAGGACTCGTAAGTAATCATAAATCATTCATTGTAATCTTCAAACTAAACTAGCAAGATCATCCAACTCTATATTATCTATCATGCTCAAATCCTAACTTAAAGCATAGCACCACATGTATGGATGCCCTTGGAGTGAAAATCACTTATGCTTTACAACAAGACAAGTAATACCAGCAATTCATGCATACAAGACCACATACTTCCAATAGCAAAATAAGTTTGTTAACTACCTGTAGACATCCTAATTTGGACATATTAACTATCCTTAATTTGTGCCCTCGAGGCTCCCCAATGATGAAAAGGAATCAAAATGGGACCCGGCTAAAGCTTGGACGGTGCTTCTTGGACTTTTACAAACCAAAACCGTGCTTTTTTTCGACACCCTGAGGGTAAAATTGACACAAATTTCAGTGTATAAAATATATTTGAATGAAACCAATTGGGTTAGAAAGAGGACTTAACGAGCTTTCCAATGCTTTGAAAAACACCCAAATTCGAGTTTGGGAGTGTCCGTGGCGCCCTTCTGAAGTTGGGCAGTCACTCCTGAGCGCTCGGGACCACTTTTGAGCGCTCGGGACTTCACTCTTGAGCGCTCAAAAGTACTGACAGAGCATTGGATGTTGAGCCCTGAGCGCTCGGGACCATTCCTTAGCGCTCTGGAGTGTTACCGTCACCAAAATTCTATTTTGTCACCAAATATTGCTTTTCCTGTATTTTAGTAGATACTAGGTGAGTATTGGTCCATCCAGAGCCCAGTTAGGTTTACTTTCAGTTGCAAGGAAGCAAGGTCTGGACGGTTAGGACCAGTTCTTAACTGTTTAAACTATTTGCTGAGCACTAGTGCATATTAGTACTTATATGTTTCTGTTTTAAGTATCATATTGCATCTATTCTAACCAAAAATTGCAGGATGGCTCAGTAGAGCTCCTGAGTGCTTAGGAGTGCAGTCCTGAGCGCTAAGGAGTGGTTCCAGTGGCAGTAGTTGATTTTCTGTCATTTTGTATCATTTCATCAAACATATACTGTACACCAGCACATGCATGCACCACTTTATTTGATATATCTGTGGTTGCTTGCTAATTGTTTCATGAAACAAAATATTTTCGACAAGATCCCACAAATGTTGAGTAGAGACCGACATCGCGTCAAGCGAGAGAGGTGCCATAAAATCATTCCCCCCTCATAACATGGCTTCCGACCCCAAAACAAATCTCTGGTTTTCAATTTCAATCAATTATTTTCAATCAAAACGGTTTCTCAGGTGGCGAACCTCAAATCCGGGTGGCGTCTCTTCAATTCTTCAATTTTTCAAATCAAAACATTATTTTTCGGGCTGCCCCGATCCACCCGGGGCTGTAGTAGCCCACACTACCATGCATTTCAACATTAAGCAACAGATAACCTTATATACTTTTTAGGCAACAGATAACCTTATATACTTAGAGTTAGAGTGCAAGGATAATCTACATATACTTAGGAGTAGTAGATAGGGAGAATCTACCGTTCTTCTTGGCGGTAGTGATGACTACGAAAGGTAAGTTGACGATCGGACGGAGTAACTTCCTACGACTGGTTCCGGTAGCTTTGAAAGAGAAAGGTTTCTCTCGAAACTAAATCTTGACTAAACTACTTAAGCTTTTTGGATCGAAAGGGTGGTTGAATGGCGGTCTTGGTTGAGTTTCTTGAAGAACACAAGGAGAACTCAAGAACACCAAGAACAAGAACAAAACATAAGCTTTCTAGAGAGAGAAGTTGAAAGATTGGAAGGTGTGTGTTGAATGGCAAGAAGGGGTGTTATTTATAGCAAAAGTCTTGGCTATTACCCAATGAATAAAATTTTCCCTAGCAATTATTATCCAATGGGTAAAGATTTTCCTAAAAAAAATAATAGGCCAAAAGGTACATTTATCCATATATAAATATATTTGTGTACTTAGAAAATTTAGTTAAATACTTTACAAGGTACTATATAATCTTTTAAGATTTTCAAGTATCCAATAAAAAATATATATATAAGATCAAAATTTCCTAATAAACTAATCTAATAAGCACATGTTCCTATTATATTATTATATTACAGTACTTTAGTACACATATTTTTATACAACAAATCTTCATAAAATCTAGGGTAATAGATTTATAAGGTACATATATATATTTTTCTATAAAATAAACACACATGGAAAATATAGGAAATGTCTATTTAATAAAATTCTAGTACTTATTGGTAGACTAACCTTATTATCCAAGGGGTAAAGTTTACCCTAATACGTATTGACCAATGGATAAGAGAAATAAGGTTATATATATATATGACCAATTATAAAGGTACAAGGTACTAGGTGATCTTTAACTAGATTTTCAAATCAAAATTCCTTATTAAAGTATTCCAAATTGGCACATGTTTCCTTTAAACTATTAGATTATGTACTTAGAGAATCCTAGGGTATTTATATTATATGGTATATATACACATTTCCAAGTATTCAAATATATAAGTAGGTACTATTAGGTACCATATAATTTATCAAGATTTCCAAATATCAAATAAAATATATTGCCAAGATTTTTCCTATTAAAATAATTCAAGAAGTACTCGTACTTATATATTTATTAGTGTACTTAGAAATCTAGGAAGTTAGATATACCTATATTTTTAATGCATATGAACACATGGAAAAATCTAGGAAGTGATTAAATAAATCTTAGTACTAGTTGGAAGATTGACTCTATTATCCAATGGATAATATTTTTCCTAGTAATTATTGACCAAAGGATAAAAGGTTTAAAGAAATATATATATATATATATATATATATATATATATATATATACAAACACACAGACACACACACACACTTGAATAATATTTAAAATACCCAAATGTTCTTTAGGCATGTGAATATAAGTCTATATATAACTATATATGAGTACTTTATCAAATGTAGTACAAGATATCTTTGATAGAAAATCTAGGTTTCCTATTGTCTAATGGATAAAAGTTTTCCTAACTTTTATTGTCCAATAGGTAAAGGTTCATCAAGGGTTAGAGAATTGTAACTAGATGAATTGGTAGTTTGGTTTCCTCCAACTTATCTGTAATAACTCTGAATTTCAATGAATAAAAAGTTATTTACTATTATTCGAGTTATTAATTTTAATTGCTTGAATTACCTTAATCCTTGTAAATTGTCATAATTGCACTTTGACCCTTCAAGTTTCATTTCTTGCACTTTAGTCCTACTTAGCAAGCCTAGTTAGCGTCTAACCATCCGGTTGGAATAACTAAACTAGGAAACCTTCTAGTCACCGTAAAATGACCATTTTGCCCCTCATTGGAACTTTTGACCATTTTGAACCCTAGACTAAGAATTTTAATATTCTTTTTCTTTTAATCAAATTGGTTTTATTCTTTATCCATTGGACAATAATGGTTAGGGAAACTATTACCCATTGGATAATAGAATCCCATTTGTTTATATTAAAAGTATACTTACTTTAAAGTACTTTTTTTATTATTTTAATATTAAAAGTGACCTAATAGCTATTATCCATTAGATAATAGAAGTTATGGGAAATTTTACCCATTGGACAATAGGGTGAATCTTTCAAGGTACCATGGGATTATTAAACTAATCTTTTTCTTAAAAACCCATGTGTCAAGTACTTAATATTTTAATTCAAAAGTACATCGTACCAATATTCCCAAAGTACCCTTTTATATATTTTTTTATTTGGATTCTAACCACCATTGTACATGTGTATATATGTGTATATATATATTAGTACCTAGATGATTAGAATATTACCTAAGGTACCTATGCCTATTTAATTTGTTGGTGGGCAAAATCCTAGACTTAAAGACTACCATTGATCTTAAGTACCAAAGAACTACTTTTTTATTTATTTTTCTTGCAATACAACACATGTGTATATATATATATAGTACTTGGCAAGAGTGTGAGAGGGAGAGAGAGAAGAGAGAGCCGTGGGAGAGAGAGAGAGAGAGAGAGAGAGAGAGGGGGGGGGGGGGGGCGGTTGTGAGGGAGAGAAGGAGGGAGATTTGTTGTGTACTTGGCATTGAACCACCAATGTACTTCCAATCTTTGAGATTTATATTCTTCCAATCTTTGAGATTTATATTCTTCCAAGCCAAATCTTAACTCCATTGTACTCTTTTATACACCTTTCAATGGTTTAAACCCTTAGATCTTGTACAATTCTCATCTCCACCATTCAATTGATTCAAGAATCCAATCTAAGGACACCATAGCCATGCAACCCTAGGATTTTGCATTGATCTTTCAAGAAAAGTTGGATTTGTTTTGATTTAAAAATTGGGGAAAGAAGAGAGAGAGAGGGCCGGCCATTAAGAGGGAGGGGGAGCCCTTTGCCTATAAATAGAAGGCCATTCTATGCTTCAAACTCACACCTCAAAGCAAAAGCTCTTCCTTCTCTCTAGAATTCCAAGCATTCTTGTTCTAAAGTTCAAAACCTTCTTTGTTCTTGAGAGTTCTTGAGCGAAACCACTAAACCACTCCCAATACCACCCAACGATCCTTAAAGTAGTTTAGTCAAAGTTAGGAAGTTGTTTCTACGAAAAGAAATACAAATCTTTTCCTTTCGAAGTAATCCGAGCGCCGTTACGCCGCCGAAATCAAAACCGTCGACCAAACCACTGCCTAGAAGAACGGTAGTGATCTTTACCTATTTTTCAAGTAGTTAAAATCCTTACTTTATTTTCGATAAGTAGTTTAAATCTTGCTACTTGAAATCTCGACTTACTTTCCTAAAGATTAAAAAGTTACTTGATTGTACATGAAAAAGTAAAATTGCATGATTATGTCGTTTATGAAATTCAAGCATGCTATGTAGCTTAGATGATCTTGTTGTACTATTTCGAAGCTTGATTGAATGCATGTTGTATGTAAAGTCTCACACGCGGAGTCTTGCATGAGAACGAGACACGAAAAACCAAGAAAGTAGAAACATGGCACCTAGGGTGTGTTTAACAAGGAAATGATGTAGGAAGTACTTTGGAAACCACATAATGACCATTTCGAGGGTATTATGTGAATGGTGTGTGTGTGTGTGTGTGCCAATGGGAACCCAGTGCGGCGGAACCATTGTGAGGATACTCGGGAGACCGAAACGGCGGAACCGAGGTTGGGTGAGTAGCTTGGTTATCTGCGGTACAGAGCCAATGCAATGTGTGCCAATGGGAACCCGGTGCGGCGGAACCATTGTGAGGATACTCGGGAGCCCGGAACGGCGGAACCGAGATTGGGTGAGTTAAAAAGGTGTTTTTGAAAAGAGTAGCAACATTAAGGTTGACGACGAGTCAACGCCAACGGTAGTTACAAAGCAAATGTGAATGTGTTAGCACTATTGTCTTTTTATCACTGCTTATGTTCTTATCATGTGGAAATCGATGCTAGTAAGTAGGATTTTACTATTGAGCCTCCGTAACTCATGGTGTTGCCTTTTTGGTGACCCTGGCATATTATATGGGTGGCAACGCCGGTATAATATGTCAGACTTGATAGATGAACAAGGCGAACTATTCACCTTGGAGGCGTTCGGAGCCGAGGAACTCGCTAGGTTGGAGGAACAAGAAGAGCCGTAGAATAAGAACCCTAGTTCCTTTTTGTTATCCCTTTTGTATTTCAAATGCTCTTATGAGAGCCGTGTTGTAATAATGAGCAGTGACTCAATTTATTTCTGTAATAAATTATCTCCTTAACGTACCTAAAATTAGGGGCGTTACATCATCGGTTTGAAATTAACTCTACTTGCTAAGTAGGATTTCTAGCCAAGAAATAAAATTTTAAAGGACTAAGATCTAATTACGACGGATTACTAGAAATTAAAAAGAATTTTAAAAGTAAAAATAAGTATTTCAAATAAAATTCAAATATTTAACGAAATTTTTTATTTACCGAAAATCAGGGTCGTTACATATATGTTTTTTGTGTGTGTATGTATACAAGTGTGTATAATATTCCGAAGTATCAATATATATATATATATATATTAAGTTCGTGTGGGAGTGGATAGAATCACTTTCCCTTACCTCACTCTCTCTCTTCTCATGGCTCTCTCTCACTCTTCCACTCTCTCTCAAAATCTCACCCTACAACTCAAAACCCACATAGATCTATCTCCAATCCATCATCTACTCGCAATTTGAACTTTGAATCTTGTTGGTTTAAACTCGAAAGAATGTATTTGGCTGATTTTGGGATTTGAAGTTCTCGGACTTGATCGAGCTTGAGTTTGAGCTTTCAATCTTTGAGGTATAAATTTCTCACCTCTTTTATGTGTTTATGAGTTGATTTGATGCCCAAATCATGCCTTGGATTGTTGTTATGATGTTTGGTGATCATCCTTCAAATATGAAAATCATGCACAAAATCTTTAGGTTGCTACCGGTACCGCCATTTTTGCCCTACAAGTAGCACTTGAACAGAATTGAAAATCCAGTATTTTCCTACTGGTACCACTATTTTCTTGCTACCGGTAGAGATCCCTACCGGTACCACTTCTTCTTTGGTACCGGTACCACCTATAGATTTTTGGAAAAAAATTCATGGTACTTATTCTAAGATCGTGGTTCGTTCTATTGGGTTATATTATGTATCAGTATGAGTTTGAGGACATTATTGTAATTTTGATATGGGGTATGTAGACGACTTGAAGTGAAAGATTTACCGATTGTCGAAAGGAGAATTAGTGACTCGTTATGGATGGTTAATGACCAAAATGATACACATGAGCCCACAAATACGTAATCGATGCGTAGCGATGTGATATTTTGAATTAAGAATAAGTTTATGGATAAATTACGGACATATATAACGTAACGGAAGTTTGTTGATGAAATTAGAAACATATAGTGCAAGAGTTATTGTGTCCATAACTTAGAATTGGATACCAAAGGTTTGAAATGGATATGCGGGGATCTTGAGTACCCAAAACGGGAAATGGATATACAAGATCCCGAGTACTCAAAATGTGAAATGGATGTACGGGGTCATGACAACCCGGACCGTGGAGTGGGTATACGGGGTTCTAACACTTGGAATGTCTCTAGATACACCATTCAATGTAATGCTAGTAAGGAGTTTCTCAAGCTCTTATCTAAAACTAACGGGGGATGTACGAGATCCTAAACTCCCGAAACGTGAATCACTTAATTTGGATAGACTTGAGATGTAACTTGAATAAAAAGGGAGTTGAAAGGCAATAATGAGTTGATTAATAAGAATGAAGAAGTTCTTTGAGTTCTTGATTTCTGAGATAGTGGTTGTGTTTTATTGTATGATCAATTGTTATCCGAAATATCGTTTGTCATTTTTACATGTCATCTCGTTTGCATATAAAGTTTGTATATATTTTTCTACTAAGCTAGTGTAGCTCAACCCTTCATTTTTAGGTACTAATCAAGAATAATAGTATGGCGTGCATCGATTGGAGAATCTTTGGAAAAGAGGATATGGAAGAATTACTATGACATCATTTGTAAATCTCCTTTTGACAATGTAATTGTAATTTCAATATCAATTCCTTCGACATTGGATAAATGTAAACCACTAAGCCACTATTTCTTATCTTGTACTTATATTATACTGGGCCGTTGTGCCATGGATGTAATCATTTGGTATAGTTGGTATTGGAACTATAATTTGATGAAATGTGCATGCAAAACCTTTTGGCCCTCTAACACAGTCAAAACCCTAAATCCCCACCTCTTACTGCCACCCTCACAACACTCAAAATCTTTAATCACCACCCACCACTTGTCACCACCCCCACCACCTGCCACAGCCCCTACACCACTCGAAACCCTAAAATTGCCATTAACCCAACGTCTCAACCCTTGATCAACCTTCAACCAACCTTTGCCATCCTCCTTCGAAGCCCTAATCGAAGCCTTTACACTTTGAACCTATATTTTGCAGTCATATTCGATGCCTTAGCCCGTATAAACCCTATTTCAATCCTCCCTGTTTTGATTTCATATTTGTAATTCTTAAAATTGAAATGGCGTGATTGTCATGTTCGGTGGTGGTATTTGGTCGTGGCGATGGGTTGTTGTGGAGAGGAGTAGGAAAGAAGATGGAGAGTGTGGGTCTGTTGTGGTATATTACCTAAGGGCAAATTAGGCTTTTCATTCTTTCCATCCAACGGGGTTAGGTCCTCCAAATGAAAACATTAATGAGGGAATCTTTTCGTAGGCAAAATTTTAAGAGGGGGTGAGTGAGACAAAAAGGTAAACTTCGAGAGGTGTCTAAGTATTTAACTTTTTTTTTCACCCCAAGCCCCATTACTTCTTGTACCACCAACAAAATATAGTTTTAAGTCCCAAATCACAATGTTACTATTACATCATCCAAATTTGAGTCACAGTCTAAAATGTCAATATATCTGATGATAGCAAAATGACGTGAACAGAAGAAGATAAGACAACACGACTTGTCGATAAAGCCAACTGTCACAATAACAAGGCTCGAACATACATGATTGTTGACTCAATACCACAAGACTACATCTTGATTCTTCCTCGAGGTCACTTGAAAAAGTTAAACCAACTTCATGTGAGAAATGCGATATATAGAGATTACATGTTCATCGGGGACTCTATTGCAGAAAACATGACAATTTCTCATTAATAATTTATCAATTAGAGAGAGAGAGAGAGAGAAAGATGCATTCAAATCGGTTTGTTGTCTCTTCCCCCTCCCCCGACAGTTATGAGCAGAAGAAGAGAGTGTGTTTGTATGTGTGAGAGAGAAGAGGGGGGTACACAAACTCAAATTTCTTAAAAATCTCTCTCCCCATTGTAAGCGTCCAAGTTGGCAAACGGAAAACAATATTCCAAGTTAGCAATTTTCATGAGAAATTTGACGGATTTAACTGACAGGTGCCTAATTCAATAATAGGGTAAACATTTAGGTCTAAGTAAAATTTCTCAATTTTAAAGTCTTAATGAGACATTTGGGTGAAAGTTTGGGGTTTATTTTGAAATTTTCCCTTTAATTGAATTAAGATTAAAAATCTCAGTCACGTTAATGGCATTTATGCCTATAACAGATTGAATCGAACTCAAACGATTTGATCTCTTGATTCTTCTTTTAATTAAGAATAAAATGGTCTGATTTCCTCATTTACTACGTTATTTCACTGGGAAAAAACCATAGTATTCCTTAAGAAGTGTTCATCCCTTTTGTTTCACATTAGGCCCAAAAAATTCTCCATACTCTGAAGCCCAACTGCACCCAAGAGCCGAAGCTCACAATAGCATTACTTAAGGATTAACAATCATGTGCAACGCGATATTGATCACGTACAAAATGGAAAAAAAAACAAAAAAAAAGTTTGTAGGAGTATTTATATTTTCCCTTTTTGCCCTGTGTTTTGGTAAACAATCACTCGGGTTGTAAAATGACAAACTTGTACTCCCTCCGTCCCTTTTTATCTTTTTGCAAACAATCACTCAGGTTGGAAAATGACGAACCATGTAGTCTCTCCGTCTCTTTTTAAGTTTTCAGCTTTCTCATTAATTTTTACCTCCACTTTTACCCATTAACTCGTTACCATTAATTTTTCAAAAGGACAACATAATAAGTGTACAAATTTTGACCCATTAACTTTTCAAAATAGACACTCATTAAGGAACAGCCTAAAATAAAACACTTAATTCTTATTTGAGGACGGGCAGAGTAATAATAACTAAATGATTGAGATCATTGCTTGTAAAACTTTCAAATGCAGTAAAGGTATCACAACTTGTAACGAACGAATAAGAAAAACTCAAACTTTAGTTTATTTAAAAGAACAAATAAAAACACTTCTAGTCTACCACAAACCAAAGCAAAGAAGCAAACAAGGACCACGTCTACCAAGACAAAAACCACACTCTAACACAAGAAGCCCCTTGAAACAAGTACTACTTAAAACATAAAACTGGAACCAAACCAAACGACCACAACCATTATTTGGACTAGTACTTAACTGCTTCATTGTGGCTCAACGCTTTCGATTCATTGGTTCCTTCTGCGCATTAAAGTAAACAGTTGACACTGGCACACCCAAGTCCAATTGGTGTGCAAATGCTCGGGTACTAAAGTTTGCCCTAGACATGGGCTGCTCCACCAGTCCTATGTGACCCTTCTGCTGGAACAACAACATAATGTAACGATGGATTCCAATTGGCGGGCGTGGTGCCATGTAAGGCAAGATTTCATTTCCTTCAAGAAACAATCCAAATTAAACATTGTGCTCAAACTAAATCATCAAGGAAAATAGATTGGGAGAAAAAGAAGATGACATAAACTAGACAATCACATATGAGTTGCAAAGTTCACTTGACTTTGAATCCATTAAAATCCAACCATGGAGGATACTCTCTCATGTGATCGTAAATTGAGCAATAACCGAGCCTACAACGGTCCCACATTGATTATTCAAGTCATTCTTAAAAAAAGGTCTCGTAGTGTTAGTCATTCCTGCCAAGACTTGAGTTCATTGGACATTGAAAACCATCTCAACAAATCACACTTCTCTTAAGAGGGATAGGACGGTTGGTTAGAACTAACGGTCCATTTCAATTCTCACCATCCATTTCTCTCGACAAATTTG
This sequence comes from Rhododendron kiyosumense, assembly GCA_019656275.1. Taxonomy (NCBI): domain Eukaryota; kingdom Viridiplantae; phylum Streptophyta; class Magnoliopsida; order Ericales; family Ericaceae; genus Rhododendron; species Rhododendron kiyosumense. The sequence continues at coordinate 688,526 of BPLS01000226.1, read as the reverse complement.
ATTGACCTAACACTTGCCAATACTTGATGAAAATGATTTTTTGAATAAATGACTTGTACATTGAGCTCTACAAAATGAGCATATCACAAAAGAGAATCCTAATTTGGCTATTACTGAGGGCCATTTAGAAACAAACAAATTCTGACAGGGGACTTGGATGTTAGTTACAAAGCATTGAATCTTTCCAAACAAGTGCATGTGACATTAAGTAGAATTGTAACAAGTGTTAAAAGGAGTTTCTACAAGGGAATCATGCTCCACGTTGTGAGAGAATCTTCGTGCATGAATTTTGCAATATTTAGTAAGTAATCTTATCCAGCCATATATAATTTTTGTGCTAAAGAGAGAAACTAGTTTTCTATTAGTGTAGGCCATTGCACAAAAAATGGTAACACCTTTATGTGATGGAATGCATTTGTATTTTTTCTAAAATTTCAGAGATCCTCAAAATTCTGTGCCTTTAAGCTAGTAACAAGGTCAGGTTGCTAATCTGCAAGTCTTGAAGACAAGTTGCTCAATTTTGGAGGATTCTTGGAGATTCACTGGCCACTTTGCTAAGAGAACTTGTTTATGGGTGTCAGTACATAAATATCGAAAACAAATCCTTTACTTTCATGACAAAAAAGTAAACTTCTTGTAATTCTATGCAACCAAACTTGAGAGTTGTTTTGAACCACCAACCCAACCCCCATTTCAACTTAATGTGTGTGTAGGTATCAATATACAACTCCTCGTCTTACGAAATGTATCCTACTTGACACTTAATGTGCATGCGCATGCATCTAAGAAGAAAAAACCAAATTTTACCTTGAGTAGGATTGCCATCACCTGGAATGTCAGTGACTATCCTGAGAGCAAAACGAAATGAGTTAGTCTTTGGTTTTTGAGGATAGAAATTTAAATAGAAAATAAAAAGAAAAGAACACAAACACACACAGACTGACCAATGCACCCACTCACGCATGGAGGGTTCACTTGGACTTGGTGCATCAGGATCCGTCATTACCTAAGAGCCAATAAACTTGTCAAAAACCAACATGCATAGATAGTACCAAAACCAGACTTAAAATTCTTTTGATCAAAAGTATAAAAACAAATGTAGTTCAACAATAGAATGATAAAATGTGGAATTTATAACAAAGCACAAAGCAAAAGAGAAAGTAGTGCAAACCAAAGTGTAGAGCTTATTGGAATGATCAGTGAATATGACCCTAGGAGGATTAGTGGCAATTGAAGGCTTGATATTACAACCATTAGTAACATGCTTGGGCCCATAATAAACATTCATGGTCATTCTAGGAACAAATACATCCACAACATCTCCTATGATCCGACATACAACCAATGGGTCACTTGAAGCCATTAGAGGAGAAGAACAAAAGGATAGAGGAGCAAATGATGGTAAAAGACTACAAAGACAACAGAGATGGAGAGAAATGACCAGGGAGAAGAGAGGATCTTATAGACAAATAAAAGTGAGGAAGGGATGCATGGGTGTCAAATGTAAGCAATTTGCCAAAATGAACTACCACGTGGAGTCTAAAGTTGTTTTGCAATATGACAACCAAAGGATAAAAAGCATCTTAACCTAAGAGATGAATGGGTAAATACCATGGGGTAGGACTGTTATTCTTATATGGGATAAGAGTTCGTGGTTTTATTAAAAAGCATGGCGAAACCTAGCATACAAATAATCCTCTTATTTCCTAAGAAGCATTTGAAAACAACTAAACCCATTTTTAGGATGTTCTAGTGTTAGCTAATGGCTATTATGAAGCATGCATACAAATACGGAGCACAGGAGCAACACAACAATGGCACGCCGACACCACAAAGTTCATAAACATTATAATTAAACCAACATGCACTTAATAAGCAGATACCCCAAATATTCTTGACCAAATGTACTACGACACGCACAATAAGAAAATAACCAACAAAAGAGATCACAACAATTGTTAAGCAAATCACTAATAATAAGAATACCAAAAAAGAAGTGATGGCAAACCACTATGTAAAGTTTATGGCAACCTTCAATAACATGCGTAGACTAGTGATAGACACTGACGATCATGCTTGGAAAAAACATTCCCTAAGATTTGGCACACAACTAATGGATCAATTGGAGCGGCCATTTGAAGTGCAAAACAACACAGGAAGAAATGGAGTTATGAGACTATACAGACATGAAGATAGGGCCAAATATTCAGAGGCAAGAGAGGCCCTTATAGACAAATCAAAATGAGGAGAAAGTGCGAGTGTCAAAAATTTAAGCGGAAGAGAAAAACTTCCATTTTTATAGACATCAGGGGGTTGATGCAATGGTGTGAATAAAAGAAACCGAGCCTTATGTCCCAATCAATTGGAATCGGCTACATAATTCCGTTTTTATCCATTGAGCTTTATTCAGGGCATTGTGTTTCATGATATCTAAGAAACCTAGGTATTTTTGAATTGGCCCTTCTAAGGCAAATTCGGTCTATTGCTCCCCTTAGCACTACCATCTACCGTAACCATATCACTTACCCTAACTACTGCATGGACTAATCTAAGATAGAGACAATAAACATGTCCAACCATTATATTCTGATCTCTCATCTTGTCTTCTATCAATGCTACCTCTACCATCCTACAAAGTTTTTGATTTCCAATTCTATGTCACAAAATCATACCAAATGTCCACCTCAACATTCTCATTTTAGCTACACTAATCTTGACTCAACTCTACATGCCATATAACTGGTCTTGTAGCGATATGGTAGAATAGCGAGAATAAAAATACAACGATATGCAATTGTGTTACCATATAGGGACAATATTTTGTGCCTTTTATGTCCTTAAAAGAATTTGAAAACATTTTATATCCTGTTTAGGAGACTCTAGTGTGGGCTATTATGAATCACCAATACTAATACAGAGCACAGAAACAACCAGACAATGGCATGCTCACACCAAAACACAACATTTCATAGACACAATAATTAATCAAGATGCATTGAAGAAGTATTCTTGATTGAACATAGGAAAACAAAAATAAAGGATACAAGAGAAGGCATAAATTGTCAAGTAAATAAAAAACGACAACAAAAAAGAACATTGGGCAAACCAATTTGAAGAGACAATTGCAACCTTTAATTACATCTATAGACGCATTAATAGATAATCATGATCATGCTTGGAACAAACATTTCCTATGATCTAACATACAACTAATGTATCAGTTAGAGCAGCCTTGAGAGGAAAGTGCACAAAACTTGATGAATAAATGAAGTGAAAGGGACTATTGAGACAATAGAGATGCGACAAAATGTTTCAAGGGAAGAGAAGCCCTTAAAGACAAATAAAAGTGAGGACGGCATGCATGATTCTCAAAATGTAAGCAAATACCTAGATCATCTACCATGTGGAATAAAAATCCAAACTAAAATATTTTGGAACTAAGAAAACAAAACGTTAAAAGTTATGCTTGAGAACCTTCTCCTTGTCTAAAATATTTATAGCCACATTCTGTAACGCCCCTAATTTTAGGTACGTTAATGAAAGAAATTTATTACAGAAATAAGCGAGTCACTGCTCATTATTACAAAACAGCTCTCTTAGGAGCATTTGAAATTCAAAAGACAACAAAAGGGAACTAAGAAGTCATATTCTACGGCTCCTCTTGCTCCTCCAACCTAGCGAGTTCTTCGGCTCCGTACGCCTCCAAGGTGAATAGATCGTCCTGTTCGTCTATCAAGTCTGACATATTATACCAGCGTCGCCACCCATATAATATGCCAGGGTCACCACAAAGGCAACACCATGAGCTACGAAAGCTCAATAGTATAATCCTACTACTAGCATCGATTTCCACATGATAGGTACATAAGCAGGGAAACAAAGACAACACTGATAATATGTTTACATTCGCTTGTAACTACCGTTGGCGTTTGACTCATCGTTAACCTTTTCATTGTTACCCTTTTCAAAAACACTTTTTTTAACTCACCCAACCTCGATTCCGCCGTTCTGGGCTCTCTAGTATCCTCACAATGGTTCCGCCGCACCCGGTTCCCATTGGCACACAATGCATTGGCTCCGTAACGCGGATAACCAAGCCATACACACCCTACCTCGATTCCGCCGTTCCGGTCTCTCGAGTATCCTCACAATGGTTCCGCCGCACCGGGTTCCCATTGGCACACACACACACTTACGTAATACCCTTGAAATAGTCATTACGTAGTTTCGAAGATATTTTTCCAACCGGGAAAACACAACAACCTTGTTATACACACCCTAGGTGCCATATTTCTATCTTCTTGGTTTTCGTGTCACATTTGCATGCGAGACTCTGCGTGTGGGACTTTTTCATATAACATGCATTCATTCCATCTTCGAAATAGTATAATAAGAACATCTAAGTTACGTAGCATGCTTGAACACCATAATCAACATAATCATGCATTTTTACTTTTCAAACAACAATCAAAGTAACCTTTCAACTTTAAGAAAGTAAGTAGAGATTCACATAGTAAGATTTCAAATATTTTACAAAAATAAAGTAAGCAATTGAAAACTAAGTAAGGATCACTACCGTTCTCCTAGGCGGTGGTTTGGACGTCGGTTGAATTTCGGCAGCGTAACAGCCCTCCGATTGCTTCGAAAGGAAAAGTTTTGGAATACTTTTCCTAGAAACAACTTCCTAGCTACTACTACACTACTTTTAAGATCGTTGGGTGGTTTTGGAAGTGGTTTGGTGGTTTCGCTCAAGAACTCACAAGAACAAAGAGAGTTTTGAACTTAGAACAAAGAAGCTTGGAATTCTAGAGAGAAGGAGGAGCTAATTGCTTTGAGGTGTGATTTTCAAGTGAAGAATGGCTCTCTATTTATTGGCAAAGGGTGCCCCCTCCCTCAAGATGGCCGGCCCTCTCTCTCTCTCAATTCCCCAATTTTTAAATCAAATCAAATCCAATTTTTATGGAAAAATCGAAGGAAAATCTTAGGTTTGCATGGCTATGGTGTACCTTGGTGAGATTCTTGAATCAAATGGAGGGTTGAGATGGGAATGGTACATGATCAAAGGGTTGAGAAGTTGCAAGGTGAATATGGGAGTACAATAGAGTTAGGATTTGATTTGGAAGAAAATAAATCCCAAGGATTTGAAGTACAACCAAAAATCAAGGCCCTCAAATCCCCTCCCTCCTTCCTCTCTCTCTCTCTCCTCTCCCTCCTCTCTCTCGGCCTCTCCCTCTCTCTCTCTCTCTCTCGGCTTTCTCTCTCTCTCTCTCTCTCTCTCTCTCTCTCTCTCTCTCTTGCAAGGTACACACATATATATATATATATGCATATATATGTCATACAATGGGAGAAAATCAAATAAAGAAAGAGTTTCTTGGTACTTTTGAAATCCAAGGTAGATTCAAAGTTAGGATTCACTTACCAACTCATAAATCAACCTAGGGTACTTTAGGCAATATAATATACAACTAGGTACAATACATATATACACATATATATACATGTATAAAGGTGGTTGAAATCCCAATAAAATATAATAAAAGGGTACTTTTGGAACTATGCACTTTTGACTAAAATAATAGTACTTTCCCATGTGATTAAAGAAAATGATTAATTAAATGATCCAATAGTACTTTGAAAGATTTGCTCTATTGTCCAATGGACAAAACTTCCCCTAACATCTATTATCCAATGGATAATAGTTATTAGGCCACTTAAAATAATAAAATAATCAAAAGGTACAATAAAGTAAGTATACTTTTTAATATAAACAAATGAGATTTTATTACCCAATGGATAATAATTTCCCTAACCATCATTGTCCAATGGACAAAGAAATAAACCAATTTGATTAAAAGAAAATGAATATTAAAATTTAAAGTCTAGGGTTCAAAAGGGTCAAAAGTTCCAACGAGGGGCAAAACGGTCATTTTGCCAAGACTAGGTAACTTTTCGGTTTAGTTACTCTAACCGGATGGTTAGATGCTAACTAGGCTTGCTAAGTAGGACTAAAGAGCAAGAAATGAAACTTGAGGGGCCAAAGTGCAATTTTGACAAAATACAAGAATTAACGTAATTCAAGCAGTTAAAATGAATAATAAAAATAACCTTTTATTCAATGAAATTCAGAATTATTACACATTCTCTCCCGTCTCTAAATTCCTAGCAAACTACACCTTCTCAACCATTAGACGGAAGTTGTAATCATCCATAAAAGCAACCACAAAGTGAGCAGAAGTGAATAACCAAGACTCACTCAAAAGTGACCAAGTTCAAACAAAATGCATCTCGTTGAAACCCTTAATAACATCTCACATGAAATGTTAAAAAGTTCAAACCATTCATTCAAAACTCAATCCCAGTTTGTAAACTAACTGATCCTTTAAAATCAAACCATAAATTATCAGTGACAATCAATGACACTCTTAACAAGCGGCACCTATTATTACCCTCTTTAGTGGTGCAATTACAAGCAACAAAATATCAATAAACTAATTAGGGATTAGGAAGCAAGTAAATACCTTGATAATCAAATTGAGTGACTTAACAAACGTTCATTCAAAAGCAGAAATGGAACTTACCTTCATGCATCTTCTTGGTTTTACGCCTTTTGTCCCGTTCCAATCCCTACAAAACCCTAGCACATCGACCCAAACCAAAATTCTGATCAACAAAAAAATGTCGTTGGATCCATTCAATCTTAGACATTCATAAAAAAAAATGTCCTATGGGACCCCACACCGTCCTAATATGTATAATAGATATTGAAAATATTAACAGTCATTTCTTCGTGGTTCATGAATTTGTACATCAAGTTCAATAACAAGCTAAAATTTAAATGATATAGCTAGAGTCTCTATGACGCATAAACACTTATAGAAAGTGCATGACATAAATTTGTAATCAAGAAAAGGAAGGTATCATGAAGCAAAACTTCATTTAATGATAATGAAAGCACATGGCTAGATGATTTGAAAAGAAATCGACTTGTCATGAAACGAGATTTTTATCCATTAGAGGAAGGTATCTCTAAGTAAATCTAGTTTGCTAAGATTGTGATAATGAACTGGAGAAGAATAAAATGTACTAATAAGGTAACGATGCTCAAGTAAAGATGCATGGCATTGTGGTTATATAGGTATTTCTCTTTGAAGATGAAGTGCACTACCCTTCGTATTAAATGGTGGTGAAAACTTAGTGTAGACACCCTAATTTGAACCTCTTGAAATTCCTTAATTTGTGGCTTAGCGCCACCCCCCCCCCCCCCCCCCCCGGATGATGAATTTGGATTAATACAAGCCTTGGTTATAATTGGACCTTGCATCTTGGATTCACAAAAATCAAAATCAATTTGATAAAACAAGTTCCAAGTGCTCGAGACCATTCTCAAACGCTTAGGACCTGTTTTCAGAAAGGCCAGATTCTGGTCACTCCCAAGCGCTGTGATTGTCCCAAGCGCTTAGGACCACTCCTGAATGCTCAGGCCCACTATTTTGCTATGAATTTTAGCTTTTTTAGTAGCACATGGCCATGTTTATTCAAATATTCGGTCTTGCTACAGTATTTCCGTCAGAGAAATCAAAAGACCAAATCATGTTGTTTTTCCCTCTCAAAATATTTTTATTTCATTTTTATTTTAAATTTCAAAATTCAAAAAATGTTTTCCCTTGCCCTATAAATAGCAGTCCCATGCTGCATTTGGGGCACCACTAAATATTGTACCCTGACTCTCTCATTTTCACTCCACTTTGCAAGAAAAACCATATCTCCAAATATTGTCAAAATTCAAATAGTCTCAAAAAACTTCAAGAAAAATTCAGAGAGCCTAGAAATCATACTCAATTCTGGTTCTTCGGAATTTTCTTACTCTTTTCCATTTTCAAAGTCCATCCAAGAAGTGAAGTTACATTGAAGAAGGTAGAATTCTCCTACCTTTTTAATCACAAAGGCAATCCTTCTATGGGAGGCCATTCAGCCCACTCCAGTATTTTGTGTTGGATGTATGGTTGAATATCCTTAGTATAAAAACAAGGGTAAAGGGGGCTGCAAAGCAAAATTTTCAAATTAGCTCTGTGGTACTCCCGAGCGCTCAAGAGTAGTTTTTCTTATTTTTTTTGTTGAATGTCTCATGGATCAAGTGACTATATTTAGGTTCTCAGCCACTTCCAGAGATATTTCACTTTCAGAAACAGAGTGAAAATAACAAATTAACCTCAGCATGGCAAAACCACATTTTCCTTGGAAATTCATTTTTAATAACTTTGTTAGTATGGAGAATACCTTAGTACTTCCAGGGTTTGTTCAATTTTAATTTCAAATGTAATGAGGCCAGGTTTGGATGGCCAGGACCAGTTCTTGACTATTTAAATTCTTTGTTGAGCATAAGCTCATATCATTAATATTTTTTTTATTTCAAATATAACAGTATGTTTGTCTAACCGAAATTTGCAGAGTGGGATATCAGAACTCCTAAGTACTCAAGAGTGCATTCCCGAGCGCTCGAGAGTGCTCTCAGTAACAAATTTCCATTTTATGCATCATTCTAACATCTTGCATTATTTCATCAAAGAGGCGACTTCTCTTTGCTTGCTAGCCTATGAGTAGGCAAGGTTCCTCTTCGGGTCGATCCGAAGCTTTGGCTGCGGGTAGGAGCTTTGGAGTGGTTTTTAAGCAAAGTGCCTCCTCTTAACTCACGTAATCATGTTGATGTCTCTTGGCTAAGCAAGACTTTCATGAAGGTTGATATTTTAACTCAGGTGAGTGTCGAGCAGCTGACAAGAGCATTCCTTCTCTACCTCCTTGGGCAGACATTGTTTACCAACAAGGATAGCTTGGTGCACACACAGTTTTTGGATCCTTTACAGCATTTTGAGGCCGTTTGGGAGTTCGATTGGGGGGCATCAGCTTTGGCCACTTTGTACGGCAACCTTGGGGCTTGTTCACGGGACAAGAGCCTCATCCTTAGTGGTCACTACCAAGTGCTTGAGGTATATCCTTCTTCCCTTTCCTTCTTTCTCATTTTGATTTCCCCTGGTATTTCAATTTATTTTCCATTTTTATGCTTAATCATAGCTTTCTGATCCTCTATTAGTTGTTTAGTCTGGCGTGAGGAAGAACATCGGCTGGGTCTGCGATCCATCAGCCGGTAAATCAAACCAGGAAGATCTATTGGCCGTGACATCCATTCATCGGCTGCGAGATCCATCTCCCTGGGATAGTTTGATTTATTCTGCTTTCTGATGCTTGCTTTATTTATTGTCTCGGCTCACCTTATCAACTGTTTGAAGCCTAATTAATCAGTTTATGTGCTAAAGTTAAACAAAATATGTGTTAATCATATGTCGAAACGATTATGGGACAGTCTCACAACTGGACAGAGAGGGGTGCCTAACACATTCCCCTCATTGTACCCTTGGCTCCTATACCCAGAATCTCTATCTGTTTTTCCTAGTTTTTATAACTAGGTGGCGACTCTGTTTTGATGATAGCCGCTATCGTGTGGCAATGTTCCTAGCCATGGGAATATCCACAATCTTGGTTTATGAAGCAAACAAACCAAACAAATAGTGATGATCAATCTTTGTGGCGATGCCCCGCTCAAGGAGGTGTCTACAGGAATGCTCGGGTTAAAGACTGGGCGCGCTTACTTCTCCAGGCGAGAGACTATACGGAGTATTGCCGCCTCTTCTTGACTCCGCCTGTTGCTCTTGTTTGGCCATGGGCCCCTTCCTTCATTTCCTTCCACTCTATTGATAGAGAGGAGGCGCACCTAGCGCTTACTCCTTGTTCAACCAAGCTTTACACACTGCCAGCCGAAGCTTCGTAGGTGCTATTTATTTCCAATTTCTTTTTGCTTCATCATTGTGTCCTGTGTTGTAATGTTTGATTATCCTATAGGTGCCCGTTGAGATAGTGCATGAATGGCTTCATGCTTATCAGAGTGCAGAGGCTTTGGTTCAGAGGCAGTGCCCGTCGAATCCTCAAGGGATGATTTTCCATACATTTCCTATGCTTTGTATCCTTCCTTGAAGCTGAACGAGCTCATGCTGCTAGTAAGGAGGACGCGGGAACCAATGAGCAATCCCTATCTTCATCTCAGAGATCATCTCGGAGATTGTAGACACCCTATTCTGGACTATCCGGATTAGCTCATTTTACGGTCTTTTGTTGCCCCAATGATGATAAAAGGTCGAAAACATTTTGAAGTCGATGGAAGGTCTTGAGCTTTGAGCTTTGGATATTCCCCTTTCGAACCCTTTCAAAATCCATTTCGATCCCTTCAAAAAACCCTTCGAGCCAGATGGCCCCAGCCAAACCCTACCAGCATACGCCAGTGTCCTCTTGGCGTGCGCCAGTAAACTACCATGTGTCGGTCATCGACCGTTGACTCAGTTTGACTGGCGCACGCACAACTATCTTTGGCGCACGCTGGTCAAAGCCAGTCAAATCACCCATTTTCTGTCACGTGCTCGGGACTTTTGTGGCTCCCCAAGTATAGGGAACAGTTCCCCTAATGATTATATTCATCTGTGTCGTCCCCCTCTCTCTCCTACACACCACATCAACTAGTCCCATGCATTTAATGCATGGGAGGCTCTCTCCTAACCTAACCACACCCCTAACCCAACTGATTACAGCCTCTCCTCAGTCACATTGTGGCTATAAATACCCCCCTTACATTCATTTGCAAGGGGTTACTTCTTTTAAAAGCATTCAAGGCCATTCCCCCCATCTCTTGTTGTTCTATTTGCTTCTTCTCCCTTCTTCCATTAGGAGGAACAAGCAAGAAACCTCTCATATACCTTATAGTTGTTCTTTCACTATATAGCCTCCATCTTCAACCTCAAAGCACAAAAACCATCCATCAACCTCCAACCAAAGGTATACCACTTTTGCGTAGCTTTCTATTTTCGATCCTTGAGGGGAACCAGAAAGGTCCAGGCTAGTAACCAATACTAGTCCTGGCCTTAGACTGGTAAGATAAAACAATCATGTGAAACAAAACAAGGCGCACGCCAGTCCTTAAAGCCCGTACGCCAGTAATGGCGATACATGCACTACTGGCGTGGGGACCATGGGTTGTCTGTTTCTTGCTTAAATTTTATATTCATCACCTTATGAAATGTTAAGAACCAGTTTACTGCTCTGTGTAACCTAGAACTGCTTAGCTGTAGTTTTAATACTTTGTTTCTATGTGCTTTAGAGGGCCTCTGGGATCCCTCTGGTCATGTTCCAGAGCCCAAATAATGCAAAGCCAAGCACTGACCAAGTGGTAAAGCTGGCGTGCAGCCTTCTAAGACCGGCGTACGGCAGTGTTACCGGGTTCCAGTGGCTGGCCCTTATATTCAGCTTGAGTCTTGGCCCTTTTTTATCATCCCACACTGTTTATGGGGTTTTCTGTCCTTTTTCATGGCTTCCAGCCATTTGATCTGTCTGTAATATGTACATATGATACTGCTAAAACTGCGTGGTGTAATAACTCTGAATTTCAATGAATAAAAAGTTATTTTTATTATTAATTTGAATTGCTTGAATTCTCGTAAATTGTCATAATTGCACTTTGACCCCTCAAGTTTCATTTCTGGCACTTTAGTCCTACTTAGCAAGCCTAGATAGCTTTTAACCATCCAGTTAGAGTAACTAAACTAGAAAGCTTTCTAGTCACCGTAAAATGATCGTTTTGCCCCTCATTGGACCTTTTGAACCTTTTGAACCCTAGACTTAAAATTTTAATATTCTTTTTCTTTTAATCAAATTGGTTTATTTTTTGTCCATTGGACAATAATGGTTAGGGAAACTATTACCCATTGGATAATAGAATCCCATTTGTTTATATTAAAAGTATACTTACTTTAAAGTACTTTTTTATTATTTAAATATTAAAAATGACCTAATAGCTATTATCCATTGGATAATAGATGTTAGGGGAAGTTTTAACCATTGGACAATAGAGTGAATCTTTCAAAGTACCATGGGATTATTAAACTAATCATTTTCTTTAATCACATGTGACAAGTATTTAATATTTTAATCCTAGGGTACATGGTACCAATATTCCAAAAGTACCCTTTATATTATTTTATTGGGATTCCAACCACCCTTGTACATGTGTATATATGTGTGTATATATATATATATATATATATATATTAGTACCTAGGATGGATATAATATTACCTAAGGTACCTAGGCCTATTTAATTAGTTGGTGGGCAAAATCCTAGACCTTAAAGCTACCTTAGATTTTAAGTACCAAGAAACTACTTTTTTATTTGTTTTCTTACAATATGACACATGTATGCATATATATATACATTGTACTTAGTGTGAGAGAGAGAGAGAGAGAGAGAGAGAGAGAGAGCCGAGAGAGAGGGAGAGGCCGAGAGAGAGAAGGAGGGAGAGGAGAGAGAGAGAGAGAGAGAGAGAAGGAGGGAGAGGAGAGAGAGAGAGAGAGAGAAAGGAGGAAGGAGATTTGATGTGTATCTTGGCCTTGATTTTTGTTGTACTTCCAATCCTTAGGATTTCTTCTCTTCCAAACAAAATCCTAACTCCATTGTACTCTTGTATACACCTTGCAATTGTTCAACCATTGGATCTTGTACAATTCTCATCTCCACCCTTCATTTGATTCAAGAATCCAATCTAAGTACACCATAGCCATGCAAGCCTAGGATTTTCCATTGATCTTTCAAGAAAAGTTGGATTTTATTTGGTTTAAAAATTGGGGAAATGAGAGAGAGGGGGGCCGGCCATTAAAGGAGAGAGGGGAAGCCCTTTGCCTATAAATAGAAGCTCATTCTACACTTGAAACTCACACCTCAAACCAAAGCTCTTCCTTCTCTCTAGAATTCTAAGCATTCTTTGTTCCAAGTTCAAAACTTTCTTTGTTCTTGAGAGTTCTTGAGCGAAACCACCAAACCACTCCCAAAACCACCCAACGATCCTTAAAATAGTTTAGTGAAGGTTAGGAAGTTGTTTCTAGGAAAAGAAATCCAAAACTTTTCCTTTCGAAGCAATCCGAGAGCCGTTACGCCGCCGAAATCAAAACCGACGTTCAAACCACCGCCTAGGAGAGCGGTAGTGATCCTTACCTATTTTTCAAATGCTTACCTTATTTTTGTTAAGTAGTTATAATCTTGCTACTTGAATCTCTACTTAATTTTCCCAAAATTTAAAAAGTTACTTGATCATAGATGAAAAGTAAAAATGCATGATTATGTCGTTTATGGAATTCAAGCATGCTATGTTGCTTAGATGTTCTTATTGTACTATTTCAAAGTTGGATTGAATGCATGTTGTATGTAAAGTCTCACACGCGGAGTCTTGCATGAGAACGAGACACGAAAATCAAGAAAGTTAGAAACATGGCACCTAGGATGTGTTTACCCGGTTGGAAAATATCTTTGAAACTACGTAATGACTATTTCAAGGGTATTACGTAAGTGTGTGTGTGTGCCAATGGGAACCCGGTGCGGCGGAACCATTGTGAGGATACTCGAGAGACCGGAACGGCGGAATCGAGGTTGGGTGAATAGCATGGTTATCCGCGGTACAGAGCCAATGCAATGTGTGCCAATGGGAGCCCGGTGCAGCGGAACCATTGTGAGGATACTCTAGAGACCGGAACGGCGGAATCGAGGTTGGGTGAGTTAAAAAGATGTTTTTGAAAAAGGGTAATAATGAAATGGTTTACGATGAGTCAACGCCAACGGTAGTTACAAAGCAAACGCGAATGTGTCAGCACTATTGTCTTTTTATTACTGTTTATGTACTTATCATGTGAAAATCGATGCTAGTATTAGGATTATACTATTGAGCCTTCGTAGCTCATGGTGTTGCCTTTTTGGTGACCCTGGCATATTATATGGGTGGCGACGCCGGTATAATATGTCAGACTTGATAGATGAACAGGGCGAACTATTCACCTTGGAGGCATTCGGAGCCGAAGAACTCGCTAGATTGGAGAAACAAGAGGAGCCGTAGAATAGGACTTCTTAGTTCCCTTTTTGTTATGTCTTTTGAATTTCAAATGCTCTTATGAGAGCCGTATTGTAATAATGAGCAATGACTCGTTTTGTAATAACTCTGAATTTTGGTAAATAAAAAGTTATTTTTATTATTCGAGTTATTAATTTTAATTGCTTGAATTTCGTTAATTCTTGTATTTTGTCATAATTGCACTTTGGCCCCTCAAGTTTCAATTCTTGCACTTTAGTCCTACTTAGCAAGCCTAGTTAGCATCTAACCATCCGGTTAGAGTAACTAAACCGAAAAGTCACATAGTCTTGGCAAAATGACCGTTTTGCCCCTCGTTGGAACTTTTGACCCTTTTGAACCCTAGACTTTAAATTTTAATATTCATTTTCTTTTAATCAAATTGGATTATTTCTTTGTCCATTGGACAATAATGGTTAGGGAAACTATTATCCATTGGTTAATAGAATCCCATTATTTATATTAAAAAGTATACTTACTTTATTGTACCTTTTGATTATTTTATTATTAAAAGTGGCCTAATAACTATTATCCATTGGATAATAGATGTTAGGGGAAGTTTTATCCATTGGACAATAAAGTAAATCTTTCAAAGTATATTGGGATCATTAAACTAATCATTTTCTTTAATCACATGGGAAAGTACTATTATTTTAATCAAAAGTGCATAGTTACTAAAGTACCCTTTTATTATTTTTTATTGGGATTTCAACCACTTTTGTATATATATATATATATATATGTGTGTGTGTGTGTGTGTGTGTGTGTGTGTGTATATATGTATTGTACCTAGTTGTATATTCTATTGCCTAAAGTACCCTAGGTTGATTTATTGAGTTGGTGGGCAAATCCTAGGCATTTAGACTACCTTAGATTTTAAGTACCAAGGAAATACTTGTTTATTTGATTTTCTTCCAATATATGACACATATATGCATGTATATATATATATATATTGTACCTTGCAAATGAGAGAGAGAGAGAGAAGCCGAGAGAGAGAGGGAGAGAGAAGCCGAGAGAGAGAGAGGAGAGAGAGGAGAGAGAGGAAGGAGAGAGGGAGGAAGATTTGATGTAAATCTTGGCATGATTTTTTGTTGTACTTCAAATCCTTGGGATTTATTTTCTTCCAAATCAAATCCTAACTCTATTGTACTCCAATATTCACCTTGCAACTTCTCAACCCTTTGATCATGTACCATTCTCATCTCAACCATCCATTTGATTCAAGAATCACACCAAGGTACACCATAGCCATGCAAACCTAGGATTTTCCATTGATTTCTCCATAAAAGTTGGATTTTTCTCAACCCTTTGATCATGTACCATTCCCATCTCAACCATCCATTTGATTCAAGAATCTCACAAGGTACACCATAGCCATGCAAACCTAGGATTCTTGCATTGATCTTCCATCAAAGTTGGATTTGATTTGATTTAAAAATTGGGGAATTGAGAGAGAGAGAGAGAGGGCCGGCCATCTTGGGGGAGGGGGCACCCTTTGCCTATAAATAGAGAGCCATTCTTCACTTGAAAATCACACCTCAAAGCAATTAGCTCCTCCTTCTCTCTAGAATTCAAGTTTCTTTGTTCTAAGTTCAAGAACTCACTTTGTTCTTGAGAGTTCTTGAGCGAAACCACCAAACCACTTCCAAAACCACCCGACGATACTAAAAGTAGTGTAGTAGTAGTTAGGTAGTTGTTTCTAGGGAAAATTTTCCAAAACTTTTCCTTTCGAAGCAATCGGAGGGCCGTTACGCTGCCGAAATCAAACCGACGTCCAAACCACCGCCTAGGAGAACGGTAGTGATCCTTAATTAGTTTTCAATTACTTACTTTATTTTTGTAAAGTAGTTGTAATCATACTATGTGAAACTCTACTTACTTTCTTAAAGTTTGAAAGTGACTTTGATCGTTGTTTTGAAAAGTAAAAATGCATGATTATGTTGTTTATGGAATTCAAGCATGCTACGTGACTTAGATGTTCTTATTATACTATTTCGAAGTTGGAATGAATGCATGTTGTATGAAAAAGTCCCACATGCGGAGTCTTGCATGCAAACGAGACATGAAAACTAAGAAGTTAGAAACATGGCACCTAGGGTGTGTATAACAAGGTTGTTGTGTTTTTCCGGTTGGAAAATATCTTCGAAACTACGTAATGACTATTTCAAGGGTATTGCGTAAGTGTGTGTGTGTGCCAATGGGAACCCGGTGCGGCGGAACCATTGTGAGGATACTCGAGAGCCCGGAACGGCGGAATCGAGGTTGGGTGAGTTAAAAAGGTGTTTTGATAAAGAGTAACAATGAAAAGGTTAACGATGAGTCAAACGCCAACGGTAGTTACAAGCGATTGTGAACATGTTATCAGTATTGTCTTTATTTCCCTGCTTATGTACCTATCATGTGGAAATCGATGCTAGTAGTAGGATTATACTATTGAGCTTTCGTAGCTCATGGTGTTGCCTTTGTGGTGACCCTGGCATATTATATGGGTGGCGACGCCGGTATAATATGTCAGACTTGATAGACGAACAGGGCGATCTATTCACCTTGGAGGCGTATCGAGCCGAAAAACTCGCTAGGTTGGAGGAGCAAGAGGAGTCGTAGAATAGGACTTCTTAGTTCCCTTTTGTTGTCTTTTGAATTTCAAATGCTCCTATGAGAGCTGTTTTGTAATAATGAGCAGTGACTCGCTTATTTCTGTAATAAATTTCTTTCATTAACGTACCTAAAATTAGGGGCGTTACACGTTTATTTCTGTAATAAATAATTCCCTTAACGTACCTAAAATTAGGGGCGTTACACGTGGTTTGTCCTGAGTGTGCGCTGGTCCGTTCCAAAGCCTAGAGGGTTGCAAACAAAGACTATGAGTACAAAGGAGTGGTGTACGCCAGTCATGATGTGGCGTGCACAGGTTATACTAATATGCAGTGGCATGGCCAATGCATATCAGTGTGTGGTCTGCTCACCTCTCTAAAAGACAGCGTACCCCATTCTGCTCAAGCTAATCTCAGTGCTTGTTCTCAATCTATGTTCTTTTATTAATTCAAGCAAAGCATCATCCATAAACATTTTGTCACATAAACTACAAACTGTTACAGTCTTAATCCCCATTAACTGTTCCCCTGCCCTAACTGGCTAAAAAATGATCAAATGAGAGAAAAATGCAAAAGTTTTATAAAATGCCTGAGTAGAGACCGATCTCCGAATTAGGCGAGAGGGGTGCCATAAAACCCTTCCCCTCTCACAACCAGGCTCCCGAACCTCAGATATCGAAGGTGACGATGGACCAGTCTACGCCTTTCTCAAATCAAACAAGTTTTCAAATCAAACAAACGTAGCAAAATGTTATTGAGTTCTGTTCCTTGGGTGTTTCACCGCTAAAACCCGAGTGGCAATTCTGAATCGAGACGTTTAGCTGTGCGATTTCCAAAAAGAGGGCCGCACCCAATTTTCGTAAAGCCAGATCTTTGGGGCGTGTGCCCAGAGACGCCGCCATGACTAGCCTTAGGATTTCCTTTTCTTGTCTATAGTTAGCAACAAGATAGACAAAAATTGTAT
This sequence comes from Rhododendron kiyosumense, assembly GCA_019656275.1. Lineage (NCBI taxonomy): Eukaryota > Viridiplantae > Streptophyta > Magnoliopsida > Ericales > Ericaceae > Rhododendron > Rhododendron kiyosumense. The sequence goes on along the minus strand of BPLS01000226.1, from coordinate 670,971 downwards.
TTTTGTAGTGAAAGCAACCACGGTGATGATTTTGTAATCAAGCTTTTATTTATGAAATGAAAAATGCTTTCATGTCCCTAAATGTCTTGAGTTTTGCATGTGATAGTCAGAACATGGCTTTAAGATTGTTTTGAATAGGCATTTGTTGTTTACTGCAATTTGTGTAAAATGAAATACCGGCCGAGGACTTAATAACATGGCTAAGGAATCGATGCTTTGGCCAGTATACCAATCCTTTGGCTGTTACTCCTATTTTCTAAAAGAACCTAGATTTTGTTTTAGCCAAGTGGCATCTTCCTTCACATGCTTGATCTTTGACTTATGCCTTTTTGCTTTTGCCATATTCCATGGTCCTTCTGTCAAATTCGGGATTCTTCGAGATGCCTTGCCCATTGTGTCAATGACTTTTAAGTTAGAGGGGATGAATGATAATTCTCATGTCTTTTGCTGTTGCCAATTCCTCGATAAAAGCATACTCATCTTTTGCGAGCTCAATATGCAAGGTTAACTTTGCCTATTATTGAGTACAAATCTAATGATATCTTCTTTCCGCATTTTTGGGGCGCATCTCAATGTGAGATTGCCTACGTATCCCAATCAAGGAATCAGGCCTTTGTAGACACCTCCTAAACGGGGCATCGCCATACAGATTGATCATGCTTGTTTGGTTCCACTTTATAAACCAAGATCGTGGATATTCCCATAGCTAGGAACATCGCCGCACGATAACGGTTATCATCAAAATAGAGTCACCACCTAGTTTATTAAAACTAGGAAAACTAGATAGAGATTTCGGGTATGGGAGCCAAGAGTACAATAAGGGGAAGGTGTTAGGCACCCCTCTTTGCCCAGTCATGAGATTGGCCCATAATCATTCGACATACAATGTATATTTGCTTTATTTAATTCTAATACATAATCTAGTTTTTAGTCTTTAATAGTTGATAAGGTGAGCCTATACGATAATTGAAAACATGCATCAGATTAAGTAGAAAACAAATATGTCCTAGCAAATAGATGCCTCGGCCGGTGAATTGATGTCACGGCTGAGAAATCCCACTGGATCAATGTATCGGCCGAAGGATTGATTCCCCAACCAATGTTCTTCCTCACACCAGAACAAAGAGTTAATCTGGAATTAAAATACTATGATTAAGTATAAAAATAGAAGATGAATCAAACCATAGGCCCCTCGGCCTCACCATCTTGATCCCTCAATGCTTGATTATTTCAGATTGAGGGTGATTGACTGATCTTCTTCTCAAAACCCTAGGATTAAGGTTTGTGCTTCAGGGTTTGATCGCTTGGGATGCAGCTACTCACAAAGGTTTAGGGCTTTTGTAGAGAGGATATGAAAGATAATTTCTACAGAATTTGGAGCTATGAGATGGAGGAATTGAATGTTAATTTTGGAACCGTAAGGCCTCTTTATATAGGCAATTGGTGACTCACTCCGGTTAATCAAATGGCGTGAATCAATATGGTAGTTTAGGGTAACAAGATCTCTGATTGAATCTACTTTCATAGCTCTAAAGAATTGGAAAAAGGCTGCTAAGGTTTTGGTGCATCAATCAAACGACTGACTGAACATTCTAGAATTCTGAAAAAAGACGATCTGGAGGCCGAAGAATGGATTTGGCAGCCAAGGAACGGATCTGGTGGCCGAGGAACAGATCTGGTGGCCGCGGAACGAATCTGGTGGCCGAGGAATCGATCTTACGGCTGATAAATGTATTTTCCTAGGATTCTGTATTTATGTCTGAAAGGCTATTTGGCTCTGAATTGGATCCTCTAAGTGGCTAAAAGTACTCACCAAAAGTCTAAGGGTTTACGAGAAGTCAATCAGCAATCACTGTATCCATTCATCATCGGGATGATCCCCAATGTGGGACTGGAAATAATCGTTAGGCCAAATTGGGGTGTTTACAGCCTTTTACGTAGTTCCAAAGATCACAACCTTTGACGTTGGGTTTTCACTCTTGGTTTTTCTTTCTCACATGCTCATGATTTTGCCTAGGTTACCTAATGGAGGTTGAGTCCCTAGTGAGCTTTTCTTCAAATGCCTTAACATTTGCCTAAGCTGCGCCTTAGGAGTTTCTTGTCCGAGCAGGCTCTGCTTTTACTTTTGCTTGGGTGTTAAGGTTAAGGTTACCCAACGAGCATTTGTCACAAGAGGGTTTCTGTATTTTGGAGAGGAATTTAGTGGAGATATTTTTCTGAATCTCCCTTATGTTTGTACTTTCATAATGGGTAAGCTTACTCTAAGTGTTCTTGCGAAGATAGCGTCTTCTTTCTAAGTTTTGACAAAAGCTTAATTCCTTAAGCAATTAAAGTTCATCCCTACTTTCTTTCTTTCTGCGACACAAAGAACTTGATTCTTTAAAGTTTTCCTTGTTTGGCAAAAAGACTATAGTATATGGCAATTGCAATTTAGGAACCAAATCATTGGATAAGCAAAAATAAAATGCCCAAACAGGGGCCCAAAACATGTCCTAGCTTGATTTTAGAAAACAAAAGCAATGTTTAATGTTCTTTGCCACATTATGACTTCTTAGCTACTGCAGCATTTCGAGGTCAACTTCTTTTGCCTTGCCTTTCACAATTTTATACTCTTTTAACCCTCTTCTTTGCCAAACAAGACCTTTGAACTAGATCCATCTTCCAAGCTTGCGTAGTGACTTCTTCGAGACATGAGTAATCCCCAAATAGAAATATTAGCCTGGGTTTCCGCCCTATCTACCTCTTGACTTTCTTCTTCCTCTTTCTTATTGATTGTGCAAACATGTGGAGATCAGTTATTTCCATTTGGTTAAACAGTGATGCCAAAGACATCCCATCAAGTGGATCATCATATTCTCCTTCATCAAATCACTTTCTCTCATTTGATATGGGTCTGTGCATATGAAATCTAGACCCTCTTCTTCCTCTATCCACAGGCTATAGTCGCATTCTTTGTAGGGTTTGTTCCATGGTTGCATTTGGAACTTCTTCTATAAGATCGATTGTTTCCCAAACAATGGGAGGTGTTGGATTTTTCGGACGGTTAATGGGTACTACTATTTGGGCAGGCTCAAAGCGGACATGCCTTCTCATTATGATGACCTTTTCCTTTTCCTTCTTCCTATTCTCAAACCAGATGCGCAGCCATTCATCGTCCTCTACAAACGGAATATCTGGATCTTCCAAATTATGTTTCGCCTAGAAATGTGCTTTCCATTTCTTTAGCTTCTCCTCCTTTGCTTGCTCCTCTTCATCACTTTGGTCAATCATGTCAGGATTGATCACCTTTGATTGATCGGACTCGTTTTTTTCCTCTTCCTCCATCAAAAAACATCCATCCTCCTCTGGGAAGGTCAAGGTTGGCTTGGCTTAGGCGATTTGGACAATGTATTGGCTAGGATTGTATGTGAGGTTGTGAGACAGGCTTATAAGATTGATATTTCGTGGTGGTGGTTCAGCGTTATGAGTAGGGGGTGGGTTGTCTTGCACATCAAGTTGTGAAGGTTTTATGGCTCGACTATCAATGAGGTCTTGGATGTCATGGCGAAGACGCATGCAGCTGTCAGTCTCATGCCCACTGTGTTAATGGTAGGCATATTGTTTGTTGGGGTCATGGTTTGGGCCATAAGATGGCTGAGGAAGCGATTTGTTCAAGTTTGAGATGCCCTTGGCGGCTTAGAATGTTTAATGCTTAGGAGAGAGTCATGTAGAGAGGGTTAAAGTTGTGGTGGGGGCGATTTGAATTTCGGGATGAGCTAGTTTGGAAAGGATCTTGTGGCAAGGCCAAGTCAAGGTTGTTAATAAAGGTATGAGAAGTATAGATAGGAAAGGTTTTCTTGGGTGGAGGAGGAGCTTCTTCTTTCCCAATGAGCCCCAGCTTCATTCCATCCTCAATCTGTAGCCCAGTAGCATGCAGGCATTTGAAATCGGTGATAACCTGAGTGTAGATATGCCTAAGATACTTGGGCTGAAGATTTTTGACAACTATCCTTACTTGACCTTCCTCAGAGGGGCGGTTCTTCATCTTAGCGGCTTTCTCTCTCCATCTAGCCATGAAGGTAGCAAAGTCTTCGTTTGACTCCTACTTGGTCATCTCCAAATCTCGAGTAGTTTGCTCAATTTGGACATTGTATGCGTACTGCTTGATAAAAGAATTGGCAATTTGTGGCCAAGTTTGATAGTGCACAAATTCTAAAGTGAGAAACCAATCGAGAACGCTTCCAGCAAGAGTCCTTCGAAACAACTAAGCAATGAGCTCATCACTTAAGCCCATTGGCTTCAGGGTGTTGATAACATGGCAAACATGACTGGTAGGGTTACCAGTCCCATTGAATTTCTCAATGTTTGGCATCTTGAATCGTTCATGCAGTTGAGCTTCTGGGAAGAGGCATAGTCCTTCAAAGTTTAGAATTTGGTCCCCTTGTGAACGGGCCAGGGCAAATTTGATCTCTTTGACTTACTTGGCCAATTCGGGACTTTCTGTTGTTACTACTTTGAGAGGATTCTCATCTTCTTCCTTGTCTTCCTCATCCTCAGCATCTCTTACTGCTTTCTTGACCAGCAAAGTAACGATTTGGGCTTGGAGATCAGCAATAGTGGCGTCGTTGTCTGACATTACTGAGATAAGAGTGGGAGGAAAGCTTGGTTAAACTTGGGGGTTAGTAGATGATTGGATTTGTTGAGAAGATGACCGTGATGACCTAAAAAGTGATTGAGACTGTTGTGGTAGGGGTGTTCTGATAGATGAGGATGACTGCAAAGTTCTCTATTTGGCGTGGCTTCGGGTGTTGCAAGAGTATAAAAGTAGCTGTGGTTGCTTCTTTAATCTACCTATCGTGCCGTCTTTAAAAAGTAGAATACTTGTAAGTTAGTACTGGGCTGTATAAGGTTAGGATTTTGGGCTGAAAATCCCAACCCTTCTACACAGAAAGAAATGTCACAACAACAATTTATAAGGTGTGAGGAAGAACTTTGACAAACAAATGCAAATAGATTCCTAGCCTATAGGTTCCTATCTTATTTTGATATGTTCTATGGCTCTCTAACACAAGTAAGGTTTTGGTAGTCTCAAGGGTGCTCCGTTGTCAAAAGGGCACCAATCCTTTTACCAGCCCATCGTAGGCGGTAATTGGGTGATTCCCTTTTATATATACCACTAGGTACAAGTGACTGTGGAGTTTGCTGGAACCCCTAACATAGCCCGTGACATGCCAGGATATTAGATGAACTCAACGAGGTTGCCACCTCGATGCATAAGATAAAAAAATTAAATAAAGCAAGTATTAATCTTGTGTCAAATTTTCTGGTTATGGCTCTCAAGCCCCCAACAGAGTCGCCAAAAATTGTAGACACCTCCCAAACGGGGCATTGTCATACAGGTTGATCATGCTTGTTTGCTTTCCACTTCATAAACCAGAATCGTGGATATTCCCATGGCTAGGAACATCGCCACACGATAACGGCTATCATCAAAACAGAGTCGCCACCTAGTTTGTAAAAATTAGGAAAAACAAATAGAGATTTCGGGTACGGGAGCCAAAAGTACAATAAGGGAAGGTGTTAGGCACCCCTCTTTACCCAGTTGTGAGACTGGCCCATAATCATTCAACACATGATTAATATTTGTTTTATTTAATTCTAAACAAGTAATCTATTTCATTAGCCTTTAAAACAGTTAATGGTGAGTCGAGACGATAATTGAAACATGCATCAAAAATAAGCAAAGAACAAAAGACTGCCCCAGAGAATGCATCTCTTGGCCAGTGAATGGATGTCACGGCCGAGGGATTCTTCTAGTTCAATGTATCGGTCGAGGGAACGAAGTCCCAACCGATGTTCTTCCTCACACCAGACTAAAAGATTAGCAGAAAATCAAAACGCTATGATTAATGTACAAAAGCACGAAATAAACCAAACCATATGCCCATGGGCCTCACCACCTTGATCCCTCAATGCTTGATTGCTTTGGATTAGGGATGATTAATTGATTTGCTTCTCGAAAACCCTAGGGTTAGGGTTTTTACTTCGGAGGTTTGATCGTCGAATTGTGGCTGCCTTTGAGATGTTAGGGTTGTAGAGGGAGTATGAGAGAGTGTTTCTGCAGAATTTCGTGGCTAAAGAGGGTGGATTGTGATGTATAATTTTGGAATGAAAGGCCCCTTTATATAGGCATAGGGTGACTCACTCCAACCAATCATAATGCACGATTTGAATGGGAAGTATATTACCAAAAGATCTCTTTTCATAATCTCCTTACGTAGCCCAAACGCATCGAAATTTGGCCGCTAGGATTTTGAGCATCAGATCAAACGATTGACAGAGCATTCTAGAATTTGAAAAATAGACGATCTGTATAGCGACCCGTAATTTTGGCCCGTATTTTTTTAAGAAGTGTTGTGATTATTAGCAAATGGAAATATGAATAGTGTCATGGTTATATGATTAGGTGGTTGATGTGAAGGAATCATTAGTGTGAGGTGAAAGTGCAAAAAGTGAATATGTATATATATATATATATATATATATATATGTTGGAATGTACAAGGAAATCATTTTTTTTCTTTCCCTTTTCTTTCTTTTTTCTTCTTTCTCGGCTCTCCCTTTGCTCCTCCTCCGAAAACACCCCTCCTCCACTTCTCTCCTTGATTTCATCTATTTAGGGTGTGATCCCGAACAAAGTCCAAGAATTAAAGTTGTTATACGGAGCGCAGGCTTCCTATCCATCCAAGAAAAATTACGATCAGGCCACGTGGGAAGTCAGTTGACTTGGTCAAACAGTCGAGTTTTGCTCAAAACCCATGAGGTAGGGATTTTTTACGCGTGTTATGCGTTTATAAGGTGTTTATGTTCCTACATCATGCTTTGTTTCGTTGTTTGAGGTTGTTTGTTCCATTTCCGAAAATCTGCAGAAACAGGGCCTTCGTTTTTGGGGGTTTTACGCCTTCTTAAACTCATGATTGAATTTTGGTTCCTTCATATGAAATAGAGTAGACTTAGAGCCCGTTCTAATGCCGTTTGAATCACCTGAAACCATTGAGAATTGAATTTATGGTGATTTTTAGAATACTGGTCTGCAATCTGTCTTGTTTTCTGGGTTTCAGCCCACTTCGAATGGCCATAAAAGGTAGTATAGGGTAATAGGATCTCTAAACGAATCTGCTTTCGTAGCCCGAACGCAATGGAAAAAGGCTGCTGGGGTTTTGGTGATCGGATTAAACGTTTGACAGAACATTCCAAAATCTAGAAAATAGATGATCTGGCAGTCGAGTGATAGATGTGGTGGCCGAAGAATTGATCTGGCTGCAAAAGAATCAATCTCTCGAGGAGATTTTTAAGCAACATGTTTCACAGGTGAAAGAATGAAGTTGAGACCGTGAGATCAATGTTACGGCCGAAAGATGTACTTTCCTAGGATGCTGTATTTCTATTTGAAAGGCTATATAGCTCTGAATTGGGTCCTTTAAGTGGCTAAAAATACTCACCAAAAGTCCAGGGATTTATGAGAAATTAATCAGCAATCACTGTATCCATTCATTATCGGGATGGTCCCCAAGGTGGGACTTGAAATACTCATTAGTCCAAATTGGGGTATCTACAGTATCTTTCGAATTTCTTAAAACATATTGAGTTGCTTTTAAAACTCCAATTCTCTTTCTTTTCTTTTCTTTTTGTCAATGTCAACCAATGAATTTAACTAGAGAACCCAAATAATCTTTACAGTAATAAAACCACGAAACTCAAGATCCAACATCTAGACTTCACAATGACCATCACCGTCTTCTCAATTATAATACCACTCACCATAGTTAAACTCATCACAATTCTAGCTTTTAATATCCATTTTTGTCTCCAAGAGTAAACACGTCTTACGATCGACCCGACTCTATTGATACTGCTAATGATAGACAGCAACACCAAATACACATAGAACAAACCGCTAGCCACAACCTCCAACTCACTCCACTGGTTACCCACCTAATTCTTTTACCTGTTTTGCTTAAACCTCAACTACTTTTTCGTTCATCTAACATTCAAACACAACCAAGAGTCTAACACTACTCCACATTCCTTAGCCTGCTCAGAATTATCATCGGTTTCTATTCTAGAAGACTAAACTCACTTCCATCGTAATGTGTCATTTCTACGTAACTCAACACAACACAACACAACCTTGAAATTATTCATATGAACTCTCAAATCTACTATTCTCCTTAAACTTAATTCCTTATATATCATTTCTGCTCCCCAAAAAAGACATATGCCAAATTCCAATTACAAAAATAATTCTTCTTAGTCTCCCAAAGAAATAAAATTATTACTGATCACAATCTAGACATGGAAATCGTCATCAAGCAATTATCGAGCACATATCACGTACTCACGCAGACATTAATGTCGATCGTGTACCGCATTCTAAGAGCAAATTACGCACTCTAAGACTATACAACAGGTCAAACATTAAAATTTAAAAGAAATAGCAATACATTTCATACATGAAATATTTCAATTAATTAACTATACAAATTAATGGCTTACACAACACTGAACACATTCATGCATTAACAGACTCACTCAGTATCTAGTGGAATCACTCAGTATCCAACGGACTCACAAAATGTCCAATAGACTCACCAAGTATCCAACGAACTCATAAGGTATCCATCACTTCATAATTCATGGCTTTGGGAAGCCCAACAATAATCACATTCATTTCAATCTCGAATACTCTCATTCATTTAGTCTAATCAAGTCATGAATTTCTCATAGTCACTATCTTAAATTACATCTCAAATCCACGTATCATCAAATATTCCTCTATTTCGACAGCAGTACAACCTAACAGCATCTCATCACCCAAACACCTACACAATGTGTGCAATAGCTGCACCAACAAACATCCAATACTATTGATTATCTCTATACTAAAATTTAGACACCAATACAAACGAAATGACAGACTTCCCCCTAAATGCTCACAAGACTCAGGGGTTTCAAACCACGACATGTTTATACTCCTAGTTATATTCTAAGACTTATACTACTTCATCACTCAAGAATCAAGTTCACTCGCACCGATAACTTCTAACGGTCCCGCTCAACCCAAATTTCACAGCTAACAAACTTCTTTCTCTCCACTAGGTAGTCATACCGAGATCAATATTCCTCAAGGACATTCACCACTATTGCACTTAACCTTAATGATAACAACCACACCATTCTCATCACCATCACTGCTATCGCTATTACTATTATCCATTAATCTTTCTCAAACAAACATATCATCTCAATGGTACACCCCAACATATCCTCTAGTATAATCAGTCTAGTCTACATCCCCGAATACACATCATGCACTATCTTTACGCTGAAATCCTTCAACTCACAATGTCACATCTTCCCACATGCCTATCACTCCAAATTTTCACCATTTCCACTCATGACACCAACTATACTCCACTTCGTTATCAACCTTAATAGTTCACATTCGTATCGCCCTTACATTCAACAATCTCGTTACCTCGTGACTTACATTGACCACTCGTCTTAAGTTACATCATTATAATTCTTCTTGAGTCTTACTTTCCTTCTTCTTCTTTTTTTTTTTTGGATAAATTAGCTTGAAATTAAAAAATGTTAACCGAATGTACAGCCTACAAGGGGCATACCCCAGGAGGAAAATAAAAGGAAAAAAAGAAGATTGAAAAAAGTGCGATAACCCATGTACAACCCGCATGGTCATTAGGATAGAGTAAGTGAAATAACAAAAGTGCCTGTAAGGAGGTATTCCCGAACAGGTACACTTAGTAACCGAGCATGTGATGTACCAGGGGCACGTGATAAGCGAGACAAGCCTTATCGCCGGGCAGTGCGATGAACGGCGATGTGAACCAGTGACGTAAGAAGTCATTAGCTCAGGCTGTCTGTTCGGCTAATAAGGACAAAAGACATGAGAAGTCCTTTGGCCAAATGTAACAACATGGACCACTTGCATGTGAAGTCATTGGTCCATGAGGACTGTTCGGCAACAAGGTAGCCGAACAGGGGAAGAAGTTGCTCTAAAATGATAAGGCGGTAAGAACGCCCTATAAGGTTCCTGTAACGCCCCTAATTTTAGGTACGTTAATGAAAGAAATTTATTACAGAAATATCGAGTCACTGCTCATTATTACAAAACGGCTCACATAGGAGCATTTGAAGTTCAAAGACAACAAAAAAGAAACTACGAGGTCCTATACTATGGCTCCTCTTGCTCCTCCAGCCTAGCGAGTTCTTCTGCTCCATATGCCTCCAAGGTGAATAGGTCGCCCTGTTCATCTATCAGGTCTGACATATTATACCGGCGTCGCCACCCATATAATATGCCAGGGTCACCACAAAGGCAACACCATGAGCTACGAAAGCTCAATAGTATAATCCTACTTTACTAACATCGATTTCCACATGATAAGTACATAAGCAGGGAATAAAACAATAAGCTAACATGTTTACATTCACTTGTAACTACCGTTGGCGTTTGACTCATCGTTAACCTTTTCATTATTACACTTTATCAAAAACACCTTTTTAACTCACCCAACCTCGATTCCGCCGT
>BPLS01000226.1:621133-655380 GCA_019656275.1 Rhododendron kiyosumense | reverse complement strand
ACGGCGGAATCGAGGTTGGGTGAGTTAAAAAGGTGTTTTTGATAAAGAGTAACAATGAAAAGGTTAACGATGAGTCAAACGCCAATGGTAGTTACAAGTGAATGTAAACATGTTAGCGATATTGTCTTTATTCCCTGCTTATGTACTTATCATGTGGAAATCGATGTTAGTAAAGTAGGATTATACTATTGAGCTTTCGTAGCTCATGGTGTTGCCTTTGTGGTGACCCTGGCATATTATATGGGTGGCGACGCCGGTATAATATGTCAGATTTGATAGACGAACAGGGCGATCTATTCACCTTGGAGGCGTACGGAGCCGAAGAACTCGCTAGGTTGGAAGAGCAAGAGGAGCCGTAGAATAGGACCTCTTAGTTTTCTTTTGATGTCCTTTGAACTTCTGTTGCTCCTATGAGAGCTATTTTGTAATAATGAGCAGTGACTCGATATTTCTGTAATAAATTTCTCTCATTAACATACCTAAAATTAGGGGCGTTACAAATCCTGAGGCAATAGGGATGCTTGGGTAACAAGCATCTGTGAACCTATAAATACGAGGTAAACCTGGAGGTAAAAGGTACGCAATATTTGGTGATCTCTTATTGTCCTCCTACTGATAATTAGGGTTCATTGCTAGTTCGTGGTACTAACTTAGGCATCGGAGGGCCTTTGCCATGAGAGGCAAAGGTGCACTCACCCCTTCTCTGTTTTGCAGATTAGGGTTCCGACAAAGAATTAAGGTTCCAGTGTAGAGGCACGTGAAGCCGTTGCAATTTGGTGTTATCCAGAGCACCAATCGTTTTCATCCCCCTACAATTGGCGCCGTCTGTGGGAAACGAGAGAATTCCCTGAAAAGATAACCATGATGGAGAAAGATCCAACCACGCCGTTTAATCCAAAGAAACAGTTAAGTGATGGAGGGGATAAATCTCCATGAGGTGCTCCGAGAAAGCCCATTGGAAGGGAGGACAAAGCGACTACGGGCTCCACGAGAAGGAGCAAGTCCCACCGAAGAGAAGCATCGGTGGAGCGTTCAAGAAGTGTCCACAACAGCGAGGATATCCTCGACAAAAAGAGGAAGGAGATTGAGAAGTACGCTCGTTTGATTAAAAAACAAGAGTACGAGATACGAGAGTTAAAGCGGGTACGAGATCACCTAAAGGATTCTGGACTCTCACAAAGGAATTCTGGAGAAGATAGGTGGGCTCTGCTAGTCCATAAAGAGCCTCATTCACGAGGAAGAAGGAGCAGGAGTAATAGTCCTACCACAAAACGATATGAAGCTTCCCCACAAAGAAGGAGAAGCAGAAGTAAAGACCGAACACTAGAAAGGCGAAGGGCTTCTTCACGAAAAAGAAGGAGTAGAGAGCGGAGTTCCACACCCGAGGAAGAAACCAGGAAGCATCACTGCGACAGGTACGAGAGGCCTGATGCTGACTGGGCCAAAGCTATGGCTCACAAAATGAAGGAAAGTGAGGAAGGGACAGTGTCTGCACAAGAAGCGGCGCGTAAAGCCCTGAGTAACATCGCAGCCTCCCCTTTTGCAAGGAGGCTGCAGGAGGCCAGGTTGCCGAGCAGAGTGAAGCATGGAGCGTTCGTACTTTACGAGACAAACACGGACCCTGTGGCTCACATACAGCATTACCAGCAAGCCATGTTCATGCACGATGGCGATGATGCCATTCTGTGCAAAATGTTCCCATCAAGTCTAGGCAAGGGGGCCTTATCTTGGTTTCATAAATTGGCACCACGATCCATAAGAGGATGGAGGCAGTTGGCTAAGGAATTCACTACTCGGTTCTTGACAAGTAGAAAGGCCCCAAAGACGTTTGAGAGTCTTTCCACCATGACACAGGCGGAGAGCGAGCCGATCAGAGATTACGCAAAGAAATACTGGGAAACTTTCAACGAGATTGAGAGCTACAGTGAGAAGTATGCCATAGCAACCTTCAAAACTGGTTTGATTGTTCGGGTAGAACTGCGTCGCTCAATGAATAAACATCCGGTGGCTACGTTGGCCAAACTGATGGAGCGAATAGAGCAGCACGCCAGAATGGAGGATGACATACTCCGCGAGAACGGCAGGATTGCTGCCGAACAGCCCAAGACACCTGCCAAGAAGGTGGATAAGCCTGAGCCCAAGACATACAAGAAGCAGAAGGAGTACGGGCAGGCTAAGAAAGATCCGTACAAGGAAAAGCAAGCCCCTGATCCCAAATCCTTCTTTTCTATCACTACTGTTTGGAAGGAACCAATCTATAGGATTCTTTATCGAATAAAGAATCAGCCATACTTCAAATGGCCCCCGAGTCTAGGCGGAGATAAAGACACCAAACGTGCTACGAATCAGCACTGCAGCTACCACAAGGATTGGGGCCATATGACTGAAGATTGCGAGATGTACAAAAAACACCTTGACGATTTGGTCTCTCGGGGCTATCTCAAGGAGTTTATCCAAGAAGATCCCAAGGAAAAGGGGAAAGCCATGGAACTGGATTACGAGCAGAATCCTAAAGGGGTAATCCATATGATACATGGGTTGGCCGCGCCTTATACGAGAAACGAGGTTAGGCTGTTACAAAGGCAGTTTAAGCACGATCAGCATGTGATGCGATTGGGTAATAAGAGAGGACGAGAGAGTGACGTATGCAATGAAAGCATCGCTTTCACAGATGACGATTTGGGAGAAGTACAGATACCCCATAATGATGCTTCGGTCATAACCCTACGAGTTGGGGAGTATGACATCGAGAGGATCCTAGTGGATTCAGGAAGTTGTACAGAGGTGATGTACTACGATGCATTCAAGAAGCTGGGGCTGGCCCAGACAGATTTGGAGTAATCCACAACACCCTTGATTGGGTTTGGTGCAGGGGCAGTTTAGCCCCTTGGAAAGGTAACACTGCCTGTTCGGGCAGGATCAATTGTTTTAAGGACGGATTTTCTGGTTGTAGACGTTCCTTCTTCCTATAACGCGATTATAGGAAGAACCTGATTGCACAAAATGAGGGCAGTCTCCCCAACTTACCACCAGATGGTGAAATTCCCAGGATCCAATGGGATCGAAGTAATTAGGGGCAATCAGAAAGTGGCCCAACAATGTCTGATTTCCATCGTTAAAAGAGCCCCAAAGGCCCACCACGTTCATACATTGGAAGTACCAAATCAACCGACTATCGAGGATGTCGGAAGATGCCCAGCTGATAAGGTAATCGAGGGCCTGGATAAAATTCAGATCAAAGAGGGTGATCCTGAAAAATACTTTTTGATTGGGGAATCATTACCGACAGAGGAAAAGGCTGAATCAATACAGTTCCTGAAGGAATATGTCGACGAATTTGCATGGGTACCAGAAGAGATGCCCGGTGTAGATGCTGACATAATCTGCCACCATTTGAATGTTGGCCCTTAGCATAAGGCAGTTATTCAAAGAAAACGTAGGGCGGCCGTACAGCACGTGGATGCTGTTGTTGAAGAAGTTAATCGTTTGCTTGAGGCAAAGGCAATACGTGAGGTTTACTACCCTGAATAGTTGTCCAACACCGTGGTCGTAAAAAAGAAGAATGGGAAGTGGCATGTCTGTGTGGACTTCACAGACCTGAACAAGGCCTGTCCCAAGGACAGTTTTCCTCTCCCAAGGATAGACCAGTTGGTTGATGCAACAGCTGGCTATGAGCGAATGAGTTTTCTTGATGCGTATGGAGAATATCATCAAATTGCTATGTTTGGGCCCGATCAGGAGAAAACTTCTTTTATCACCCCACGAGGTTTGTACTGCTATAGTGTTATGCCATTTGGGCTGAGAAACGCAGGGCCGACATACCAAAGGCTTGCAACTATCATGTTCAGGGAGCTGCTCGGGAAAACTATGTAGGTTTACATAGACGATATGGTGGTGAAAAGCCGAGATAAGCGAGGGCATATTACGGATTTGAGAGAAGTCTTTGAAATCTTGAGGAAGTACAAGCTGAAACTCAACGCCTCGAAATGTGCATTTGGGGTTGGTTCTGGGAAGTTCCTAGGACATCTGGTCACCATGAAGGGAATTGAGGCTAACCCAGATCAAATTGCAGCCCTGCAGAAGCTGCAAAGTCCCAAAACCACGAAGGAGGTCTAGAGACTAACTGGGATGGCTGCAGCACTTAATAGATTTATCAGCAGATCAAGTAATAAATGTAGGCCCTTTTTTCAGTTATTGAAAAAGAGGGAAGGATTTGAATGGGGAGCAGAATGTGAGCAAGCTTTTCAGGACCTGAAGAAGTATCTGGCCGAGCCTCCTCTTCTGTCAACCCCACAGCCAGGTGAGTCATTGATTTTGTACTTAGCTGTTTCTGAGCATGCTGTGAGTGCAGTCCTGTTAAGGGATTTGGGAACCGAGTAAATCCCAATATATTACATTAGCAAGACATTGCTAGACGCAGAGACAAGATATCTGCCCCTAGAGAAACTTGTCCTGGCACTTAGGACAGCGACGAGAAAATTGTCACACTACTTCCAAAGCCACAGGGTTGTGGTCTACACTGAATTTCCGCTGAAGTCGCTGCTACGAAAGGCAGATTTTTCAGAAAGAATCTCAACGTGGTCCGTTGAGTTGAGTCAATATGATATTGATTATCAACCACGAACAGCAATCAAAGGCCAAGTGTTGGCTGATTTTGTGGCGGAGTTCTCTCCCACGGTAGCTCCCCTGCCTCCTACGAAAAAGGAATAGGAGAATAAGACTGTAATAACTCTGAATTTTATGGAATAAAAATTTATTTTTATTATTCGAGTTATTTATTTTTATCGCTGGAATTGCGTAAATTCTTGAATTTTGCCATAATTGCACTTTGATCCCTCAAGTTTCAATTCTTTCACTTTAGTCCTACTTAGCAAGCCTAGTTAGCATCTAACTATCCGGTTAGAGTAACTAAACCGAAAAGTTCCCTAGTCTTGGCAAAATGACCGTTTTGCCCCTCGTTGGAACTTTTGAACCTTTTGGACCCTAGACTTTATATTTTAATATCCATTTTCTTTTAATCTTTTTGGATTATTTCTTTGACCATTGGACAATAATGGTTAGGGGGATTATTATCCATTGGGTAATAGAATCCCAATTGTTTATATTAAAGAGTAAACTTACTTTATGGTACTTTTTAATTACTTTATTATTTTCTTTGACCTAATAACTATTATCCATTGGATAATAGATGTTAGGGGGAGTTTTGTCCATTGGACAAAGGGGTTAATCTTCCTAAGTGCCATTAGACCACTTAATTAATTACTTTCCTTAATTTGGGGAAAAGTACTATTACTTTAATCAAAAAGTAAATAGTGACCAAAGTACCCTTTAATTATTCTTTAATGGGATTTTTCCTACTTTTATACATATATATATATGTGTATATATGTATTGTACCTAGGATGATTATTCTAATGCCTAAGGTACCCTAGAAATTATTATTAGTTGGTGAGTGAATCCTAGACTTTATTCACCTTGGATTTCAAAAGTACCTTGAAACCAATTGTTTATTTGATTTTCTTACACTTGTATGACACATATAGATGTATATATATATATATTGCCTTGCTAAAGAGAGAGAGAGAGAGAGAGAGAGAGAGAGAACCCGAGAGAGAGAGAGAGAGAGAGAGAGGCCGAGAGAGAGAGAAGGGAGAGAGGAGAGAGAGGAAGGAGAGAGGGAAGGAGATTTGATGTTGTCTTGCTTTGAATTGTGATGTGTACTTCAAATCCAAGAGATTTATCTCTTCCTAAATCAAATCCTTACACCTTTGTACTCCTATATTTACCTAGCAAACTTCTCAACCATTGGATTGTGTACAATTCTCATCTCAACCCTCCAATTGTTCCAAAGATCTTACCAAGGTACACCATAGCCTTACAACCTAGGATTTCCATTGATTTTCCATTGATTTTTCCTTTGATTTTCCATTAAAGTTGGAATTTCCTCAACCCTTGGATCATGTACCAATCTCATCTCATCCTTCCATTTGATTCAAGAATCCAATCTAGTACTAACCTAGCCATGCAAGCCTAGGATTTTTCCTTGATTCATGCTTCAAAGTTGGATTTGTTTTGGATTAAAAATTGGGGAATGGAGGAGAGAGAGAGGGGCACCCCTTGCCTATAAATAGAAGCTCATTCTTCACTTGAAATTCACACCTCAAAGCAATTGCTCCTCCTTCTCTCTAGAAATTCCAAGTTCTTCCAAAGTTTTCTTTGTTTTTGTGAGTTCTTGAGCGAAACCCCCGAGCCACTTCCAAAACCACCCGATGGCTCTAAAAGTAGAGTAGTAGTAGTTAGATAGTTGTTTCTAGGGAAAGTTTTCCAAAACTTTTCCTTTCGAAGCAATCGGAGGGCCGTTACGCTGCCGGATTTCACCCGACGTTCAAGCCACCGCCAAGAAGAACGGTAGTCATTCCTATCTAATTAGTAGTATTCTTATTTAGTTTTCAAAAGCTTACTTTGATTTTGTAAAGAAGTTGTGATCTTACTTTGAAATTCTCTACTTACTTGTTAAAAGCTTAAAAGTGACTTTGAACGTGGTTTGAAAAGTAAAATGCATGTTTATGTTGTTTATGGTATTCAAGCATGTTACGTGGCTTAGATGTTGTTATTTTACTCTTATGAAGTTGGAATGATGTATGTTGTTTGTAAAAAGTCTCACACGCGGAGTCTCACATGCAAACGTGACACGAAAACCAAGGAAATAGAAACATGGCACCTAGGGTGTATTTAACAAGGTTGTTGTGTTTTTCCCGGTTGGAAATATTTTCGAAACTACGTAATGACTATTTCAAGGGTATTACGTATGTGTGTGTGTGTGTGCCAATGGGAACCCGGTGCGGCGGAACCATTGTGAGGATACTCGAGAGCCCGGAACGGCGGAATCGAGGTTGGGTGAGTTAAAAAGGTGTTTTTGGTAAAAGTGTAACAATGAAAAAATTAACGATGAGTCAAACGCCAACGGTAGTTACAAGCGAATGTCAAACATGTTAGCTTATTGTCTTTTATCCCTGCGTGTATACTTATCATGTGGAAATCGATGTTAGTAAAGTAGGATTTACTATTGGGCTTTAGTAGCTCATGGTGTTGCCTTTGTGGTGACCCTGGCATATTATATGGGTGGCGACGCCGGTATAATATGTCAGATTTGATAGATGAACAGGGCGACCTATTCACTTTGGAGGCGTACGGAGCCGAGGAACTCGTTAGGCTGGAGGAGCAAGAGGAGCCGTAGTATAGGACCTCTTAGTTTCTTTTTGTTATTTCTGAACTTCAAATGCTCCTATGTGAGCCGTTTGTAATAATGAGCAGTGACTCAATATTTCTGTAATAAATTTCCTTATTTAACGTACCTAAAATTTAGGGGCGTTACAAAGACATTGTCCACGAGGGATAAAATATGAGCCGAACAGGATGATACGGAGTGGAAGTTATTCGTAGACGAATCAGCTTGTAACACTGGTTCAGGAATAGGTGTTGTCCTTTTTCCTCCCGGAGGAATAATGATAGAATTGTCTGTTCGGCTCGGTTTCAACGCATCGAATAATGTGGCAGAGTACAAGGCACTCTTAGCCGGATTGAGAAGTGCGAAGACTCTGAAAGCAAAATGAGTAAGGGTGCATTGTGATTCACAGCTTGTAGTGAATCAGCTGTCCGGGGAATATCAGGCCCAGAATGAGAAGATGGCGGCATATGTGGAAGCCACCAAAGATTTACTTGATACCTTCGAAAGGGTCCACATTGAACAGATAAGCTCTGAACAGAATGCCCATGCCGATTCCCTGGCATTGCTGGCTGCAGTAGTCCCAACTGAACTCAAGCGAACGGGGCGGTTGAGTATTTGACGGAGCCGAGCATTGGGAGGAGCATGGAATTAATCTTGGATGTGAACCAAGGTCCAAGTTGGATGGACCCAATTGTGGGGTTTTACGAGATGAAATACTCCCCGTCGATAAAAAGGAAGCTCATAAGGTCAAAACCAAGTCTGCAAGGTTTTGGCTGTCCCCAGAAGGGAAGCTTTACAGAAAATCCTTCACGAGCCCATATTTGCTGTGCGTACACTCCGAGATGGTGCAAAAATTTCTTCACTAAATACATGAAGGAACATGTGGGAGTCATGTTGGGGGCAGATCCATCGCCCACCGAGCAATTACCCAAGGCTACTGGTGGCCACATATGCAGGAAGATGCAAAGATGTATGTTAAAATTTGTAAGAAGTGTCAGAAATTCTCACCAATGATTTGAACACCAGCCGAGGATCTGGTGCCTTTGACAAGTCCTTGGCCGTTTGCTCAATAGGAAATGGACATCGTGAGTCCACTGCACAAAGCAACTGGGAATCGAAAATTCCTTTTAGTTGCGATAGATTATTTTACCAAATGGATTGAGGCAGAACCATTGGCCAAAATCACCGAACCTATGATAGAGAAGTTCGTGTGCAAGAGTATTATTACTCGATTTGGGGTTCCCAATTCTTTGATCACAGATAATGGGTCCCAATTTCAGAAGAAATTCAAGGCTTTTTGTGCCCAGTATGGAATTCGGAACTACTATTCAACTCCAGCATACCCTCAGAGTAACGGGCAGGCAGAAGCATCTAACAAAACCATTCTTGACGGGTTCAAGAAGAGGTTGGATAAGGCCAAGGGGAAATGGCCCGATGAATTGCTCCTTGTTTTATGGGCACATAGGATAACACCTAAGAGGTCTACGGGAGAGACCCCCTATTCGTTGGCATACGGTACAGAGGCTTACCTTTGGAAGTGGGCCTTCCAACCAACAGAACTGTGTTGGTTGAAAGCGGGGGCAATGACAGAGCCCTTGAAATTGAGCTTGATTTCGCCAAGGAGAGGAGAGAAAGGGCCCTAGTCCATTTGGCCTTTTATCAGGAACAACTGATGAAGAGCTATAATAAGCATGTTCACCCTCGAGAGTTTGGTGTTGGGGACCTTGTACTACAAAAGGTGCTCGGCAACACCAAGGTAGCCAACGAAGGCAAACTAAGGGCCAACTGGGAGGGCCCGTATCGAGTAACTGAGATTGTGGGCATAGGGGCCTACAGATTGGCTGATCTGGACGGCAACCCGATTCCGAGGCCGTGGAATGTCCATATACTGAGAAAATTCTTTGTTTAGAAGAATTGAGTTTTATTTTAGATTGCACCACGTGATTATGTGGGAATTACGATTGAAATTCCCTTGTTTCTCTTATTTTATATTGTGGTTTGCTCTGTTTTAGTTGCAATGAGTACGAATAACGCCCCCTTGAGTTCAGTCTATGAATAAAGACATCCTTTTCCTCACAGTATATTCAGCTTTTTGAAAATATTGGTTTTTTAATATGAAGTATGGAATACTGGTTTTCTTTTCCTTATTTATATTGGGGAGCATGGGATTGGCACGAACGCTATATACGAATACATCTATGCTTGGTAGCTTAATAACTGCGCACGAACAAACGCTAAAGTATGAGAAACTTGGGATGCATACAAAAACATGCAGCTGTTCGGATACAATCATTTGAGTAAGTGATTGTTCTAAAAAGTATGAGATACTATAAGTCCGAGAAACTTAACTTTTGATTTAAATTCGAGGAATTTTGATCAAAATTTGGTATGAGATACCTCAAGTATGAAATACTTGTGAAATACCTAAAGTACGAATATACTAAGTAAAAACAAAGGCTTGCATATGCAAACATGCAAGAAATCAAATACGAAATACTTGATTACTGGATACTTTGATCCGTTAACTTATCCAAGCATGAGAAGCATAAACCAAAGTACGAGATACTAAACTTAGACATGCATTCGAATACATGCATCTGTATCAGCATCCACGGTATGAATTACCGAACAGATCAAAAGAAAGGGTTTGTTACCGAACAGATCAAAAGAAATCTAAAACTTCTGTATCATCACAAAAACAAATACCAAAGAAAAGGGAAAAAGAAGAGTTCTTCTGATGCCTCGCAGGGCAGAATTAACTACGGTCGCGCAGGACCTGCAAGTTGTTCTATGATTTACATACTCACCATATTCAGTCCAGTTCTTGGACCTCAGGAGTAAGTTGCTCTGCAGCCTCTGTTCCAACCTCCGTTGAGACCCTATCACCATCAGCATCCCCTTCTTCAACTATGGGATCATTGTTTGATTCCCGAACAGGTGACCCCACGATAGCAATCCTTAGTACTTCAGTAGGTATGTCTTCTTCAGCACTAGCAAAATCTTCGATCTGTTGATCGATGTCATCCTCTGGATTCCCCTGGGGTTCATCTGCAATTTGAGCACGTCTGCTTGGTAATTCATTGTCCTCCCAACGGGGAGAATCCTCAGCAACCCCTACCTTCGTTAGACATATTTCCCAGCTGGCTATCCAGATCTGGTCCTGAATGGCAGGCATCTGGTTCACATAACTGGCTGTTGTTGTGTCGAAGCCCTTTTTATATCCTTCGTCGTATGAAGCCTTTTTGGTGCTGTCAATCTCTGCTAGAGCTTGACCAAGGCTATCCTCGGCAGTCTCAAGCTTGCTTTTGGTCTCCACAACCTCTCCCTTAGCCTTGTCTTTTTCTCTCTCCAGCCTTGAGATTGATCAGAGCAGCCTAGTATTGTCGTTTAGAAGTCTGACTCTCTCAGCGTCAGCTTCTTGATACTTTTGGCCCAAGGCCATCATCTTTTGGATAAACTGTACAGACACCAAATATAAGTTAAAAGGTTTTCTAGAAAACCCACTATAATCAAAGCAAGGCTAAAAGCAAAATGTTTGGTTACCTTGATTCCACTGACGAGACCAATGGATACAAGTCTATCTGCAGGCGAAGAGGTTTCTTTCTACATGTCTAAAGGGAGTGAGAGGCCCTGAGCTAGGGCTAGTGCAGTCTCAGAAGAACTAGCACTATCTCCAACATTTACAGGACGGTCCCCCCTCATGAGTTGAGGGGCCCAGACCTCCGCAGCAATTTGGGTGCTCGGTGATGGAGTTTCCAACGGTTCTGAGTGTAACGCCCCCAAAATTAGGGTACGTTAAGAAGCATTTATTACATAATAAAGAGAGTTTATTACATTATAAATACTTCAAAGAGGTACAATTATTCAACAAGGAAAGGAAACTAAGGCTTCCTAACTACAGCTCCTCTTGCTTCTTCATCCTAGCCAGCTCCTCAGCTCCGGACGCCTCCAAGTGAACGGTCCATCTTGATCATTTACAAGATCTGACACATTATACCAGCGTCGCCACCGATATAATATGTCAGGGTCACCAAAAAGGCAACCCCATGAGCTACAACGCTCAATAGGATAATCCCATACCCGCTAACCCATAACTTACAAACAAGACAAACATTAACACATCCACATTCGATATCAACGTTGGTGTCCAAGTTTCTCTTTGTTTCTCCTACGCGACCGTCGTAGACCGTGTCAATCATTTCCATTTACCAAAACCGTTTTTTTTCAAAATCATTTGACATTGGCTCCGTACCGCGGATAACCAAGCCATACACACCCGACCTCGGTTCCGCCGTTCCGGGTTCCCGAGTATCCTCACAATGGTTCCGCCGCACCGGGTTCCCATTGGCACACAATTGCATTGGCTCCTCTCCACGGATAACCAAGCTATACCTCACCATGGTTCCGCTGCTCTGGGTTCCCATGGGAACGCACAATGGTTCCGCCGCTCCGGGTTCCCATTGGCACACACCCTCACAATGGTTCCGCTGCTCCGGTTTCCCATTGGAACACACACACACCTCACACAATGGGCAAGTCCGGCCACATTGCGGTTTTCAACACATTTCAACATTTTTCAACACACCCTAGGTGTCATGTTTCTACTTTCTCGATTCTCGTGTCTCGTTACATACAAAGACTCCGTGGTAGGACATATCACATACGTAAACAACAAATCATTCATCGTAATCCAACAAGATCATCCAACTCTATAATATATCACAAGTAACTCAAACAACTCACATAAGCATGCTCATAATCATTTTCAAGATCAAAATACAAATACTTGAAATGAAAAGTAATTAAAGGTAACTTGCTTTGAAATGGAAGTTAACATAATCTTACATATACATAGGAATA
Source organism: Rhododendron kiyosumense (assembly GCA_019656275.1). NCBI lineage: Eukaryota > Viridiplantae > Streptophyta > Magnoliopsida > Ericales > Ericaceae > Rhododendron > Rhododendron kiyosumense. The sequence goes on along the minus strand of BPLS01000226.1, from coordinate 643,292 downwards.
GGGTTAGAATATCCTACCTTGATCCGAAACTAGTCGGGGCCGAATAAGCTAGGTGGAAAATTCTCCCGAATCTGGACCGAACTTCGAACGGCAATAACTTGGTCAATCTTTGACCGAATAGAGTCGTTCTTGGGTCTAGAACGAAGCTCTCTAAACCCTCTACAACTCTCGAGAAGGAAGTTAATCCTAGAAACGAACCTAGGTAGGAGAAAAATGGGGAAAAAGCAAAGGACAGTAAGCTGTCCAGAAAATGGAAATCCAGAAATTTTACTGAACTTCGGATGATGATATCTGGGTCATTTCTTAACCGATTGGGGTGATTCTTGAGCCTAACTTCAAGGTTTCGAAGTGCTCTACAACTTTACAGAAGGAAGTTGATCCTAAAAACTACTCTAGGCAGGAGAAAATGGAGGATTTCCGACGGGACAGTGGCTGCCCAGAAACTGGAAATGGTTTTCTAGAGAGAAGGAAGAGCTATTGCTTGAGGTGTGAGTTCAAAGGCTTAGAATGGCCTTCTATTTATAGGCAAGAGCTTGGTCCTCTCCTCTCTCTCTTTCTAAGTCTCACCTTGACACTTGGCAAGAGATCATGGAAGATCAAAGGCAAGAATCCTAGGGTTGCATGGCTATGGTGTCCTTGGTGAGATTCTTGAATCCAATGGATGGTTGAGATGGAAATGGTACATGATCAAAGGGTCAAGAAGTTGCAAGGTGTCCAAGAAGTATATCAATTCAAATCCAACATTTAAGCACAAATCAAGGGAAAATCCTAGGTTTGCATGGCTACTTTTGTACCAAGATTGATCTTGGATCAATTGGATGGCTAAGATTGATCCTTGGTGGGCAAGAAAGAGATTGGTACAAGATCTAATGGTTTAAACAAGTGCAAGGTGTATACAAGAGTACAATGGAGGTGATTTCCTAGCAATGAAGAATAGATACACCAAGGATTTGGAAGATTAATGGGAGATCAACCAAGGTACAATCAAATCCCTTCTTTCCTCTTTCCTCTCTCTTTCTCCCTCTCTCCCTCTCTCTCTCAGCCCTCTCTCTCCTCTCTCTCTCTCTCCGGCCTCTCTCTCCTCTCTCCCTCTCTCTCTCAAGTACATATATATATGTATGCATATGCAAGAAACAATTAAACAATGGTACTTTTGTACCAAAAGATCAAAGGTAGACTTTAAAGGCTAGGATTTTCCTAACAACTAATAAATAGGCATTAACCAACCAAGTACTTATATATATATACACATGTACCAAATGATCTTGGAAGATCAAAACCCTAACATAAAATAAGTAAAAAGGTATTCTAGGAAATCTAGGGTTTTGATTTACCCCAATAATTAAATGCACAAAATCACATGGAAAAATCCAAGACTTGATTATTTAATAAAATCCTTGTACTTTGTGGAAGACTAACCCTTTTATCCATTGGGTAATAAATCCCCCTAACTTCTATTGTCCAATGGACAATAGTGACTTGGCAACTTTTATTTTAAAATAATTGGTACTTTGGCACATGGGGTTAAAAAGAAAATATTAAATTAATCAACCCATGTACTAAGTTGAAAGATGAACCTTTTACCCAATGGATAATAACCACCCTAACTTTTATTATCCAATGGATAATAGTTGCTAGGGAAATTAAATAATAAAATAATCTAAAAAGGTACTTTAAAGTAATCAAAAAGTTACTTTTTACTATTCATAGTACTCTAATCAAGTAAACATTTAATATAAACAAATGGGGTTTCTATTATCAAATGGACAATAGTTTCCCTAACATTCATTGTCCAATGGACAAAGAATAAAGCCAAAATAATTAAATGAAAAAGAATATTAAATTCTTAGTCTAGGGTTCAAAAGGTTCAAATGGTTCATGAAGGGCAAAACGGTCATTTTGCGGTTAGCGAAAAGTAACTAGGTAGCTTCCTAGCTTAGTTTTTCCAATCGGATGGTTAAAAGCTAGTTAGGCTTGTGAGGTAGACCAAAGCGCAAAGAAATAAATTTTGAAGGGCAAAAACGTAATTTTGACAAACTTTGGAAATTAAAAGCAATTACAATAAAATTCAAATATTTAACGAAATTTTTAACGACCAAAAATCAGGGTCGTTACACTGAGGTAACGGGGACGTCGGTATCTCCAACCTCATTGCTCCAGGGATGTTTGTCCCGATGAGCATCAGCTGCCTCAAGGGAACTATCTTGTTCCTGATGAGACGATGTTAACCTTGTAGATCCCCCCCTATTACGACGAGATCGTGGGGGGGGGGGGGGGGAGCACCAGTTGATGCCACCCTATTGGCAGCACCGCATCCCTATCTGGGGACAGTGAGAAGGGTACTAAGGTCCAAGGGTTGGTGAGTCATGGTACCTGGGCTCTGAGGAGAACGAGAATAGCCGGAGGAGGAGGATTGACTGGTAGTACATAGGGGAGCTGGCTGTTCGGTCAGATGTTCAGGTGTAACTTGTCTCCATCTGGACCTCCTGAGCACCACACGGGTTACAGGGACACCTTCAGGAATGGCAACTTCACCTGGCTGTCCGGCAAGGGTGACTTCAGCCTGCAATCCTGAACTCCATGGTTGTTGAGGAGTTGCTGAGGATGAGGCAACACTGGTGCTCAGATTAGCTAGTCTCCTGTCTATAAACCCTTTATAGGCGGGATCGTAGCCTAATAAAACATTGGCATCACGACCCCGACCAAATGATGGAGAACCTGGTTCACCTTTGTATCTTAGAATTCTGTTGATCTCAGCTATTCGGACGTAGCTGGGTTCAGCTCTAGGACGCTTATTTGCGTTTTCCGCTGCACGGTTAAAAACATAATGTGAGTCAGAGACTACAACGAAACGATAAACAAAAGTTACAAGAAGAAGTGGAAATCAGGAGCATACGTGGGTAGCCCCATATGTGGGGGCAGTGGAAGCCCACCACCTAGCCATCTTCACCTACTGGTTCGAATGCTCCAGTAACATAGAGAAAATCGATCTCGTGATCGCAAGTAAAGTCTGGTAAATTTAGCACGAGACGCTTCTCTGCTTTCCTAACTTTGAAATAGAAGGTATTATAATCGGGGTTTAGCACAATGCTATACCACCATTGGATGTCCCAGATTCCCAGTTGGGTCCCCAAAATTCTATTTAAAGCTACGACCCCCATTACTAATCTAAAGAAATTAGCGGAAACTTGCATCGGTGTGAGTCAATACCAATTTAAGGCCTGACGGAGTAATGGATGGAGGGGAAATCTAACTCCCCCCTCAACAATGGCTACGATAGGAATGCACATCCTATTCCATGAGCCCCCGTCCCTGTCTGCATCTAATGGGGCAAGTTCAAGCCCTACATTTTCAGGGACGTCATACTCTCTCCTAAAAGCCGTCATGACTGACGGGGTTTCACAAAGCTTCCTAAATTTTCCGGGCTTAGGGCCGCTATCATCCTCGTTCGCCATTGGAATATATAGAGGAAACTACGAAACGATCGAAATCTAGGAGGGATATGAGTAAATCCCTAGGAACTGATGAATCAGAGAGAAAGAGCTTACAACGAGAGGGAGCAAAAAGGCTTACGAGATGAACTATGACGGAGTCTGAGGTTGCAGAAGGAAAACACAGACGGCGGCGATGGCGTTTTGAGTCACTCAAACAGTAGGAGACGAGGAAGGGTTTTGAATTTGTGAAACCCAAAAGAAAACTCTTTCAGAGGTTTAAGTGCAGGGAACGGAGACGAAACGTCTCTCTCCACCCGTTACGAGTTAAAGTAACGGAAAGCGAAAAATGTGCTAACGACGTTTGGAAGAAACGTCAGTTCAAATTTAATGCAAAGCGTACGAGATACGCCACTTGGAGTCATTGCCTTGAGATGGTATAATGACGAAGCCGCCAAAAACATCAAAGGGTATTAAACGTGATGACTGCCCGAGGCTAGACGAGTATGGTCTAGAACCGTTGTTTCTAAAAAGCTTCACCCATTGCCCCCGAACAGTGGCAGATGGATAAAGCTAAGGAGCAATTGTAGGGAGGTATTCCCGAACAGGTACACTTAGTAACCGAGCACGTGATGTACCAGGGGCACGTGATAAGCGAGACAAGCCTTATTGTCGGGCAGTGCAATGAACGGCGATGTGGACTAGTGACGTAAGAAGTCATTAGCTCAGGCTGTCTGTTCGACTAATAAGGACAAAAGACATGAGAAGTCCTTTGGCCAAATGTAACGACATGGACCACTTGCACGTGAAGTCATTGGTCCATGAGGACTGTTCGGCAACAAGGTAGCCGAACAGGGGAAGAAGTTGCCCTAAAATGATAAGGCGGTAAGAACGCCCTAGAAGGTTCCAGAACAGTAATATTCTGTAAAAGAATGGGATCCCGGATATATAGGATCAAGGCAAGACACCCAACGTGAATGGGATGTTCGGATGATTAGGGGAAATAGTCCCAAAAGGACTGAGAGTCTCAAAAGGATTAAGCTATTGTATTGATAAGGGAACGAGAATCCATAAGATACTAGGTTTCCTATACGAGATAGGAATCCTGAGGCAACAAGGATGCTTGGCAGCAAGCATCCGTGAACCTATAAATACAAGGTAAACCTGGAGGTAAAAGGTACGTAATATTTGGTGATCTCTTATTGTCCTCCTACTGATAATTAGGGTTCATTGCTAGTTCGTGGTACTAACTTTGGCATCAGAGGGCCTTTGCCACAAGAGGCAAAGGTGCACTCACCCCTTATCTGTTTTGCAGATTAGGGTTCCGACGAAGAATTAGGGTTCCGGTGTAGAGGCACGTGAAGCCGTTGCAATTTGGTGTTATCCAGAGCACCAATCTTTTTCATCCCCCTACAGTGCCATGTGTGTTAAAAGCATACCCCCATTGCACTATCCATCTAAGTGGAAGGATAGTACAATGGGGTATGATATATATAACGATACGAGAAGTAATGATATGAAAGCGAACTATTACCTGGCACATCCCCCCAAGTTAGGAAATAAAATAAATAGTCTCGGTCAGAATTGACCAAATGATAACCATCACTGAGGACCTGCAACAATGCAAATCGGCATCAAGGAAGGCTAAACAGCTACTACAGAGGAACACGGCACCAAGAAGAGGCTCGAACCAGAGATGACGGCATCCGACAAGGGGCCCCACCCTGCACACCACGCCCATTCCATCTGGCCTAATACTCCCTCATCCAAGTCTAAGGCTCGCCAGAAAACAACCCGCTCTCAGCCAATTACCAGTGACCACAAACTCTAGAGATGGGATAAGCAATCCAAGATACTAAAACTCCAACCAAACCCAGAAAAGCAAGCATAGAACCCACGTCTAAAGAGCAGCTACTACAGAGGGACAAGGCACTGAGACGAGGCTCAAACTGGAGATGACGGCATCCGACAAGGTTACCCTCCCAAGTACCTTATACACCATGCCCGATCCATCCAGACTACTACACCCTCAACCTATTCCCCCAAACTCGCTATAATCTAAAAGCGGGACAGATCAAGTACCAAAACAGTGCATGACCACCGAAATGTAGCCACTCGATATGCAAGTGAAACCTAGCTGCCCCTTTCAATCAGAGCATGACCACCAATTTAATTAATGACAGCCAGCGAAGTTATCCCTTTCAATCAGAGCACGACCACCAATCTAATCAATGACAGCCCGCAAGCTACCTCTTTCGATCTGAGCACAACTACCAATCTAATCGAAGATAACCCCAGCCTCACCACACTACGCTATAGAACTAGGCCAGTGAAACAAAGAATCATGGAGTTAATGAAGCTCCACAACAAGGTGCAAAGCATTTGAGCCCCAAATTGGGCAATATGTGCCCAGTAACTAAACTGAGCATGAAATTGGGCAGTATATGCCAGTAACTATACTGGACAAGAGTCACAGTGTCGAACTACACTACATCTAATAATGATGTGCAGCACCTGAGTTGAAATCCCAAACACTAACAGTCCACTGGCCCAAAAGTCCAGCAACAAACCTAGCATTTGACATTAAATAAGCAACTATAAAGATCCATATTTGAACAAAGAGATCAGTCCTGTTCTAGAATAACCAAACCTGTTCTTGAAATCAAACCAGAGCTGGGATAAGTCCACTGGTGTAGTTCGAGCCGGCCCGAATAGAAGGGACACCTCCATAGCCCTGGCCGGCTGTTGGTGATGTCCAGCTCCAATCTTAGATCTCCGGTGCTGATGTTGGGTAATCTTGAAGACCTCCAACGACCGAAGAAATAGATCTGGATTATGAGTTGGTGTTTGCTGATTCACCATGGATGTAGATGAAGACCAGCCGGCAACGAACTACTGACCTGGCCTTTGCAACACTAATTTTGCAACTGCAGTCGCCGGAATTCCGAGATTGAGCAGTGTTGTTACCCGAGACTGATATACTCCAAATTGAACTAATTCAGAGCAATAACTGAGGTTGGTGGTGGGCCGATTCATCCGTCAACTAGAACCGGTGCCCACAGCGACGAACTGAGATGCACCCAGATTGAAGATGATCGGAACCCTCGATTTGAGACGAACCCAGATTGAAAACGATCTGAGACGAACCCAGAGTGAGCTGGAACCGATTCCTCCTGTCATCGTACCTTCGATCACGGCTTAACTACCATCATCCCCGATGAGTTCACCCAAACCAACAACGAGGACTTGCTTGGATGCGTAGATCTTGTCACCGTCGGCAGTCTCTGCCTTATCAAACCGAAGAAAACTTCCTCCGTGAAACCCATCAGGCTTGGAGCAAGTAGAGATCAGGTTTACTTACTTTCCTTCTTACCAAACAACACCACTATTATTCTCCTACCAACTCATCATAACATCACTACAACAACCACCACAATGACTACAACAATACCATAGCACTTTTTCTTTTTTCTTTTTTTTTTTTTTACGAAATTCCTATATACAGTCATCTACCTCAAGCCTAGAGATCTTACCCCTAAGTATAACTCTATTGTCCAATTGACTTCCCGAGACTTCCATCTAGAAGGTGCGGTGATCAAGTGCCTCTTCCAATAGGATCTCATCGGTAGTCGTCTGGGTGTCCAGAAGGCACTCACTGTATCCCAACACCCTACCTATAACCCTCATTTTCCTATGTCAACCTTAGTCACATACATTTCTCTTATGTGGACTCAACTTGCCCTACCTATACTTATTGTCACTGCCTCACTAAGTTACTAACTGCCACAATAACAACCAACTCTAGCTATTAGCATAATAGGTCATTACCTTACTAAACACATCGAGACAATCACGGACTCAATTCCAAACAATACGTTACTCTCCAAGTACTTATACTCAATACAACTCATATCACGTAAGATTCACTTAAAGCATCTAAAGCTTAACATGTAATCAACGCAACTCAAATAAAACACATCCAACGCTTAGCTCATAAATCTTATTAATAGTCTAACACTTCTATTACATACGTCGACCTTGCCACTACGCACAACCATCACAGCTTTCCAAATTTATTTTTGTCTAACATCTCATCTAAAAAGCATCCTATCACAAATGGTTCAACACCAAGGATGCCAACAGTAATCACAACAATAACAACAGTCACAATCACAACCACTACTATGAAGCCAAAACTTCCATTTTTCTTAGACACTGGTCAATAATATTCCACTGATCCTTATACACATAATGCAATACCACGTCGGTAAACACACATCAGTCATGCAAGCACACACATGTTTTTTTTTTTTAAATATGCAATTATTTTACTTTATTATTTTGGAATCCATGAGAATAAGTCTCCCCATGGTCTCTAGATATTTTAACCTAACGCTCTGATACCAAGTTGTCATGCCCTCGATTTTCAACATAAATAATGAATACTCTTTTGATAAATAAAGTCCTTACAATAATACAATTAATACCCAAAAGATCTTCCTTTCCCTTGTTCTCAAATAAGATTCAGCTATTACATTTTTGGCTCAATGGTCCCAAGTTATCGAAATACCAATGTCCGAAGAAAATAATATTACAGTTATAACAAATGTCTTTCCAAAATACTCCTTTCGAATCAAATGCAAATAATCGCTTCTTTTATACCTTTGAAAGACATGATCAACAAGCATGATATGCACGCCATGCCAACTTTCTTGTTTTATATCTGAAAATAATAGGGTTGGGCATACATGTGCCGAGTAGAAAGATCTATACTTGATTTATATGTAAATAAGATGATCAATGCACTCAGGGGAAATCAGAATACGACAAGATATCACCATAAGGACCTTGAGTCTTGTACCACAAATGACCAAACTACAACCTTGGGAATCGAGTTTACGTATACATATCCCTAACAACTCACACGTCATACCAGAAGCAATAACCAACACGAATCAATCCAATTTTACCACATTCTGTTCTCATCTGTTCTCTCAATTGTTCATCACATTTCACTCGATACCACAATCCTCCTTGTTTGTCATCTATTCATTACCACGCAATTCCATTTACTCATTCTCTCATATGAATACTCAATTCCACATTGCCGATTTTCAAACTTCCTTTCACAAAAAATCTTTCCTTTTTATTTCAAAACAGAGTAGAAAGTACTCACTCTGTTGATTCGATTCGGAATATCGAAATTCGTTGATTTGTGCCCAAATACTAGAAGCCGTTGATTCGCTCAGAATGCTAGAGGATTTTTGTCAAAATCCTTTAACCAAAACCAAAATCTTTTCTTACAAAAACTCGGCAAAATCAACCATTTGTCCTTCTTTCTTTTCATATACCATCATTCATAGTTTTGCATGTATCGTTCATGGTCCAGTCATATCACCGAATGGTCATACCCATTCATTTGCGCGGTCCGATCATCTCACTGAATATCCGTGGTGATACCCGTTCATTTTAATAAATTTGCAAATCCTTTTCATCTCACCGAATGTCTATGGTGATACCAACAATGTCCAGTTTGTTCATCTCACCATCAAGTGGTGATACTCGTAGTGTCAAGTTTTTATTAACATCATAAGACAAGTTCTAGTTGTGTCCGTTTGTTAATCACATATCAATCCACGTTTCCAATTCTATAACTACCATACCATTCAATCATTACTCAATTCTTTAATCGATACTTCTCTACCAAATACGCACGTCACAATATTCCGTAAAATCGACGATATGCATAAATCCCTTTACGCTACAATTTTTTTATTCAACAAAACTGTATTTACGCTAACGAGAACCAATGGTACGAATACACTCTATGAGTCGTAGGGTACGATCTACCAAGCTTTGGAGTGAATCTAGAATAGTCTAACAGTTATTCGGAAGTCAAAACAACAGAACAAAGGTCAATTACACCAAAATAGATCTGGACCAAAACGAGACGTACGGCCACATTATAGCATGTTGCGACTGCAAGGGTCATTGCTACGGCCATAAGGTCCTGAGACAAACCAACGCGCGTGAGTACAGGACCTGCATGTGCTAGTTTAAGGATTGATTCTTGGGTTCAGTAACTTCGAACCGAAATTCTAATGATTCAACAAAAAACAGGGGAACAACCTCGAACAAAGATTTTAAGCATGATCTACTAGCACAATCAACTCATAAACACATAATTCAAGCAAGAAATCCCTACCTCAAACTTAAAAGGCGAAACCCACAAGATCGAACAAGCTTTAGCTCCCAGAACCTTGTAACTAACCAGGTACTCTTTCTCCAAGCTCAATCTCCAATTCCTCACCTACATGGTCACTCAACCAAGTCAGCCGAGAATAATAGGATTTTTGAGGTGGTCCAATTATGAATTTTCTTGGATAGATAGGAAGCCCGCGCTCCGTAAAACAACTTTAATTCTTGGACTTTGTCCGAAATCACACCCCAAGTAGATGAAATCTAGGAGAGAAGGTAAGGGGGAGTTTTTTTTTTTCGAAGGGAGAGCAGACAGATGCAAGAGAGAGAGAGAGAGAGAGAAAGAGATTGCGATGTGTGTGGGTATGCCTAGGAAAGAAGAAACAAGTGGGGGAAAATAATTCCCTACACATACACACTTATGCACTTTACACTTGCATCCCGAACTTCTAATTTCTAGCACATTCACCCCCAAATTAAATAACTGCGTCATTTCTCATATTCCACTATTTTGCCTTTACCAATGACTGTAACATTTCTTAAAAAAATTACAGGTCTCTACAATTTTGGAGTGTCGTACGCAAGAAAAAATCAGCTTGCACTAATCAAGCACTGCATGTTGAACCAACCTGCGCACACTATGCCAAGACATGCGCATGCCAGTAGGTTCAAACCCATAGTTCTTATTTTCAATCCTCTGGTCTTTGAAAGGACCAGTGCACACCCAGGACAAACCAAGCAATTCATATGGTAGTTGATAGGCAGTTATAGACAGTTTGAATAGGCTACAAAGCCACCAAATGATTAAAACACTCCATAAATAGTGTGGGGATTAAAATAGAGGCCAAGACCTAGTTACCCATACAAAGGCCACTCACTGGTCAAAGACGAACCAGCGAGCGCGCGAGTAGACCACTATTGCGCGCAGGTTTGAGTCAACAAATCAGTGCTTGGTTCTACATGTTTCTGGGTTCTGGGACATGTCTAGAAAGGTCCCAAGGGTATTCCATAGCAGCAGGAATGAATACTAAAATAAAACTAGCAATTTTAACTAAGGAAAGCAGTAAACTGGTTTTTAGTATGCTTATAGTGATCTATATACAAAGGAGAACACGAAATAACAAGGTTCCAGTCCCCACGCAAGATCTACATGCACAGCCATAGAGTGGCGTGCGCGCTGGTCACTTGCAACACGGTTTTTAAAACCTTGCTAGCTTTAGGGCTAGGACTTGGTATTGATTACCAGCCTTGACCCTGCCAGCCCCCCTTAGGGATCAAAACAGAATACAGTTCAAAGGTGTTATACCTTTGGTTTTAGGTTTGAAAAAGTGATTGAGCTTTAAGTGGATAGGTTGATTGGATTATGCTTGGAGGATGGTTGTGTGTTAGAGGATGAAGAACAAGTATTGTATTCTTGAATGCCTTTGTATCTCTTTAGTTTGCAAAGAAGAGTACAAAGTTGATAACCAAAAATTGTAACCTTGTAACCCTTTATAGGAGTGAAGGAGACTTCAATCAGCCAAAAATGGCTTGTTTGCTTTGCACTTAAGCCTTTCATCTCATTGGATGAGAGGGAAAAGGTGAAATAATTGGTGTAAGAGCTATCCCTTGGCAAAGACTGCTATCTAGACCAAACAGAGCCTTCTTCCGGCCCCAAAAGCCCTATTGATCATGGCTGAATAAAGGTGATGGGACAACCTTTGACCGATGTGCGCAGGCTGTTGACCTGCACACGTGGGTCCAAACAACACTGTACCAGTGAATAGTAAAACTTTGACTGTTGACCAACACGTGGCACTTGGACCAACGCACACTGGTTTTGGACCAACGCGTGCAGGTGGATTTTCTGGCTTTTGAATTGGCTTATGCTAGGTAAGGTTCAAAAGGGTGTCAAACACTCAAAACTCAACCATAGTATCATTCCCGGGGCATTCATGATCTGTTTCATCACTGGAGAATCAAAAATGGAAAGTAAACTAATCTGGAAAGTCTAGATTGGGGTGTCTACAAACGGCTATAATCAGCCAACGTAACGGTATGAGCTAAGATATCAGCATATATGCGGGCAACATAACAACAGGGGTAAAATTATAATGTGCACGCAGACAGAGTAACGACTACGTGGATGCATGGGTGAGTGTTCATGTGGACAGAGTAATAGCATGGCGACTGATGCAAGAAACTAAACATGCAGCATTGACGACTAAACATGCATGGAAGGCAAAACAGTAATTGCACATGAACTACTTAAACCCTAGATTATCGTGCATAAACACAAACTACGCTAGCATGCAATCCTAAAATGAATCAAAAGCTTAAACTAGCTAGAACTAAACAAGAACACAAAGTAAAACCTAGGCATGCTCCTAAGTAATAAAGAAAACAACTAAACTAAACAATAAAGAAAATAAAGGGAAACGACATACCTTGACCCTTGACAACCAAGCAAACCGCCCTCAGGGACTGAGCGAAAGAATGCACTGGATTGCTCGTAGGGGAGCAACCTTTATTTTTTTGACCAACCAGAAAATGCAGATATTATATAATAAAACAGTACAAAAAACGGACACTACTGGTCCGAAAATACAAGAAAAAACAAAAACAAAACAAAAAAACCGAAAGAAGAAATAGGAAAAAAACCACATGGAACCAGGACGCCGGAGCCGGACCCGTCGAACACACTCGTGAGGAGGGGTTGGAAAGGCCGAAGTTGAGAGGCCAGGTATGAACACAGAGCAAGCCCTTCCCAAATGACCCACCGCTCCAACTCGAACTCGTCCCACCGCAAACTAGAGGCAGAAGCTGCTGTAGACGCCTTCTTCGTCGCCGGTACGCTGATTCCAAAAAAACCAGATCTGGATCCTGAGTCCAAAACTGGAGGGGAGAGTGGGAAATCTTAACTCCCAAATGAGAGAGTTTAAACCACTTCACAACCTTGACAGGAGAGGAGAGACAAGAGAGAGACCGGAGAAGAAAGAGAGCTTGAAGGAGAAGGGAACTGAGAGGTAGAGATGGAGGAAGAGAAGGAAAAATGGGGAACAAAGAAGAGGGGAAAGGGGCCGCGAAAAAGGGGGGAGTGGGGGAACCCTCCTCCAGGGAACTCTTTCTCTCTCTAGAACTCTCTCTGGGACTACTAGGGGAGCAACCTTGATGCAAGAAACTGTCGACAGCCAAACGGCGTAGGGAATACCCGAATGCTAGGAAAGCTCTACTAGCAAGAACTTTGACTAAAGGGACTTAAAGCTTTGGAATGAATGCTTTGAATCACCTGAAAGACAAACTTTCTGAACGATTTGAAAAGTAGGGAGGGAAGGGGTTTATATAGGCTTGTCCGCAGACAAAAACGAGTTAAACTTTCGATGTGGGACTGGAAAAAACACAGAAAACATGGATCCCAAGGCGGTGGAACAAAACGACGTCATTTCCTCCACTTGAAGGCCGGCACGGCCTTAGGGGAAAGCTGGCGCGGCTCCGGCCCAATTTATTTGGGCTCCGGGCAAGCCTCCTTTGGTGCTGGCCCAGTTCGGGTCCGTTTCGATGTGTTCTGGATTGATTCCAGGCTAAAAACAACGACGATTTGGACTAAAAACTAAGTTTTTATAGGCTAAAAACATATTGCTTTATGGATTAAAAGACTCGACATTTTTCAAAGGATATTTTGAAATGGAATGCAACATGGCTTAAAAGAAAGCTTGTAGGTTGGTGAAAACATTTTGAAAGATACGACGAAAGGCTATCTCCAAGCATTAATGCATCAAGATCACTTCCTGTGAACAACTATAATCGAAAGCAACATTTTCATCATTGGGCGGCTTCTTGGCAAGAGGCCTAAGCGTTACAGACTACTAAATGGGGTGTCTATAAGGGCCTTTGTTTAAAATCATATTTTTGTCTCCTAATACACTTTAAAAGAGGTTTTTAAGATCATTCTCAATGATCAATTGAACCAAAAAGATCTAGAAGGATCAGCGAGAATAAGATGATAAGAGTTGTTTTCAAATCAATGGTTCACTTCATCTTGAGAATACAAAGCTATTCTGAAATAGGTTGGAAACTACATCATATGGTGTTTTTAGGAACATACGATGTAGTCAGTATACCATGCGAGGTTCTGCGAATATTAGTAGGCTGCTGGTAAAAAGGTACACCGCACGATGTACCAAACCACTGTGCGAGGTAGTTTATTGCATTGTACGGTGTTGTATATGACTGGGACAGATTGTTGTTGTACTGTTATTTCATCTCTGCACATTATTCATTTGTCATCTACTATACTGTACAATGAGCACCACGAGCACACTAAAGTGGTATATTCAATCTCATGTCCCTCTCCCATACTTGTTTTCTAAAAGTTTAATCCTCCAAATGATATTAAAGTTTCCCCCTTTGAAAATACTTAGTATAGACCGGTTTTACCGGGCGAACGAGGTGCTTTTTCAACAAAACATTCCTCGTTCGTAACACAGCTCCCAAACCCAAAATCTCAACATCTTCGCTAAGCCAAAAGTCTTCTTTTCAAACCAAACCATCGGTTTCTCGGATCATCCATGTAACAACCCTGATTTTTTGTAAATAAAAATTTCATTAAATATTTGAATTTTATTTTAATTACTTTGATTGCATTTAAAATTTCCTTTTAATTCCTATAATTCTTCATAATTAGATTTTAGCCCTTTAAAATCCGTTTCTTGATTAAGAGGCCTACTTTGCAAGTATAGTTAGCTTCTAACCAATTGGTAGAGGAACCTAATTACCAATTCATCTAGTTACTTTCTCCTAACCCTAGATGAGCTTTTTGAACCACCTTGAACCTTTTGAACCTTTCAAACCCTAATGAAACCTTTTGGACCTAGGTTATTATTATATACATATACATACACATATATATATATATATATGACTAGTCAATCAAGTCATACTTGTCATCTTGGATCTTTACCCATTGGACGATAAAAGTTAGGGAAACTTTTATCCATTGGACAATAAACTTTCCATTCATAGATATCTATGCTAGATTGTTATGTACAATTATATAGTTATATATAGGTATATATACACATGCCTAAAAGGACATATAAGCATTATTTAAGTAGATATTACTTCACCCCATTAACCGTTGGTCAATAACTACTAGGGTAAATATTACCCATTGGATAATAGAGTAGTCTTACTAGCAAGTACTAAGATGGACTAAAAAAATCTTTTCCTAGATCCACCATGTGATTATATATGTACCATGGATTTACTACCTAGATTTTTCATCAAAGATATTTTGTACTAGATTTGATAAAGTACTCATTTATAGTTGTATATAGACTTATATTCACATGCCTAAAGGACATTGGGTTATTTTAAATATTATTCAAGTATATATTACCTTTTATCCATTGGTCAATAACCACTAGGGAAAATATTATCCATTGAATAATAGTGTAATGCCTTGTTTGGATTAGAATTTGAAAAATAGTAGGGGTAATGAGTGGAGAGAGATAGAGAGAGAAATGTTAAAAGTAGGGGGAATCTAGGAGGAATCTAGGGGGAATTTTTTGAAAAATTCTTTTAAATTCCAAAGAGAACAAGGCATAAATCTTCGAACAAGTACTAGGATTTACTAAATAAATCATTTCCAAGATTTTCCATGTGATGATATACTTATATATATATATATATATATATATATGTATATATATGTGTGTATCTCATGAACTTAATACCCTAGATTTCCTAGGTACACTAGTACATTATTATAATAAGAACATGTGCCGATTTGGATTAGTTTAATAGGGAGTTTTGATTTGAAAATCTACCTAGATTGCATGGTACACACACACACACACACACACACAAAGTACACATGTGTGTATTAGGATAGTATAATAGGAAGAATCTTGGCCTTGAAATCCCATGAGATCACATAGTACCATAAGTACATATCTTTATATATGTTTACTTGTACATGGAAGTGTAATATATATATGTACTAGTGCAAGGAGAGAGAGAGAGAGAGAGAGAGAGAGAGAGAGAGAGAGATTTCTGAGAGAGAGAGAGGATGGCCGATAAAGAGAGAGAGTGGGAGGGAGAGAGAGAGAGAGAAAGAGATAAGAGGGAGGGAGATTTGGTTGTACCTTGACTTGATCTTCCATGATCTTTTCCCATATATGGTTGTATACCTTTCAAGCACATTTATCTCCCATTGTCCTTATTTGTACATTTACCAATTTTTAAACCTTGTACAACCCTCCTTTCTTCCACCAATCTTTCCTTAATCCAATCAAAAGTACTAAATCTAGCCATGCAAGCCTAGAACTAGGTCTTGATCTTTCAAAGAAAGCATGATAAGTTGAATAAAAAATGAGATATGGAGAGAGAGAGAGATTTCGGGTGAGAGGGAGAGAGAGGAAGCCTTGGCCTATAAATAGCAAGCCATTCCAAGCTTGAACTCACACCTTCACTTCTTACTCTCACTTCTCTCTAGAAATTCTAAGCCTTCTTAGTTCAAAAGTTCAAGTTTCTTGAGTTTTCTTGAAGTTCTTGAGAGCTACCACCAAACTATCTCCAAAAACCACCCCTAGATCTTTAAAGTAGCCTAGTTTAGTTAGCAAAGTTGTTTCTAGGAAGAGAAAATCCATCTCTCTTCCTTTCGAAGCAATCCGGAGCCATTACGCCGCCGATTCGCAAAACTGACGAACGATTCTCAAAACCGACCAACCGCCTAGAAGAACGGTAAAATACCTCTACTTACTACTCTAAATATACGTAGATTATCCTTGCACTCTAACTCTAAGTATATTACCTTTAACCATTTTCTTAAAACATAAAAGGTTATCTGTTGCTTAATGTTGAAATGCATGGTAGTTAACAAACTTATTTTTACTATTGGAAGTATGAGCTCTTGTATGCATGAATTGCTTGTATTACTTGTCTTGTTGTAAAGCATAAGTGATTTCACTCCAAAGGCGTCTGTACATGAGGCGTTATGTTTTAAAGTTGTGATTTGAGCATGCTAAATAATTTAGAGTTAGATGATCTTGCTAGTTTAGTTTCAAGATTACAATGAATGATTTATGATCTCATATGTGGAAAGTCCTACCGCAGAGTCTATGCATAAAAACGAGACACCATAATCGAGGAAGTTAGAAACATGACATCTAGGGTGGGTTAAAGATAAGTTTTGAAACCACAATGGGGCCGAACTTGGCAGCGCATTGTGTGGTGTGTGTTTGGGTGAAAACATTTTTGAAAAACCCAATGAGAACCCAGACCGACGGAATCATTGTGGGAATACTCGGGAACCCAGAGCGGTGGAACCGAGGGATAAATTGTGGTTTGGTTATCCGCGGAGAGGAGCCAACGCAATTGTTTTAATGATTTTCGAAAACCCAAATGGGAACCCGGACCGGCGGAACGATTGTGGGATACTCGGGAACCCGGAGCGGCGGAACCGAGGGTTTTGAATTGTGGGTTGGTTATCCGTGGAGAGGAGCCAATGCCAAATTCATTATTTTGTGTACCAATGGGAACCTGGTGCGGCGAAACCATTGTGAGGATACTCGGGAGACCGGAATATCGAAACTGAGGTTGGGTGTGTTAAAAATGATTTTGGAAATGATGAGTTGGTTTATGAGAAATGAAAATGATAACACGGTATATGATGAGTAGCATAGGAGAAACACAGAAAATCATGGACACAAACATTAGTTTGGATAGTGAATGTGGATGTGTTATTGTTAGCTGTTTTGTTAAATATGCATGTGCTATGTGAAAGTCATTAACTTTATGATCTTTTGCTTATAAGTTATGGGTTAGTGGATATGGATTATTCTGTTGAGTTCTCGTAGCTCATGGAGTTACCTTTGGTGACCCTGACATATTATATCGCTGGCGACGCTGGTATAATATGTCAGACTTTGTAGATGAACAGGGTGAACTCTACACCTTGGAGGCTTTCGGAGTCGAGGATCTGGCTAGGATGGAGGAGCAGGCGGAGCAGTAGTTAGGAACCCTAGTTATCCACCTATGTTGAATAAATGTACTCTTGTGAGAGTTATACTATAATAATGAGCCGTGACTCCATTTAAGTTTTCAATAAAAATTGTCCTTTTAACGTACCTAAAATTAGGGGCGTTACAATCCATCTCAAAAATCCGAATGGTGACTCTTGACGCGCGCCGGTCGAGGAGCCCACATTCTTATTCTCAAACAAGAGTATTATTGTCACCAGCAAGGGCTCTTGTTTCTTTCTAAATCTTCAATTCAATGTGTCAAGTTGCAAATTATGTCACCCAAAATGGTTCAACATTTGAACTAGGGTTCCTAAAGTATGATGGTCTTGCCCCTAGTGGTCAACATAAAACGATCTTTGGCCAACTTCACATTCGTTGCATGTTGTTTTCTTACTCATGATTGTTTTTTAAATTATTCAAATGTGAATTGCAGGTAGTTACTAACAGTGTCCACATCGAAGTGTTAAGCAGGCTCTCTGTAACGCCCCGAATTTTGGGTACGTTAAATAAAACATTTTATTATAAAAACGAAGCAAGTCCAGCTCGTTATTACATCATAAACCTTACAAAAGTACTTTTATTCAAATAACAGAGGGATCTAGGGTTCCTAACTACAGTTCTTCTTGCTTCTCCATTCTAGCCAGCTCCTCGGCTCCAAACGCCTCCAAGGTGAATAGTTCGCCCTGTTCGTCTATCAAATCTGACATATTATACCGGCGTCGCCACCAATATAATATGCCAGGGTCACCACAAGGCAACACCATGAGCTACGAAGGCTCAGTAGTAAAATCCTACTCTTAACCCTTGACTTATGAACCAATAAAATATCGATTTCCACATGATACGTATATAAGCAGTAATAACAGTCAATAACAACAACATCTCCACATTCCTTTCATAACTATCGCTGGTGTCCAAGATTTCAGTGTTTCTCCTACGCGACTCGTCGTAGACCGTGTCACCATTTTCATTTACAAATCATCATTTCAAAATCATTTATCTAAATCACACATTTGCATTGGCTCCGAACCGCGGATAACCAAGCTACACACCCAACCTCGGTTCCGCCGTTCCGAGTTCCCGAGTATCCTCACAATGGTTCCGCCGCACCGGGTTCCCATTGGCACACAATTGCATTGGCTCCTCTCCACGGATAACCAAGCTATACCTCACCATGGTTCCACCGGTCCGGGATCCCATGGGAACGCACACAACCTCACAATGGTTCCGTTATTCCGGATTCCCATTGGAACACACACACACTTACGTAATACCCTCGAAATGGTCATTACGTAGTTTCGAAAATATTTTCCAACCGGAAAAACACAACTTCCTTGTTAACACACCCTAGGTGCCATGTTTCTACTTTTTTCGGTTTTCGTGTCACGTTCTCATGCAAGACTCCGCGTGTGAGACTTTACATACAACATGCATTCACTCCAACTTCGAAATAGTACAACAAGAACATTTAAGTCCACATGCTTGAATCTCATAAACAACATAATCATGCATTTTTACTTTTTCATCTATGATCAAGTAACTTTTTGAACTTTGAGAAAATTAAGTAGAGATTCAAGTAGCAAGATTTCAACTACTTATAGAAAATAAAGTAAGGACTTGAAAAATAGGTAATGATCATTACCGTTCTTCTAGGCGGTGGTTTGGACGTCGGTTTTGATTTCAGCGGCGTAACGGCCCTCGGATTGCTTCGAAAGGAAAAGATTTGTGTTTCTTTTCCTAGAAACAACTTCCTAACTTTACTAAACTACTTTAAGGATTGTTGGGTGGTTTTGGAAGTGGTTTGGTGGTTTCGCTCAAGAACTCCCAAGAACAAAGAAAGCTCTTGAACTTAGAACAAGAATGCTTGAATTTCTAGAGAGAAGGAAGAGCAATGCTTGAGGTGTGAGTTCAAGGCATGGAATGGCTTGCTATTTATAGGCAAACTTTGGCCCTCTCCTTTCTCTCAAGCCCGGCCCCCCTCTCTCTCTCTTTCTCCCTCAAATTTTGACACATGTAAAGCCAACTTTTGAAAGATCAAAGGAGAATCCTAGGGTTGCATGGCTAGGGTTTGTACTAGATTTGATTCTTTGAACCAATTGGATGGTGGAGATGAGAATTGTACAAGATCTAAGGGTTTAAACCATTGAAAGGTGTTCAAAGGAGTACAGTGGAGGTTAAGATTGCTTGGAAGAATATAAATCTCAAATATTGGAAGTACATTGGTGATTCAATGCCAAGTATACAACAAATCTCCCTCCTCCTCCTCTCCCAACCGACCCCCCCTCTCTCCCTCTCACTCTCTTGCCAAGTGTACTATATATATATATATATATATATATATATATATACATGCATATAATTTCAAGTAAATAATTAAATTAGTAGTACTTTTGGTACAAAAAATCAATATAGACTAAGGCTAGGATTTTCCATAATTAGGCATATGGTACTTTGAAAGATTCACCCTATTGTCCAATGGGTAAAAATTCCCCTAACTTCTATTATCCAATGGATAATAGATATTAGGTCACTTTTAATATTAAAATAATCAAAAAGTACTTTAAAGTAAGTATACTTTTAATATAAACAAATGGGATTCTATTATCCAATGGGTAATAGTTTCCCTAACCATTATTGTCCAATGGACAAAGAATAAAACCAATTTGATTAAAAGAAAAAGAATATTAAAATTCTTAGTCTAGGGTTCAAAAGGGTCAAAGGTTCCAATGAGGGGCAAAACGGTCATTTTACGGTTAGAGAAAAATAACTAGGTGGCTTGCTAGCTCGGTTTCTCCAACAAGTTGGTTAGAAACTAACTAGGCTTGCCAATTAGGGTTTAATGCCAAGAAACGAAATTTGAAGGGCAAAAACGTAATTTTGACAAATCACAAGGAAATTAAGGAAATTAAAATAAAATTCAAATATTTAACGAAATTTTTAACGACAAAAAATCAGGGTCGTTACACTCTCAGTCCTCGTAATCGCTCCAATGTGTTATCATGACCAAAAAGTGTGAACTATTAAGTACACCAAGCCTTGTGTTTATGACCAATTGAACCAAGTCAAACAAGCTAGAAGTGAGCCTGATAGCTAGGCTCGAGCAGAAAATCCCTTGAATACTTAATGTGGGCCATGTGCACATCATTGTGGTTCTAGCAGAACATTCTCGTCCCTAAGCGAAATAGGAGTTTGTTCTCAACAGAATGTTCTTATTCTTAGCAAGCGAGCTCAGTGATTTGATTCAAATAAGTCCAGTACTTTGGCACCTTGGTTCTAACAAGCTTATCACAACAAGCTTAATAGTAGATGTACATCAGTATTTCAGTGGTGCTAGACTCATAGCCAACAAATCTTTAACTAGACGCTCACAGCAACACCATGCTCATATTAGCATTTGCATCTTAACTGACTCTAAGCTTACATCTACAATGCCTTCGCACTCACATGTCCTAAGCAGCTCCCCCCTACTCACGTCTTGAGCTACTCTATACTTATGCTTTGCCGTATTCATAGCTCATCGCTCACATCTTTAGTAGTTCCGTGTTCATATCTCAACAGTGCAGCACTTACATTACGGCTGCTCCAGGCTCTCATCTTAAATGTAAGTAGCCTCGTCACTTCAAGATCGGCAAAGCAACTTCCTTGGAAAACTGCTGCGAAACTTGCAGCCATCCCCAAGCATGAAAACTTTCTGCATAAGATCATAATAGCCCAATGTGCTTCATGGAAAATTTCACGAACCTAGAGTTATGTGCTCATTGTCTGAAAAATCCAAGGATCCTTAGTGGCTCAATCTACAAGCCTTGTACTCATGATCTCAAGCTCGAAGCTCTATCCTCAAAGTGTTGTAGCTCAAAGCCCGTTCCCCTCTCATCTCTGAAAGAGATCTTCCTCAAGGTTACGGCCAACAAATTCGATGCCCTTGTCAAAGAGTTCAATAAAGTACTCTTAAGCTCGAAGTTCAATCTATATTCTCGAGCCCCTCACTCATATCCTTAGGCCTAGATGCTTGAATACTTAAAGTGTAACGCCCCTAATTTTAGGTACGTTAATAAAAGAGATTTATTACAGAAATATCGAGTCACTGCTCATTATTACAAAACGGCTCACATAGGAGCATTTGAAGTTCAAAGACAACAAAAAGGAAGCTACGAGGTCCTATATTACGGCTCCTCTTGCTCCTCCAGCCTAGCGAGTTCTTCTGCTCCATATGCCTCCAAGGTGAATAGGTCGCCCTGTTCATCTATCAAGTCTGACATATTATACCGGCGTCGCCACCCATATAATATGCCAGGGTCACCAAAAGGCAACACCATGAGCTACGAAAGCTCAATAGTATAATCCTACTTTCCTAACATCGATTTCCACATGATAAGTACATAAGCAGGGAATAAAACAATAAGCTAACATGTTTACATTCGCGTGTAACTACCGTTGGCGTTTGACTCATCGTTAACCTTTTCATTATTTCACTTTATCAAAAACACCTTTTTAAACTCACCCAACCTCGATTCCGCCGTTCCGGGC
>BPLS01000226.1:586050-607285 GCA_019656275.1 Rhododendron kiyosumense | reverse complement strand
CTCTCTCTCTCTCTCTCTCTCTCTCTCTCTCTCTCTCTCTCTCTCTCGGCAGGGGCCGGCAGCTGGCTGGGAAGATGAGAGAAACATGTTATGGTGTATGGGCATATGCGATGATTGTAGCAGTAGTATTTGTCATTGTTTTTCTTTCAAAATTTGAGCTGATTAATAGGAAGTCGACTTATTATAAGAAGAGATCAGAAAATGGTAATGAATATAAATTGCCGCCTGGAGGAAGAGGATGGCCGTTGATTGGTGATAGCTTAAGCTGGTACAATGCTGTTGCAAGTTCTCATCCCCCTAGTTACGTTCAACAACAAGTTCAACGGTATCTTTCTTTCTTCTTGTTTCTTGATTGTTATTTTTTCTTTTTGGCTACATCTCTCTAAATAATAAAGCTGAGAACGAATACAAACTTACTATTGAAATCTTAATCAGGTATGGGAAGATATTCTCTTGCAGTGTGTTTGGTAAACGGGCAGTGGTATCAGCAGATCCGAGTTTTAACCGATTCATAATGCAGAATGAAGGAAAACTATTCCAGTCCAGCTATCCCAAATCATTCAGAGATTTAGTTGGGAAAAATGGGGTGATCACTGTCCAAGGAGATCAACAAAGGAAGCTTCACGGGATCGCCTCCAACATGATGAGGTTAGATAAGCTCAAGTTCCATTTCTTGAAGGACATTCAAATGGTTATGCTTCAAACTTTGAACAATTTCCACGACAACCAAGTCATTCTTCTCCAAGACGTTTGCAGAAAGGCAAGTATTCTTCAACATCTGCCTAGGCTTTTAGAACAATTGGTGATTTTACATGATATGGGATTTGTGTAATGGAAGGTTTTGGATCCAAATCTTCCATTATGCTTTCATTCTCGATCCATTTGAATTATCCATTTTGTTCTTTGTTGATATGGGTCCTCTTCTCCATTTGTTTGGATAGTTTCATTACACTTTCTAAAACCAACTTGAGAACCGGAACATTTGTAGTTTGGAAAATCTGATTGATATAATTTTTTTTTACGGTGTGTCACCATGATGATAAGACAATGGTATTCCTCTAATTAGATCGAATGCATATTGGTCTCATTGACCTACAACTCAACCCACATCATACTTCATTTAATTAGGATGTTCATTCTCTGTTAAATTTTGGGCCCATTGATCGTATTTGTCTAGCATACACGGATAACAGACATTTGCATGTTTTGAGCAAGTGCGTTCGATCATGCTCCTCAATTTGTACATGTCAATGGAGTATTTTGGCTGCAAAGTGAGACATGTAGTGATGAGTTATTATCACACATAATTCACGACCATAAGCAACGTATTTTTTTAGCTTAGCTTATTTGATGAATTTTAGTATTTTTATGGTGGTTCTTGCAATGATGATATGAAGGTAGCTATAAATCTGATGGTGAATCAACTGCTCGGAGCATCTAGCGAGAGGGAAGAAGATGAGATGGCTCGTTTGTTTTCTGATTTCGTGGATGGTTGTCTTTCTCTTCCCATCAATTTCCCAGGTTTTGCTTACCACACTGCCATGAAGGTAAAAAAAAAATTCAACTAACATCAGTCAAGAAACCATAGCCATTTCATTACATTGAACTCACGAGTGTGCTCACGCACGTGTTTCTTGTCATTTTTGTTGCGGCTACGCAATTTGATTGAACACACTTAATTGAATTACTTCATCAAAGCCTCAAAGGAAACAAAACATAAAATAATTGCTACATATATGCACAGTCCAACTGGAATGGAATGATGTTTAAATCATTGCACCATTTTAAACCGGGATACTACAAATTAATTTTTTTTTTTGATTGCCAAAACCTTGCCCACATGGCTACAACAGAGAACAGAAATCACTATCTAAAACGGAAGCAACAAAGTCCGGAGGATAGGCCACCCAGTTACTAGGAAGAAGACCCCTCACCGCCTTGGAAGCAACGACATGGGCAAAACCATGTGCTTCCCTCTTAACCCATGCGTACTTGAGCTCAAGCTCCTGTTTCAGCTGCCTGATATCCAGAACCAAGGACCCAACCTCCCAAGGAGGAACAATCTCAAAGACGCTGAGCTTGATGGCTATCTGATTATCCAATTCAATGACTGCTCCATAAAAGCCCAGGGATCTCGCCATCCCACATGCTAGACGAATCGCTAGGAGTTCCCCTTGAAGAGGACTAGAGACTCTAGCAGGAGCTACATTTCCATTCATCAACGATCCATTCCAGTTACGAATAACAGCAGCGAAGGCTGCCTGCCCGTTACACTTGATAGCCTGACATAGCATAGTTGCGAAAGAGAGACTAGATATCGTGCTAAACAGGCAGCACTAAATAAGATCTTCTACTAATATTATTCCCGAATAAAAGTTGTCAAAACAAGACACAAAAATTAAAAAGAAAATTAAAACTCTATTGTTCCCATAACTTGAATATCTTGTTCAATACTTCTTTGCTTTGACCCTCTCAAATCTTTCTAGAAAATCAGTAGAGCTTTGTCCTCCATCATAGCCACATCGCAATTGAATTTGAAAGTGCCATGATCTGGAGCCCGCCATTGGGAATTGATGTCCTCAACAGAAGGGCGCCATTGGGAATTGCCGTCCAGTGTTATACATTTTAAACCTTACAGTTTTACACAATTTCCAAATTCTACCATGTGCTTTCGAGTTTTCCAACGTAAACTCTCCATTTCTCATTCAATCACAATGTCAACACCCTATTGTAGTGGGCCGGAATATAGCCCATAATCCAAATCGCCCAAATGGGCCCAAAGTAGACCAGCCCGTCATCCTTGGTGACAGGAGGGCCTTGGGCCGCTCCACCCGCTCGCATAGTGGTTGGGTCAGGTTGCGTCGGGTCACATCTGTGAACTACAGTGTGGACCAGGACCACCAGTACGGAATACTTCGGTCCAGCCACATGGCACCAGGCTGGTCTGCCACGTGGTGCAACCATCTGACATGAGGACGACACACGCTCTACCTTGGCCTCCAAGACAAGGCACTCCTGTAAATACTGTAGTGATAAACCCGAAGAGGTATTCTTTCTTCTCCCGCTTTGTGTTTTTTTCCTCTCGGGCAGATACTAACTTAGCTATCAGAGTGCCCTCTAGCCACTTTCAGCAGGCACTAACTAGTTACTTCTCTTGTAGTGACTAGGGCAGCTCAACCCATTCAAGCCAAGGATGGTCCCGGATAAGTCCCGTAAGCTCTCGGTCTCGGGCAACTCCCCGGACTGGGGCAACCAAAAAAAAAATTAAAGTAACATATATATTTAAAAAAGTTTCCCATACTTGCACAAGCAATAGCCTTGGTGTAGTGGTCACGCAAGCTGTTACAATCCTAGGTGAACTAAGTCCGATTCTTGCCCCTTTCGCTCAACTTATTTTTTTTTTCCCACTTTTGATTCCTAGCCCTTCTGCGCCCCTTTTTTTTTCCCCCATTTTTGATCTACCTCTTTTTGTTTTCCCACCCAATGCATAATATTGCGAAAATCAAATAATTTTATTGGAAATTTCTGATATAACAAACACAAAAATAATGTATTAGTGATATGTTCTTACATTTGATTTTAAAAAGGTCACAAATCAAGCGAGCTAACACAATTTTTATTTTTACCTTCAAACTACCATTTGGCAAGAAATATTAAAGAGATTGGCTATGATCTCAATTGAAAATAAGACACCATTCCACTAAAAGCATTTTTGGGCATTTGGGTCTTTTTTAACTTCTTACACTTTTCGAGACAAGTCAATCTCTTCACATATATCAACTAAAGAGCCCAAAAATCAAAAATTAGCGAAACGGGTCCTGAGTTCTTGAATAAGTAAAGTACGATAACTCAATTGAAAATTTTGCTTTAAAAAATGTAAGAAGAATTTATTTTCTTTGAATCAGATTGTGCTAATTATAAAACACTTTAACCGGGGTGTACATTTTGATGTTGATTTTTTTTTTTATGCTATTCGAGCTAAAATAATAATGTAATTTTGATTTTTTTTGTACTTTTATACCATATATTTTTTATTTTGTTTGACTTAATTGTAAATGGGTAACAAAACATAAGGTTAGGCTTAGACAACCCAAATGTTAAGACCAACACTGATTCAAGAAGAAGAGGAAAGAGAGAGAGAGGGGTCCAATCCAAATAGTGAACACCACCCCACACCCATCAATCACTGTCACACATATTGACAGAAGTGTTAGCACTAATAGGGATCATTCTATTTCCACCCCTTGTTTTCTAATTACCCACACATAAACCATATTTGTGAAAATCCAAAACCCAGTTTATTTGCAATTTTCACTATAAAAATATATATATCCTCGTCATGGACCTTTCAAAATTAGTATCATCATCAAGCTTTCAAAATCCAAAATTTTAACACACACAAACTCACAAACCTTTAACTTAAAGAACTAGAAAAGGGTCTAGCCCGATTGACCACTTTTGTGCACTCTTAATTGGGAGGTCAATGAGTCGAATCTCGCCGAATGCAAGAATTGATAACTTCTCCCCTATTTCCTTTTTTTATTTGTTTCCCTATGATAGGGCTATTTCTTGTGTGGGTTGAGTTGTTAGGCTAAGTTATGTCATGAACTCTCCCACAATTGATGTAGTGTCCTGTGATTTGTATACTTTTTTTTGCTCGGCAACTATGATTTGTATACTTTGTAATTCATATATGATGTATTCATCTTTCCTATCGATTGCCCTAAAAACACAAATTTGGAGAACTAGAATAAATTTTGAAAGTTACACGATAAAAGAAGGGTCATAAGAATTACCACATAATCAAGGGTACAAAGGATGAATTAGTAAGAAAAAATGGGGATCACGACGGGGTAAAGAGTACTAAACCCGCCTTTGACCCATTTCCTGTTTCCCAGACCTAATCTAAGCTCCGAAAAAAAAATCTTGAATCTCTAGCTTGTTCAGGGCAGAGAACTTGACAAAGCCGAAACCTTCTCCCTGCTCTAGTCATTCCTCATTCGTATCAATTCCAAAATACAAGCACTACGAAGACAATAACGATTCCTTTGACAAACTAACCATGTATTGCAGGTCACCACTAGTTTGCGGTGGCTTAGAACTAATTAAAACCCGATGCCAAAAATTGTAGAATGGATTTTTGTACATTTTGAAGACGATGAACTAATTAATGTAACCATAGTTGCATATATTTTGTTTGACAACAGGCAAGGGATACCATAATTACCAAAATCAAGACCACAATAGAGAAGCATAGACAAGAAGAAGATACAAGGGAAGGTGGGAATGGCCTACTTGGAAGACTCATAGATGAAGAAAGCTTACCTGATTATGCTGTTGTTGATTTCCTTATCAACCTTATATTTGCTGGAAATGAAACAACAGCTAAGACCATGCTCTTTGCTATTTACTACCTCACTCAGTCTCCACTTGCTATGAAGCAACTACTGGTACTAGTACTCCTGCTATATATACACAATCAAACATGATATAAGAGGCTTGATTGGACATTTAACCTTGATCGAACAACTCTTTACTTGAACTGAACAATTAGAATTTCAAATTATATTCTCTATCATGTGAACATTATTATTTCCCTTTCTTAATTTATTACACATTTTATTTTTGTTATCTTGCTTTCACATACCATTCCGACATGATTAGAAGTCTAATAACTATAACTTGAATATGATTCATCAGAACTCTTCCATTTTACTTTAATTACCCTCCATGTATATAATATATATAATAGGTACCTTGCGTTCTCTATTAGAATATGGCCAATATTATTATGCGTTCATGCAATCGCTAACTTCAGGTTGCTCTCATATATTTGTTACGATGAAAACAGGATGAGCAACGAAGACTAAGAAGTGGAAAGAGCGACAATAAAGGCGAAGACATGTTCATAACATGGCAAGATTACAAACAAATGTCTTTCACTCAATGTGTAAGTTCTCATCGCTTATTCGTTTATGCTTTCTTTTAAAGTTTTGAAGGCCAGAATTTGAACTACTAGTTACGTTAAAAATAATGAAGCTTTCACAAAGAGGCATCTCAATTAGATGAACTGGCTTTCTAGAACTATACAACAGCACAAACTAACTCATTTCCCGAGCAGAGTAAACACTTCTACATATCAAACGTAGATTCTTGAAGAATGCACAATTTCCAACTAATCTTTTCAAAAAAATTAATTTTGTATTTATTGTCGTAGATAGGGCTACTAGATTGACTAGCTTTAAGGCCCTAAAACATGACTAATTTATAAGGGAAAGATAACCAATACAAGCTGAAATATGCTCTAAACCTCAAAAATATTCAAGCACTATGTAAGCTAATCTTCACTTGATCAACATCTCAATCCATCGGATCAAAAAAAAAACATCTCAATCCATAGAACCTTGAGAACTCAGATTTTCAGGTCATTAAAATTTAATACAAAATTACAAATACAGCTTCTATATGCAGGTTATAGATGAAACACTTCGGCTTGGAGGTATTGCAATTTGGTTAATGAGGGAGGCCAAAGAAGATATTCAATATCAAGGTACAAATGTACTTATCTCTATTTGTTAGTATATTATACAAATGAGAATTGCTACATTATTCACCCCTTTTTGGGTGTGTTCAATATGCATACCCTTCAACCAACCGCAAAGTTGTGACATTTGTATCACAATTAGATCGTAACATCCTAAGAAATTCATAATATTTGCATGAAAGTTTATAACCTTAGGCCAACATAACACTTATTGATGTGCAAATGTTTTCATCTGCATAGAAATTCATAATACTTAAAAAAATTACGGATTCTAAATTGAAGTTAATCCATAAAACTTACAATTTTTTATGTAAACATCCATCAAACTATGCATTGATTGTCTACTTAGTCCTAAAATTATCAATTTCACATATTTCGTCCTTAAACTATCACATTGCACTCTATTTGGTCAAATTTCTAACGCCATCCACCAATTTGGATGGCAAAGTGGTCAAATGACATATTCCCCCACCAATGTAAGGGCAAAATAGGAATTCCACCCCACACAACCCATCTAACTCCAAAGCAGAGTACTTCAAGTTAAAAACAGAGTACTTCACTGCCTCTTCCTGCTACCCCCAAATGCAAAAATCAGTCACAAAATAGAATGCATTTTCACAAAACCAGCCACAAACAGAGTGCAAAAATCAGTCACAATTTGTTATCTAAAATCTGAAAATTATGCACGAGAGTCAGGTTGTAAATTGATGATAATGATGAACCCCTTAATCAAAAAAAATATGCTAAACCTATGAAGATTCTTACCAAAATAGTTGAGTAAAGTAAAAACATTAAAATACAGAAATCAAGGGAGGGGGGAGTCGGCAAATAAAATCTGCTAATCCCCACGCAATAAAAAAATGGTTTGTTTACTTACATTTAGGTATTACGTCGTCCCATGTCCTCAAATGATCCATCCCAGAGAATAATGAAGTAATCTCCTAGCAATTTCAACCGTAGCTAGATGTTGCCGAAACCCTACCCTTCTGATTCCATTTGATCTTTGTTTGAGATTAAACCCTAAATGAGAGAGAGTATTGGGGTGAGGGAGAGGTGAATGATTGTTTTGCCGCTCAGGACTAGAAAATATTTGCGCATGATAAGCACGTGGGATGTTTTCCATCCAAATTTGTTGGGTCTATTAAGTATTTTTGTTAAATCAATTAGAGTGCAATGTGATAGTTTAAGAACGAAATAGGTGAAATTGATAGTTTCAGGACTGAGTAGACAATCGGTGCACTCTAGGATGTTTACATCAAAAAAAAAAAAACCCCTAAAACTTAAAGGGGAGCATGCATAATTCATAGAGACACCCAAATATGGCTGAAAACTAATTCTCTATCATTCATTATCTTATGTTGTTCAGTTTTAATAGTATGTTTTGGTATGCCCGAAGTCAATATAAAAGTTGCAAAGTACCACTCAAAAGCATCGTGAAAATTTTGGCACTAGTTTATGTAGAAGCGCCAACAGAAAGAAGTGTTTCCATGTTCTCATCTAATTGTAGGCCAAGTAGAGAAGTTGTAGTATCCACCATATACGTACTTACTTTCCAAAAACAAAAAAACCATAAACATACTTATACGTACTTTGCTTTTCTAATTTAACAAGGCAAAATCAGTAGTAATTGTTTTTTTCTTTTTCTTTTTTTGTGGTTGACATTGGGGTTGGTAGGTTATGTGGTTCCGAAAGGATGCTTTGTGGTTCCATTTCTTTCAGCAGTCCATTTAGATGAAAATTTGTATGAAGAAGCTCGCACATTCAATCCCTGGAGATGGATGGACCCTCTCAATAAGGTCAGTACGTAGTATAATATAGTATCATGTGTGATCTTCAAATTACGTCACTAACTTTTTAATTTGTTCTTCTATACTAGTAGTGCTCTTAAGCAACTTCTTTATTTTATTCATAAACAAGGAAAAAAGGAGTTGGAGAAACAGCCCTTTTTACACTCCCTTTGGTGGAGGAGCTCGATTTTGTCCAGGGGCAGAATTGGCTCGCCTTCAAATTGCTCTCTTTCTTCATTACTTTGTTACTTCATTCAGGTCTCTCTCTCTCTCTCTCTCTCTCTCTCTCTCTCTCTCTCTCTCTCTCTCTCTCTCTCTCTCAATTGTTACCAATGTTAGATTAGATCTCATTTGTAGAATAAATCTTACACTG
The DNA here is from genome assembly GCA_019656275.1 of Rhododendron kiyosumense. Lineage (NCBI taxonomy): Eukaryota > Viridiplantae > Streptophyta > Magnoliopsida > Ericales > Ericaceae > Rhododendron > Rhododendron kiyosumense. Next base: position 598,581 of record BPLS01000226.1, on the reverse strand, counting down.
TCCAAATTATTTTCATTAGGACTTAAATAACTATTTTTACTAATAACTAATGAAAGCTAAATACTAGAGTACATCGATCCCATTATAAAAGCATGACTTTTAGTGTAATCTTTTTTATTTTTTTTACTTTTACTGGAGTATGATAAATCGCTTGATATTCAAAATGGGTTCATCATGCATGGTCACAAAAGCATTATTGTATTTTGTATGAGGATTGTATTTTATAGCTTATTTGTGTTTTGTACGTCAATAGTTCTCTTTGATAAGTTTCTACGTCAATATATAGTTCATAAGCTTGAAGGAAGAACTCTTGGAATTAATAATTGTGTTTTGTAGGTCAATGTCATGTTGTTTTTTAAAATTAAGCTTCAATTACTTTGATAGGTGGACCCAGCTCAAGGAAGATCATATGTCTTTCTTTCCCTCTGCCCGATTAGTGAATGGCTTCGAAATCCGAATCACCAGACGAGACGACGAGCTAGAAATGAAATGAAGAGGAGAATTAATTGTATCATGTAATTTAATACCTACTCAATATTCATGTAAAGATACGTTTTTTAATATTTGCACATGAAGTGATATGAAACTCATGGAGAATTGATTATAAAACTCGAACGTGGTTCAGCCATGGTTTTAGCATTATATATGCTATTGTTTAAAAGAGATGAAACATATTTCACAATGATGAGGCATGTTTTTGGTGGAGTACTATGTTACTGTTTAACAAAGATGGTTTATATTTCAATAGGAATTTTGAAATTCTTGCTTGTTTTCTTTCATAAATGTATGTGGAAAAATTACAATTTATGAAGAAATGACGATGAAATGTTAAAGGGTAGCTCCGGAAAATTAGAGAAGAACTCTATTTCATTCCCATCAAGGACAAAGCCAAGAATTTTGGTTAGTGGAATCAAAAATTAAATTCAAATGCAAGCTATTTACTTATTTGTTAATTTAAAAGAATAATTAATTAAGACGCTAACTATAAGATAAATAAATACTCCATAATTAACATAATTTTGCTTTACGATTGGCCCCAAATACTTACTATATATTGAAAATAATGCATGATAATGCCACGAGTGTTTTCTATAATGCCACAACATTTTTCTCCCTTTGTCATTTTTACCCTCAGGGCTCAGGTTCTATGTTTTCTCTCTTTCTAGAGGCCACTAGAAAGATGTAAACCCTAGATCGAAGACCAGATCATCATTGGCCTTCACTGCATGGCCATCAAGTAGTGTTAAGTTTGGTTTTGTGTGAATTCATGTTTCTCTCTCCTCTGCTTCATCTTGGGGACGTATTTTAACTTTGGGTTTAAATTGATTAGAGGAACATTGGTTTGATCTTTCTGGGACAAAAACTAACGTATTTTTCTAATCTATTGTGAGGAATTAGGTCCTGTAAGGAATCGGGTTATCATCTGTAGAGAAAAAAGACAAAAAGGAATTGAGGTGTTGTTCCGCTTTCTTTTTAAACCTTCTTTTTTTTAAAAAAAATAATTTCAAGCTCAAATATTATGAAAATGAAAAATAATTTTTTAATTTTTTTTGCACCATATAAAAGATCTTAATTAGATCTATCAAACAATATCCATATTGATAGAAAAATTATTTGCATAAACACATAATTTTTGAGCTTGAAATTATCTTCCTTTTCTAAAAGTTTCTTTTTTTAGAAACCGAAATGGGCCCTGAGTTATCCATGCATGTAGGCTGTAACTTATATTATAGGGACAAAGAAATAGATGGATCGCAAAAGCAATTTGATTGAAGAACCACGACAGATGGGTCGAGTTGGGGAGGAGATCTAGCAAGAGGATCTTCAATTTTTTATGGGGGTGAAATTGGAGAGACCATAGGAACAGGAACAAGAAGTGGATTTCCAGAGGGAGAGAGAGTCCAACCGAGAGATAAAATTGAGAAAACATTCTAAAATCTCTTGGCACTAACAATAGTGCTCGTGGCATTAACACTATCCACTCAAAATACTATTGCATTTCGAAAAGAAGAGAAAGCTTAGGGAGTGTTTGATAACCTTTTTATTTTCAGTTTTGGTTTTTATTTTACTTTTTTGAAAACTAATATAAAAAACTTGTTTGGTAACATATTTTTACTTTTTATTTTTTATAAACCTTTTAAGAATTTCTAAAAATTATGAAAACTAGAAAAGGGAGTTTTACCCAGTTTTGAAAACAAAAGTTTGGCTCATCCATTGTCGATTCCGATCGTTTCTTTCTCTCTCGCAATGTTCTGGTACGCTCCTACCTCTCCCCATTCCCCCCCCCCCCCCTCTCTCTCTCTCTCTCTCCATAACTCTCTCGTCCCCTCTCTCCCAAGCTCCTGCAAAACCCTATAGATGGATCCTTTTGGGTTTGTATGTTTGGTCCATTGATATTCATTCCTCTTTATGAAACTCAAATTCTGCAGTTGTATATGTATAATCTATGTTCTTCTTGTAGATTAATTGAAGAATACAAGCTTATTCAACCATTTTGAGAAGGTACGGACTAAATCTATGTTCTATTGTTACTTCTACTAGGTTATGATATTGATTCTGGGTGGTTCTACTACTGTTATTATTCTGATAATTTTGGTTGCCAATTGATGTTGTTGTTATGTATTTGCTACTATTGTTGTTGTTTTGTAGTTGAATCACAAAAGGTTTCGAAAGCGTTAGTTCAGGCTTATGATTACTCCTTTGCTGAGAAGAATCAGCACGATAATCCCCGATCTACAAAACTTCCATTCTTCTGCTGTTGTTATAGAATTTAGCTCGTTTCAGTGTACTAGAACTGATGTGTCTATTGTTGGTAAGCTTTGTTGCATGTTATAAGAATTCATTGGTTGAGTTTGACCTCAGATAGTTCAGATCCAGAATTCAAGATAATCGATGAGTCAAAAGTTGAAAGTGCTGGTGGTTCAAAGACCAAGCCCAAAGCTAAAAATAAGAAGAGAGATTCCATTGCAGCAAACATTTCAAGTGTCTTAAGCATATTTGCTTAAAACGAAAAGAGGGTTGATGTAATGAAAAAGAAATTGCACTGCTCCTATCCCGACTGTAGTGGGGTGAGTGAAAGTATGTCCATAGGAGAAATGGGTATTGGCGCTCTTGCTGCCAAAATGAAAGAGTGCCAAGCATTGCTTAATACTTCCTCCGTCCATTTTTAAATATCCTGCTTCGTAACTCCAACTTATTAAGAAAACATCATCATTATACCTCTCACATCAACTTTTACCTTCACTTTCCCTACTTACCCTCTATGGGGACATCATCATTACACTTTTACTCACTAACCTTTCAAAATGGAATCTAATTTTAGGTGCAAAATAGAAAATGTACCAACTTTACCCACTAACTTTACAAAATGGACACTTTTTAAAAAACAGCCCAAAATGAAATACTAGATTTTAAAAATGGGACCGAGGGAGTACTATGGAGGACTTGGATGAAGATTCGTACAATAAGGTTTTTGAGAAGCTGCATGGTGACATTCTTTGGAGGCAAATGTTCTTGGATATGCCTAAGAAAAGAAGAATCGCTTGGATCAAAAAACTTTAGACAATCTTAAATTCCAAAAACGACTTGAATTTTTGTTAGGTTTTTCATAAGTTATTATAATTATGTTTTATGGTTCTGTGAGGTTATTATAATTATGTTTTATGGTTCTGTGAGGTTGACCTTTGAACACTGAAATCTTTTTTTTCTTTCTAGAACTGTTTTTGAGCTAAAAGTCTAATGAAAATGCTGTTATCTGATCTAGTGGTTGGTATGTAAAAGTGTGTGTCTTTTTTCTCACTTCTAATTTCATTCAATTTGAAGAATAAAAACAAAAACAAAAATGATACTACCGAACATGTTGTGTTTCCAATTTTTGTTGCTTACAAAAAAATTATTACCAAACATGTTTCTTGTTTTTGTTTTTATAAAAACATAAACCTGTTTCTATTTCTACTTTTTTTAAAACTAAAAACTGAAAAAGTTACCAAACGTGGCCTTAAGAGTTTGTATGCATTTGAAGTAAGTTGAGGAGGTCAACTTAAATATTTTTTCTGGGGTCAAAGTAACAAATTTGGCAACAAACTGTCAATTGCCCTTACAACCCGCGGATACAACTACTAGTGCTAGGCTCAAGTTAAGTTACCAGTTCAGCCTTTTGGTGAGGCTATCCAAATGGTTTGTTTAAAAGAGAAATGCATAGAGGTGACAAGAAAGTATACTAGAATAGCATATGACACAGGGTTGAGAATCAAAAAAATATTTAAAAAAAAAATTACTATGACACAGGGTTCAATACTAGAAAAAACAAGTCACTCAGGATTTTAGATCATATTTGAAATTCACAAATCATCTCTACCACTGCAGCTAGCAGCTTTAAAGCTTTTAATCTGATTTCAAATAAAACTACAACCTAACACACAGCTAAAAGTATCATAAACAAGAATGTTTTTTAATACACAGGACAAGCTATTTAAAAGCAGCAGCACGGGGACAGCTTTTGAACGTGTTTCCATGGCATCAGAATAACCATATACCCACACATTTGAGGGTTGCTCTCGGTGCAACTAAATGCCCCTCTACTTTCTTTCCCTCAATGGAATCGGCAATGCATCAAACTTCAAACAATAGTACAGGCAATGAAGCAAATGAATCCTCACTCATAAGAAATAAGGCACTCCTGTTCTGGGACCCCTCATCTGGTTGTTTTCTTCCGTTTCAGTGAAAAACTTCACCTCTCTCTCCTATTACAAATTGTACAAGACAGCACAGCAGACATTAAATTAATCAGCTTTATTGAAGCTGTTATAGCATTGAGATCTGTAAATTCGGCAGTCAAATAGAATCAACAAAAACCTAAATGAATTCTGCTAATCATGCAACTTTATTACGACTTTTGCTCAAAACTATTGCCTCCTGCCAAGTGTAAAACTTCAACCAGCAGCTGTTATACAGGTCAAAATGCAAAGTACCTTGACAGAAGGATGATTTGTTCCTTTTCATGTTTTAGAGTAGATAGGGTGTGATTTGTTCCTTTATCTATTGATTTGTCTTTAATTTGTGCGCATGAGCTCTTTTGGAGGGTCAGTGGTTTAGAGAACAATGGCATGTTAAGAACCAAAATAAATAGGGAGGACAATTTTCCCCAAACATCGCATCCTCAGCTTCTTAAGCCGGGGTGTGTTACATAGATTCCCATATAAATATGCAAGCATGAACAGAAATGTCGTAAAACAGTTGACCAGTGAAAAGTTCAGTGGTATTACCATATTCTCATTGAAGCTCAATATTGAAGCTACATTACCGCAGCGATAGCAATAATTTGGTGCTGACCATACCTGATAAGCCAAGAAGCAGACGGTAAAATAAATAGAAGTATCACCAAATTATGAAAAGTGAAGGCGCATAAACTAGATAGGATACATGTATACGATCAAGTATGTCTATCACTGTTAGCATGCCACAAAGATTCAAGCAATTACATTCTCAATCTATAACATCCAAGGACACTGACCGAGAAACAAAATTTCCTTTCATTTTAAAACATTAATTTTTCTAATAGGAAAGGATGAAACACAAGTGGAATAACAAAACTCTATCTTTTACACAAACATGTTGCAAAACACATCAAACACAACAAATCATATCGAGCCCATAAGTTGCTTGACAAAGATTTACAATCCCGTCAATGTCCTCTAAGTTTCGACGGGGACAAAAGATAACAGATGAAAGACCTTATTCTACTGACCTATTAAGGTTTTTTTTTTTTTTATCCGATTTTGTTTTTGAATAGTAATACTGTAATACTTCTCTTTTCCTATCTTACAAAATTTTCCGAACATGTTTCTCTTCTGCACTTACAGAGTCCTATCCACTTGTATCTTATAAGATTAAAGGTGAGTTTGGCCCAACTTTTTAGGTGCTTTTTGGCATCTTTTTGTTGTTTTCGTTTCTCAGCTTTGCTAGAGATAAAAATATATAGGTACATACATTGCGTACATCCATGTTTTGACCTATTTCGGGTCTCAAAAAATTGATCCAAGCCGCTCATTTTGTTAAAAATGGGTTGTTTAGGGCCCTGTAAAAAATAAACTCTATCCAAAATCAGCAAGGCATATACGAAACATCAAACATTTCTTCATAAACTAAGCCTGGAGTATGAAGCAAGGTTAGATGTTTTGTAAAAAAAATTACCGGTATTGAATTGAGTTTATTTTTTACAAGAATCCTAAACAAACCATTTTAAATAAAATAAGCAGCTCAGATCATTTTTTTGGGACCCGATATGGGTTCAAAACGCGTATGTACGCAATGTATGTACCTATGTGTATGTACTCATAGACTTTTCGTTTCTCTTATTCTTTACAAGATTTAGGTCAAATTTTTACATCATATTTTGTCTCAACGAGAGGAATAAAACATAGACCAAAGATATAAGTACATAAAAGATGGCAAAAAGGACTCAAAAAGTTAATTTGGCAACACAATAATTTCCTGTCTCACCTTTGTTGTTTTAACTTGTTTATATGGAAGAGTGGAAGAATCTGAGTTTGGATAAATTTGTAAGACTCTAAACATCCCATGTACTTTACAATTCCTTACCACTACTCAGAAAGTTTGATCCTTGGTACGCTTTCAAATGTAATAGTGATATTTTGTAAGACACGGTAAAGACAACACATGGACGTGACTAGATATATAAAAGTCTTAACATCCTTGTCCTATGTCCTAGAGTAGATTGTAGAAGGTGTTTACAATGTTTTTTCAGTTGCACTAAATCACCCGTGTCTCAAAAGAACCACTGTAAGGGAGTCTTTTATCCAGTTTATAGTGTAATTGCATAGACAGACGCTTTTAGGACACACTGGGCATGTCAAACTCTCATCCCATATCCTTATCTAATAGTCACATGTTCAAGACAAAAAAACTTCACGTGTTGTCCATCTAATAGAGTACTCTTAGTTAGAGACTTCACAACTCACAGTTACAAGGCCTTTGTCTTGAAACATGTACTTTAGACCTTCCTGCACGAGTTGGTGGGCCCGGCAAACCAAATCAAGTTTGTTGATGTGATTGAACTACACAAAGAGAACAATGATTTTAGCAACATGTGTGAACAAAATGGCGGGAGCAATAGTATATATTAATTACCTCTGATGTAACCCTGGATCCAAAAAGCCACCCTGCTCCCCGAGGACTGACTGCCCATGTTTCAATATCTTCAGGGTCACTCCACATGAGGTCGCAGAAAGGCCCTTCATGGGGAATTTCACAGTTTCGTTCAATAATTCTTATCTGCCAAGTGAAAAAATACACACCAATATTATTTTTTTCAGATTCACACTAATCATTCAGCCAAAAGAAATTACCATACAGATGCAAGCACGTAACGTTCCTAGAATCTTTTGCTGATGTCCAAGAGAAGTGATGGGTCAATTATGTTAGAGGAAGTGTTGATGGGCGACTTAAAAGCTAAACAAGCAAATTGCCGCCCGACACTTTGATGCAGTCCATAAAGGGAGCAAGAAAGAACAAGATTAAGCATTCACATGAAAATTGTTTAGTTTCAAGCAAAACTCACATGGGCAATTGGATTAATGCATACGGATGTCTCTAGTCAGAATAAAGGCTTGTTTATGCTTATTATAGGTTAAAGTATGCTGCTGGTCATATGTATAGTTCAGGGGGCATTTTTTGTAATTTCCGAATTTCTAGACATGGGTCGTTTGTGGGTCAAGTTAATTTACAGGTACTTTCATTATGTCTTATTAGAAGTTAAAAGTTTCATAGTTTCCTTATTTAAAAATTAGGAAGACTTCTATACAAGGATGTTATGCGGCTTATGCCTCAATAACAAGGGAGTTGAATATTGTGATAAATTTAAGAGCTTTTGAAGACTCTTGTGGATTGTGTGATACAATCAAACACTGCATGTGCTGCCTAAACCCTCTAGGAGTGATTCCTAGAGCTTTGTTCTTTTTTTTAACTTTTCCTTAGTTTTGTGCATATTACAGCAGACAGTGATTTGCTTTGTTCTTTTTCTTAACTTTTCCTTAGTTTTGTGCATATTACAGCAGATAGTGATTTTGTCACTCCACTTTTAGCCAATGGCACTCCACTTTCTATTTTGTAATCTCACATGATCAACACACAAAGTGGAGTGTCAGTGGTTAAAACTGGAATGCCAAAATCAATTTGCTATTACAGCATTGGTTCCGTTCACAGCAGTAGGACAGCCGTATTTCGGTTGTGTTTCTCCTATTTTGTAAAGCCCTAGCCCTAATCCCTCAATTTATCACGAAAACCCTAAACCTCCCTTGTTGTCCTACCCTAAACCTCCCTTATTGTCCTACATCATACTTCCATTACTCTAATGATCGCAAATTGACTAGTTGGATTTTATGGGAATGAACTAAGAAGATATGCAGCTCATAACCATCCAACAAACAAAACAGAAACCATAATATTGATCTGCAAAATGTTCAAATAAAGCCCGGAGAATTGATGCCCTTGATAGACCACAAAAATCTGCAGGAAACACCAGATCCAACAGAAAAACAGACTAAAACTTACTTTTTGTTATTTTTTGTTTAGCTTTTCTTCGTAATTTTTGGAATTAAACGTTTGTCTCAACAAGAGGGATCGAAAAAGTATGAAAATGTGGACCGAAGTTGCAAAAAGTATAGATAAGATGACACTGTAAATAAAAAGTACCAGCTTTTTGGTATTTTTCTGTCTTTAGTGAACTTTTTTGGGCTTTTGGACATAATTTTTTACTTTTCAGAATCCTCTCGTCAAGACGGATGACTAATCTAAAAAATAAAATTTGAATTCAACAAAAATTTACAAAAGACGAACAAAAATACCAAAACAGAAAATACCAAACATATTTAGCGTGAACTCACCCTAATTGTGCCTCAAGTATGCGCAGTAAAACAAATCACCACTATGTTTGCAAAACATTAATAACATAGAGATAAAGCCAGTTGATGTCTAGCAAGAGAACGGAACCTGGTCAATACTTCGAATGTCGGGAGAAAGGCCACCATGCACACAGAGTACCTGGAACCCCAAAGAGGCAATCAGATGATAATAACAAAAGAAACTGCAGAAGTATGCACGTGTGTGTGTGTGTGTGTGTGTGTGTGTGTGAGAGAGAGAGAGAGAGCATACAGTTCCATCTATGATTGCTGACAGAGTTAGATAGTCAAAAACGTCTGTGCAATACCGCCAAGCATTAGCGTTTCCATACTTTCTTTGGCATTCATCATAAAAACCATAGACCTAGAAAGAGATACGTATCACAATTTTTGTAAGATTTACGGTTCTCCCACACATAACAACTCTTGAATAGAAATGGAAAAGAGACAGCCAAGCGATTGATCCCCGGACTCAGAGCCCTACCCGCTTGGTTGAAGATTTCTCATCGTTCCAGAAGACATCACCCTCAAAAACCACACAATATGAAAAAAAGAACATACTAAGAGCATCCTCATTGTAATAAGCAAACTTGAATAATCAAAACTGATTTTGATTATCCATTTAAAGGTTGCTAAAGTTAGTAATATTAAGTCTCACATTGTTTGTTTTTTGCCCATAATCAAAATCAATGGGCCTACTACCACCTATTCCTTCCCTCCAAAATTTTCACCTCCATTTAACGCTTATTTCATCCCTCCAAAATTTTTCCACCGTTTCGTCCCAACAATTTTCCCACCGTTCCGTTATTTTGTGAGTTTTGCTAATTTGGGGTTGCCGATTATAATTGGAAAATTATACTTGAAAGCTGAAATCAAACAAATGAAAGTATTGTTTCCCTGTGAATCAATGATGCTCTTTTTTGGAAGCATTTAGCTGCCGAAAGGGCAACTAATCACATGAACATGTTGCCTGCCTTTTAATTGGGAAAGAAGTTGTGAACAGGAAAAAAGAGAAGAAGAGGACAGAGGAGAGTGAGAAGGGGTCCAATAAATTTGGTTATTGGCAAAAACATTGCTAGTTTTGATTATGCAAATACCCAAATTTAATATTGGTTAGGAGGTTGCTAAGTTTGATTATTACAATGTAAGCACTTTTTTGAGCACATATTGCTAACTTTAGCAACTCTTTGATTTTGATTATTACAATGAGGATGCTCTAACATATCCAATCTGGCACATCCCATACATATCCAGTCAAGTCTGAATTCTCATAATGCGTTATGACAACAATAACCTAAAGGTCCTAAACGTAGTTCATACTTCATTACGAAATTAAGTTACAACTTACACGCACATGGAAAGTAAGTAAAGTAGGTGAAAATATAGAAATGATTTAACTTGGGAAGCAATTTCTAAGATGCATAGCTAAAGCTAAATAAAATAAGAAAAAGGCATGATAACACAAAATATCGCAATCATAGTCATCTTTAATGTAGAAATACAAGGGAATTAAACTACACGACGAAACTCCAAAATCAGTTGAAAGCAGATAAATCCAAAGTGCCAAAGCACAATCGTTATCTTTGATCACCTACCAGCTCCTTTAAGTCCTTGATGGATGGTGGCCTAAATAAAGCAATGGTCCCCAAGTAAGCTACATACGAATGCCCTAGCAATAAGCTAACAAATAACCAAGAGAGTAAACTCTTGACAGCATACATCCTTCAATGCTTTTGACGAATGACGATTACAATTGTACAGATCCGTAAGGCACAATAAACGTGGTAAGGTATAAATGTATCACTGTAACGCCCCTGATGCAGGCCATTAGAAGCTCAAGGAAAATCAAATTCAAAGAAGGGGCAAAATATGGAAATTGTTATGGTTTCAAGATTGGATATAAGGGAAGCATGCATAGTCCATTGGATCTAAGGGAACTATGAACACGACACATAGTAGAGTTAAACTTATGTTCACGACTGAATGGAATGTTGCTGGTTAGTTTTTCAATCAGGGGTATTTTGGTAACTTTTGAGGTTTGGATTGATTTTAGCAGTCAAAGTTCAGTAGTTTCCTTATTTAAATTAGAAAGTCTCTAGTCTATATACAAGGATGTTATGCCTCTACAGGGGAGATTAATGTTACAGAAAATTCAGAGCTTTACAGCCTCTTAAATGGATTGTGATGAAATCAAACCCTAGGTGTGATGCATGAGGCTTCTAGAAGTGATTCCTAGACCCATCTTATTCCATTCTTCTCTCGTATTCTTGACTTTTTGTTTTCAAATTAGCCCCAGTTATGGTTCACAGAGTACTATTCACAGCCCTGAACAACATAAAACAGTGGAACACTCCCTAATCACAGCTCCAAAACCCTACTTCTTTGTTTCCAATTGTCCTACAGATACACATATATACATGTACGCATACACATACGCATACGCATATGCTCCCTTTAGCTATGCACTGTTAATACTCAATCAATATTGGAGCTTGAACATAACATTTGCTTCGTTGTAACTCGTAAATTGGATGTTTTATACACCTGTAACTATTAACATATATTTCATAGGGTTTACTTTGTTTATTAAACAAATAAACAGTAATCTTTATATGAGCATACTCAGCTAAGAAGCACGGATACGGATACGGACACTGACACAGAAACGGGACACAGCGATCTAAATATGTAACATATTAGGATAGATATTTACTTATTTAGTTGTCACCCATATAAACATTCCATACCGAAAAACCCACAATTAGTAGCATCTTTACAATCTTATTGTGGTCTTCCCAATCAAAAATATATATCTTATTGTGGTCTTTCTAGATATTACAAGCCAACATGAGGGTTTTATTGGGACAATTCATTTACTAGTAATTTTTCCCTCATCATACCCCCAAATGAGCTTTCATATTAGGAATTGATCCTGTCATGTTTCTATCCGTTTCCAAGTTGAGACACAGTTGTCTCCAATGTGTCATGGTGCCCCTACTTAAAGACAGTCATATTTATCTGACACGCCACAATCATGTCCTAGGTGTCTCGCATGTCCCCAGAGTGTCCAACACGGATACAACAATTAGGAATGTCGGTACTTCATAGATACTTTTTTTTTTAATAAGTAAGAGAGAATTAATAAGAAGGCATCTATGAAGCACGGATACTCCGAAACTAGTCACGTACAAGTATCGGATACTTCCCGGATACGGATACGCGCCCGATACGGCCCGATACGTATCGGATACGGCAAATAAGTATCCTGTAATTAAATTAAATGTTTTTATTTTCGGATACGCGAGCGATACGCGAGGGATACGGCCGGATACGTGAGGGATACGGCGGGGTCAAAAATGAAATTTTTTAAAGATTTAAGTAGAAAAAAATAAGACTATGAGTAGAAAAGTGTAATAAAATTATAAATTAGAAGGTGGAAAGTGTAATAGAACTATAAGGAGTATAAAATACTTATGTCTGTTGGCAAACATACTCGACAATCAACATCCAAGCCCTAGAATTCGATCGATTCCTTCTCTCCCTAAATCAATTGAAGGCAGGTACACACACACACACACTCTCTCTCTCTCTCTCTCTCTCTCTCTCTCTCTCT
>BPLS01000226.1:536456-585650 GCA_019656275.1 Rhododendron kiyosumense | reverse complement strand
TCTCTCTCTCTCTCTCCTGAGTCCTAATCGTACTCTCTCTCCGTTCTCTCTCTCTCCTGATCGTATCATACTTACCCGGTGGTCATATATATATATATATATATATATTGTTAAGGTTGGTTTTTCTTTTATTGCCAGGTTAACTTTGCTTTTTATACAGAAAATACAATAGGTCAAACTAGTTACTAGTTGTAACCTGCACTAGCAAAAGACAAAATACGGCAAACTAGTGACTTTTGGCATGTATTGGATGTTGGATGCTTCGTATTAGTTTTTGTTAGGTTCTCTTTTGTTTGGACATGTGCTTAATGCTTGGTATTGGCAATTTAACTACTTTTTGACTTCTTGTGCCTAGTATGAGACTAATAATTATAAAAATATATAATTTGCACAGCCGTATCCCCGACGTATCCGTATCCTAGTTTTTTAGGTTTTGCCGTATCGCCGTATCCGTATCGTGTCGTATCCGTATCCCGTATCTGTATCCGTGCTTCATAGGAAGGCATTAATGGAATGCCGCCCCATGTAAAAAAAAGGCCACAAGACAAAAAAAAAGGCCCTATACACTCATATTGGAATGGAAGAGCTCAAACCAATCTAGAAATTAGTCAAGAGAAGGATAACAATCTCCTTCGTCCCAACTATAAAAACTATGCAACAAAAAAACTTTTAACTTTAAACAAAGGCTTTTCAACCCCTTCAAAGCATCTCGAATTTCTTCCATGCCAAATAATCCACATCACGCAAAGTGGAATCATGGCCCAAACTCGCAATTAAGAGTTCCATAACATTCCTCGACGTTACCCACTGTAATACAAACCAAGAGAACAACAAAGTCCAAAGCTCCCAAGCCACCAGACAATGAATAAGGAGGTGATCGACCGTCTCTGCATCCCTTTTGCAAATACAACGCCAATTTACAATGATTCTCCGCCTTCGAATCAAATTGTCAATAGTAAGAATCTTCCCTTGAGCCGTACACCAAACAAAAAACTCACCTTTAACGGTGCCGAAGTTTTCCAAATTGGCTGCCTGGGAAAGGAAGGAAAACCCCTCCCAATAGCGATTGATAGTAGGATTTGACATGAAAAATTCCAAAGGAAGAAAGATTCCAATGCATCATATCTTCTCCTTCTCCAAACACTCGACTGCTGTACACTCTAGATAACAAGGTCACCAAAGCTTCCTCTTCCCCTTCCCGTACATCCTGCCGCAAGCAGATGTCCCATACAATAACCCCATTAAGAAAATGGAGATAATCATGTACAATTGCATCCTTATTGCAGGCCAACTGATATAAATTCGGGAAGGCATCTCGCAAACACACATCACCACACCACACATGCTCCCAAAACTTCACTCTTCTCCCGTCACCTACCATGAACCGAGTATTATTTACAAAAGTATCCCACCCTTTCATAATTCCCTTCCAAAGAGCTACCCCATAAGGCCCTCTCACAGCACGGGAAGACCAATCTCGCCACCCAGATCCATACTTAGCAACTACAACCTTCCTCCACCATCTCTATCACACGCAAAACGCCAAAGCCATTTGCCCAATAGGGCTTGGTTGAACAACTTCAATTTCCTCACACCCAACCCTCCTCTAATGGGCCCACAAACCTTATCCCACCTTAGAGCTGGGCAACAAACACAAAACACGATAACACGACACGAACCGGACACGAAGTTAGCGGGTTAGGGTTGAACATTTCTGACACGAAACAAGAAAATGACATGACTCGAGAAACACGAATTCTAAATGGGTCGGGTTCGGGTTGAACCTGCGAAACACGAAATTGACACGACCAACACGATGTCACCCATTAACACAAATATCTGTAATTCTATATAAAGTTGGGCAACAGACATGATAACACAACACGAACAAGACATGAAGTTAACGGGTTAGGATTGAGCATTTCCGACACGAAACACGAAAATGATATGACTCAAGAATCACGAATTCTAAGTGGGTTGGGTTCGGGTTGGGTGGTTTGTGACACGAACCCGATCGACATGACACGAATACGACCTGTTACCCAGGTCTATCCCGCCCTACTAAATGGTGTTTGAACTCTTCCCCCACACCTTTCCAAAGAAAATCCCTTTGAATTTTCTCTAACCATTTTGCAACAACAACCGGGATGACAAAGACATAAAGTAAGTTGGCAAGCTAGAAAGCGTACTATTGATTAAAGTCACTTTGCCACCGTTCGACATATATTGACGCTTCCAACCCGTCAATCTTTTTTGAAATCTTTCCACAACTAAGTCCCAAGCTGCCTTTGCTTTAAAAGATGATCCCAATGGCAAGCCCAAGTACCTCGCTGGAAGCAAGGCCACCTTACAACCCAAAACCTAAGCAAGAGCTCCAATATCTTCAGCCGCCCCAACGAGGATCATCTCTGACTTGCCTAGATTCACCTTAAGACAAGACACAGCCTCAAACTAGATACTAAAACTGCATAATATTCTTGTAAATTATGGCCAATACCATGTCTATAAGAAATGATTTCAAATCCAGAGGTTAATCATACTGTCAACGTTACGTAAGGCAGAGTTTGTATAATGGGAGTGATAGTGGAAAGGTGATAGATAAGTCACCCTTAATGCTACTCTATAGAACTGTACATGAAATTTCCACCTCATACAGCTCCTCGTTCAATTCTTTCGTAGTCATTGGATCCTTTTCCTCGTTCGAGAAGTTAGGTCACCAACTTCCTTGACCTTCCAACTTAATTTGTTCATCAACAAATGTAAGAATTAAGATGAAAGTTTGCAGCACAACGCTAATCTATAAGTACCTAATACATAATCTCACACTACACCCTATGTGCAAAACTATAAGAAGGATCACATAATAACAGTCCGATGATCCCATAATGAATTTATGACTAATGAAATAATTCATTGTTGCCCAAAGCAATATGAAAAAACAGTGAGAAAAAGAACATATGGCTCAAAAAAAACAAAATTCAAATTCACTACAAAAACCAGAAATTGTGACTCAAGATTAAACACATCTTTTAGCTTGTTTTCATGGAGTTGTAAGAAAATGAAAATATAAATAATAATAATCATCACAAACTCTAGTTGATACCATATTACTCAACAACCACCACACCCAGAAACTGCATCACAACTGTTGTTACAATTACAATAACCACAACCGCTTCCTAAAAATTTGCTCTCCAGACACACATTGCTATGCAGATGTCAAAGTACAGTTGTACATGGCACCAAATTGGATCGAGTCTGAAACCTATAGAGCTATCATGAACTTCCAAATAGCGATATCAAGCATAATAGATGCCAACTTTGCTAAACAGTTTCAGCAAATGCACAAAGCTCTCACATCTGCAGCCTTACACCATGTTGATGAGCCAAATAAATTAACAATTTCCCCAAGATTTGCTATTCCAACAAAATTCCGCCGCATGCCCAGTCACAAAATTCCAGAAATCAGCAAACTATCATTATTTTTTGTTTGATAATTAAATAAATATATTAGAAATAAGGCATTAAGAGAATGTCGCCCATATACAAAAAGGCCAAAACTATCACTAAATTTTATTCCATTATTTTCTCACCCTTAGCAGTATCAACTTATTAACAGTTAACACCATCAAAGTCAAAGATTATCAAATATAACAGAACTTACCAAAACCATCTAATATAGAATTGGGAAACGGTGTCGCTTGCAGTTGGGGCATCACATGATTCACATCCACCAATTATTTACTATAATTGTATGCGAATTTGCGGGGGGGTGGGTGGGTTATCAGTTTCCCATACTTAAATCTAATTTGTGGAATAAAATGGTGTTGTATGTTGTATATGCATGGATGCTAAAAGAAAGGCTGTTCACTCTCTTTAAACAAATTATCCAACTAGAGTGTTCTATACATATAATGTCTCTAAAATACAAATACATAGTAAAAAGTATATAGCGGGAAGTTCCAAACATATCCCACACCCTTGTCTAGGTGACAAGTGTCCAAAAAGGGTACTAGATTTATTTAGTGAAAGCACATGGAGACCCCTAACATTTAAAATCGCTCATCCAATACGCCCTCAATTATAACTATTAACCAATCAGCACCATTCTGTCAAAAAAAACCATTAAGATGAAGGGGCCAGCGTGGACAATTTTTATAGATGAGGGGTCAATGTGAGCGATTTTTTGGGGGTAGAATCATCATTTTCCCTCATTCCATTAATAGAGTTAGCCAATTTTTCATTTCATATAGTTGAAGGGGTTTGTATGGGTGGTTTTACACGTTAGGGGGTCTCGGTGGGAAAAAGGCATAGTTGAGGGAGTCTCCATGTACTTCAAGAAACGGGGAGGGGGGAAGAATGCAACATCGTGCCACTCCAATCCATTAGGAAAAAAAAAACTCATAATTAGACTTAACTAAAATGTTGTAGCATTGACTGGGCGAAGCCGGTCTGAAATTGTGAGACCCCAGAAACCAAAAGTCCCACATCGAGAAATTTGGGAAATGTTGAATGATATATAAGCTATGAAGCACCGACACTCCAAAAGGGGGTCGAGACCACGTATTGGACATGCCATGTGGCATGTCATGTCCAATAATTTTTATTATTTTTTGATAGGGAACACAGCTAGGGTCAAAATGTAATATATTTTTAATTTTGAGGAGTTAATATGAAATTATTCAAAACATTTAGGGCCGTTGAACCATGTTAATCTCATACGTTCATATAAGACATGTCTTCGTCAACGGACATGGAAGAAAAGAATATATACATATATATATATATATATATATTTATATATTTATATATTTATTTATACATGTGGCGTGTCCCTCGCCGTATCCGTATCTCCATTTTTTTAGAATTGCCGTGTATATCCGTATTCATATCCGTGTCTGTGCTACATAGTATATAAGTGATTCCGACCAGCTACTGTATAACCTCATGTTAAGACCACATGCTTAGGCTAAGCATAGTTGTCAAATCGTGAATCGAATCAAGGATCAAAATGGTCATTTTCTGAATTGTGAATCGAATCGAATCGTGAATCGCTCCGATTCGGTCATGACTTCTATAATGCATAGAAACCTATGCAAATTGATTGGGGTAACAACAATATATACTATAAATGAAAGATTTAGGCCTAAAGCAACAAAAACCTTCTTCTAAATGATGATTTGATAATAACGTGGAGTATTAGGTAAGCTGCTTCTATTGCAACTACCAAGAGATGATAATTCATAAATCCTACTTATAGATCTTTTTGTACAAAAGAGTCATATAAGTACAAAACAAACCCTTAAAAGGTCTATAAGGTTGTTATATTCCCTTTATCTTCCTCATTTTCGATTCACTCTCGTAATAAATCTCCTTTTGTTATTTTCTATCCATTTAACATACACAAAAGATGACATATAACAATACTAAAGAGCTTCAAAAAATAGTTTGAACCCTTTTCAAACAACAAAAGAAGCAAAACAAGAGTAAAAAATGAATTTCAGAAATTTTAAGTGAATCGACCGATTCACCGAACCTGATCACTGATTCACTTACGATTCGCAGCTATTTCCGATTCAGGCAACCTATTCGTATTAAATAGTTATACGTAAAATACGGAGAAGATTATTTAAAGAAGGTATTTGTGGCCAAGGAAGTCAGCACTGACCTCGGACGCAGTCTACGTCCGAGGACATCCAAATGCTTGGATGGCCATTATTGCCAATAGACTATAGACCGGACCTCGGACTTGGATGTTGTCCGAAGACAATATACTCAGTTTGGCGATTCCCACTCTGTAGTTGCTCCTCTAGGACAGCCGAGAGTGTGCCCGTTCTACACGAGGTCAAATGATATCCCAAAGGCCCAGAGACCGAGAGGAATTGCGCATGGGCACCCACAGAATGATTGATTAACATCCCATCAGCCGAAAAGAGAATGTGGCACGCAGGTAGCCGCATAGGTATGTCATAACTGCATGCGAAGATATCGTTGAAAAGATTGTAATGATGGCACTTGACCATGGTTAGATGGCTGGTAACCATAGGTAGGAGACCAAATTAGCCTATAAATAACAAAAGGGCGCACAACAATCCATCAATAATAAAATACTGAGAGTTTCGTAAGGAAATTTCTACCGTTTCATTACTGCAATACTAGTGAGCTCAGACAGGCATTCCTTATCACAATTTTCCCTTGAGTGGAAAATACTTGACCATCGGACAACATTTTCGGTCGTCAACACCAGCCGGATTGTTGCTATCAGTCTTCTTTTGCAAAGTCAACAGGTTGACTGGGAAAGAAGGAACTCAGAGAGTAAATCCCATCAACGAGGGAGTTCTAAACCCGGCCTCCACAACTAACAAACCAAACTAAACCAAACCAAACCGAGCCTTGTGTCCCAATCAATTGGGGTCAGCTAAATGAATCATACTTTTTCATTGAGCTCGTCCAGGGCTACCGATTCACTTAGATTTAGTAAGCCAAAATCCTTCCATAAAGATCTAACAGGGCTTTTAGCCTTTTACGTGCTCGCTGTGAACAACCTAACACACAACCCTCCTCCACAACTAACAAACAGATTCCATAATTGCCTCATCTACTGATTGCCTGATTGGCAAGCTATAATAGGCTTTGGAAGCCCAAGGCAAACTCTTAATAGTGCCACAATTATCAAGAAAAAATTTTTGGTCCAAAAGAAAGAGTCAATGTAAGCTGTTTAACATATCTACCTACATTTACTCCAAACTATTGTGCTTTCTCTTTGCTGGTGATTTCTTTATTTTTTTAGGCTGAAGGTGAGTTAGTGATTTATAATTTGGTTAGACCTGGGGGTTCCATCGAAATCCATGAAGCTTTTTTCAAGGCAATCCATTCAGGGGTTGTTATACATGGGTATTGTTAGGTCAAGACTTGGCAGTCAAAAGTGTGAAGATTTCCTAATTTGAAGTTCCCAATCATAGTTGATGTGTTGGGCGGAGCAATAAACTAAAAAAAAAGGAGTCGAGGGTTAAAAACAAGGAAAGAAAATAAACTGGTGACCTAGCTAGAAATTTGGTAAAGAATAAAACGCTGCATAACTCATCAACAAGGCAAGCTGCCAAAATCCCAAGAAAGAAGAAGGCAACAATAACCTCATATGCTGAGCAAAGAACAGGAAAAAAAATTATGACCTGAGTTAGTTGCCTGCTTTCATGATTTCCACGTAGAAGAGTAATGTTGGCAGGGTATCTGATAACAGAAAAAAAAAATTAGTAGGAGGAAGAGAGACAACGAAGGTAATACTTGAGTCAAAAAATTCTAAACAAAATAAACAAAGTATATAACTCCTTCAAAAAGAGGACTATGCTAAAGCAGAAAATCTCTTAAACAGCAAAAATGAACTCATCGTCTCATCCTATCAAAGATCCAAACGAAAGAAGGAAAGGCGATACCTCAAACACAAAGATACAATCAAATATAAAGGAAATCTGACTCGTTTAAGATCACTACGCATCCTCAAAACTTAGGTCAACAGGAAACATGGAACTCCAAATCAATTTTTATGCTTCAGTCTACATCAGTAAAACATAAGAAGTTCTAAGTGCCTTCAAGACTATAGGGATATTCATATAAGAGGGGATATTCATATAAGCATGTATAACACCTGGGGAGAAATTTGACAATGCTGCAAGTGATAATTAAGTATGCATTAGGGGACATATACAACATCCACCTGCATGTTCATATACCTTGCTTTAAGAAGCAAAAGAATTGTGAAAACTTCAAGACTGTTGTAGCCACGATCAACAAAATCTCCCTGCCATGAAATACACATTCAAAAATCAAAAAATGAAAAATGAAAAAAAAAATTCTATCAATGATCGCTACTCATTGAGTAACCAAAACATTAAAAAACAGCAAATTATGAAGAAATGCAGTCATCAACAACAGATAATTGAGGTTACCATAAAAATGTAATTTGTCTCAGGTACATGGCCTCCTGTCTGGAAGAGTTTCATTAAATCATGGAATTGGCCATGGATGTCACCACAAACGGTAACTGGACTATTGACCGGCTGCACATTGGACTCCTCTATCAGTATATCCTTCACCTAACAGAGTATAACACCAAATTCATGAGGTTATTACAAAGGCAACAATTCCAAATACCATTTCCAGCAAAGCAAAAATAAAAAGCCAGCATCTGCTCTCAGGGAAAAAAAAACAAACAAACAAATGACACTGCCGGAAAGTGGAACCATCACTTGAGTCTTAAGAAGAAATTATACGAAACAAAGGCAGTATAAATGCCCCAATAATCCAAACATACTGGATTTTGATCCTGTTAACAGAATTCAGTGTGCAAGTGTGCCATCTATAGTTAAAAGTTCTTGCTTGATCATTGCTCACGAAAACTTAATACCAGTACAGGATTCGCAAGAGACCCAATTGCCCATTTTCTTCAAAATGGAGCACCATGTACAGAATGACTGAGGAGATGAATGATCATATATTTTCAGATCGTCCAGTACCTATTGGCGTATGGCAGCGATTGTATTGGTTCGTGCAGGTTTGAGTGGGACCAGTGGGTGATTCTTACCTCTTGCGTATAGATGTTTGTGATTGTTTATCGGCCTTTGAGCTTTAACAGGATGGCAATGGTAATTAATAGGTATATAACCTGCATGATGTGGGTCATAGCTAGAAAAAAAAAGCTATAATCCTTGAAGATAAGGAGCAAGAGCTTATTGGGTGGGATTCACTACTAAACTTGTTTTGGGTTTTGATGTTCCATCAGCCTTTAAGAGATTTGGAGAGCAGTTTGCGAGTTGTAACTTTGATATCGAAGTTTCTATCTTTTGTTGAGTAAATTGTGCTATGGTATCCCTTTTTCTTCTTGGGGACATCATGTCTGCACAACTACCCTGCATAAGAATGGGACCCATGCACCTTAACCAACACCACTTACCAGCTGGACAACAACTTCCAGAACAGGATCACAGAGACTAGCAAAGAT
Source organism: Rhododendron kiyosumense (assembly GCA_019656275.1). NCBI lineage: Eukaryota > Viridiplantae > Streptophyta > Magnoliopsida > Ericales > Ericaceae > Rhododendron > Rhododendron kiyosumense. The sequence goes on along the minus strand of BPLS01000226.1, from coordinate 576,652 downwards.
TCAGGTAAAAGACTTCAAAATTGCATCTGCACTAGCGACATGAAATTTGCGCAGAGCCCAAGAGAATCAATTTGCCAATCTGATATCAGTTTGAGCATGGTAGCTACTCTGGGAACCCTATGATAAGTATCCAGAATTCATACGGAGAAATAAGATGCATCAAGCATTGTACACAATGAAAGGACCCATAGCCTAAGAGTCTTCTTTACGTGCTTCGACTTTTAAACCTGAAAGTTTGTGGAGAAGGAACAAGTAGGATAGGTAGGATGTACAAAAGAAAACAAATCACAAGTGGCACAAAGATCGTTTCATTTGTACAGTGCTGGTTCACACTTCACAGTACTTCTAGTCAGGTTTAGCTAATATGACGAACTGGACTAGAGTTCCCAATTTCTCAGGACTCATGTTTGGGTCGTTAGCTTCAAGAACAGAGTAAGCAATCTACACCAAAATTCAGGACATGGTACAGCAAGAAAAAAGAGAGGTTTCGATTCAACTACAAAAGCAAGTGGATTTGGTTTTGCACCAACTTGTGAATTGCGATACAACCTCCACCAGGTACGCAAGCTAATACCACAACAAACAGTCAAACACCCCGTAGCAGCAAGAATGGAGGTGGAACAAACACCACACCCACTATCAATGTCCGTAGCCACACGACCACCACCCTAGGAAACCGAACATTACTGTTGCAAGCCCACCACACAGCCATTACCAACCGAATACATAAACTTAGGTTTGGTCAACACTATAAATCAAATCGCAGTACACAAAATTAGGGTTTCATTTCGACCACAGCTAATCCGCGGTACAACATAGCCGTAAACAATTAACGCACAGATGAAAGTGAGGTTGAAGTCTATAAAACCCTAATAAATCGTATGAGAGAGAGAGGAAGATACATACATATTCGCACAGGAGTTGAAGCTCGTCTTCAGACAAGTGCTGGCCCTCTTTGACCTTCGAAATCCACAGATCCAAATCCATCGTCCCTCACCCCAACCCTATTTGATAGATGTAGTATACGTATGTAGAGGGGGGGGTGTGTGTGCGCGCAAGAATATAATCACACAAACACACAGAGATATGTATATGTATGTAGAGAGTAACGACGACGACGAGGTGATTGGATTGGATTGGATTGGATTGGATGTTGTGTGAAATCTCTCTCGCTAGCTCGACCCAAGGAAGGACGGAGAAACAGAGAGACGGCTCCGAGATTAGGGGATTTTTTTTTTTTTTTTGAACCGCAGATTAGGGGATTCAACTTCTAACTTTATACTACTCCATATATTTACTGGATCGGATGGCTTTTGTTTTATTTTCTACATGGAGATTTGATCATGTTTTGTTTTGTTCGGTATAGGGTTTAGTTTTTGTTTTGTTTTGTTTTGTTTTCAATCATTATTCTACTTCTTTCTCCAATTATTATCTTATTTTTTTAATTATTACTTTCTCATATCTCCCTATCTCTCTAATCATTACTCTTATCTTCAATCATTACTCTATTTCTCTCTCCACTCACCACCAAAACTAAACTAAACTAAACTTCCAACCAAATACTAACAATATTTTTCCTTCTCCTTTCCATTCGTTTTTTTTTTTTTTGGGCGCTTTTGGGAATCTCTCTCATTGCGAAATTGCTATGGAACCAAGCAAAGTGCACCGACCATCACGCGTGACCTACTTCAGACGATGATCCGAGTCGTTCATCTCTAAATGAAAAATTAAAAGATCATCCACCGTATCAATCAATACATCAATTATATCAATCAATCTATATACTATAAAAAATATATATGTGTGTTTGTACCTCCCAAGCCTAAATCCTAAATCTGTAGACTTTCGTGTTTGTTTTATAAAATTGAAATTGAGAAAGAGAGACCTGCGGGGGATTTTTAGGGAGAGAGAAACGGGGGAGAGATAGAGAAGTTTTTTTTGTTTATCTATTACTTCTTTTTTTTTTTACATAACAGACAATTTCATTGCTCATGAAAGATCGAAAAGTGCCCACATGAGGCTACAGACTCCCAAGCACCAAAGCCCGTCGTTGGGTACACAGACCTTAACGACCGGGTTATCCAAGGACGAATCCCCAAGGCGAGGGAAAGACACTCACAAATGCACATGAAAAAAAGCTCCACACATGGATAATACGCTAAAGGTAACGAGGACAGCAGCGGTAATTTGACCAGCCTTGCACAACAAATTATAATTATTGTGAGAAAAAGAATTTAATGTATTCTAGGGGGTATTTGGGAATCTACTTTTTGACTTTTTATTTTCAGCTTTTTAGTTTTTTGACTTTTTGAATTATGGTCAAAATGTGTTTTAGATATGATAGGAGTGTTTAGGAGATATGTGTAAAATGTATTTTGAAACAAGTAGTGTTTGGTAGATATATGATCAAAATGAGTTATGAGTTGGTTTTTTTACTATTTTGTCCTTAAATATTTATTGTCGTATTAAAAGATGTATGAATAATGTTACTTATTTGTTTATATATTTTTTGGGGAATGTAATTTTTTGGCCTGGACCATCGAATTCATCAATGGCGTGGAGTCATGGACGGCATCCTCAGGTTCATGAGTTCTTTGGGGAATAATGTTCTCTATCCCTTGTTTTCTCTGTATATAATGGAAGTAATTACCTAACTCAATGAAAGGTTTTTAGTAATTTACCCGAAATGCAAAAATCCCAAAAGCCAAAAAGGACCTCCAGGCCTCATTCTCACTTTTTGCTTCCTTTGTCAAAATCTGAAAATGGATTTTGTAAAATGGGTTTTGAGAATAAAGTAGCCAAACAACCAAAATGCAATAATGGGAATGGGAAAATGCAAAAATGCACCTCCCAACACACCCCCTATGCTTTTTAGAAATGCTAGGTGCAAAAAAAATAAATAAATAAATTACCCTTAAAGATGATCTCATCCCGCTTGGGATCTTTAATGAGCCATTTTTGTCTCTCACCAAAAGTGGTGAGCTTTAGAGAGAGAGAGAAAGAGGAAGTATCTAAATAAGATGATGAGAAAGCTTATCTTTTCTTTTCTTCTTTCACGAGTAAATGAAACCACGAGCCTTTCTTTCTTTTCTCACCTAAGTAGCCAAAGTGGTCGTAAGCAAGGTTGTGAATTCATTCCGCACCGGTTTGGTGAGAAAACGGTACTGTGGCCCTACAATACCGTCATGGCCTCAATATCGGGCCTTACCGGTTGGTACCGCCATTCCGGACAATACCGGCCAAGATATGGTTACCGGTGATTTTCGGCCGACATTTTGCAACACTGACCATTCGGGTCTGTTAGCCACAAATCGCGTTACTTTTGTCTGACCTTAATACATATATGTAGATATACACACATAGAGATGTAAGCATACCTGGTGGCCGACTAGCTGACGATGGCTAATGCAACGATCATCTTCTCCGGTCTATTGTAAACCCCTTTGATCGATCACACACGGTGACGCATTGGGCTTGGAAGCTTCCCATAGTACCATGCGGTGGACGATTGAAGTGAATCGCAAAGAGGAAATGAAGGATTGGATGTTAGATACAGAGAGATAGAGAGAGGCGCATGAAGGGGGAGAAAGTGGGTTCTAGAGAGAGTGAACAAAGTGGGATTTTTCAAGGAAATTGATTTTAGCACTTTACATTTTTGTATTTTTCCTATTTAAAATTACCAAATTACCTTTTAAAGTGGATGAACACTGTCAAGGGTAATTTGGTAGTTTTACATTGAATGAAGACAAAAAATGAAGTGTTAATGGCTAAATGTGGAGTGTCAAAATAACTTTCTTTTTTCCTATTAGTATTAACTTTATGTTTCTACTAGTTGTATGTTTTTGGAGTTATAATTACATAGTATAATTGTAATTGTGGTAAATTTAAAACGATACCCGGTATTTGACCGATATTGGTACATACCGTTCCAGGAAAAAATTGGTAACCTAACCAGTATGGTATTTAGAACCTTGGTTGTAAGAGCCGGAGGTTGTCTAAGGCCCGTTCTGCTAAGATTCTTATTTTTCAAATACTTATTTTTCATTTTACGAGATATGTCATTCTCTCAAAATAAACCACCTTTAGTTTAGAACACAAGTATTTATTGAAAAAAATTTAGTTAGCGAAATGGGGTCTAAGAGCATCCGTAGTAGACTGATTAAAATTAGATAATCAAAATTTGTCACATCACATTTGATTATGCATTTAAGGGATTGCTAAAATTAGCAATTTCAAAGTCCACAACAATATAATCAAAATTGGATAACTAAAACTTGTCATATGATCATATTTTCAAATTAGAAAAAGCCAAAAACGATTAATATAGAAAATATTTTTTAATAGTTTTCAAATTAATAAAAATTATTTATTAGAAAGTATTATGCTAACCTCGGCCTAAATGGTGTAGGATAATAAGTAAAATGTATATTGATATCCAAAAAATATGTATGAATATTTGGAAAAGTGTATTAATATCCGTGATATGTACATTAATATTCGAACTTTTTTCGAATTATTAGTATATTATCCTCCGCAAGACCGTATTAGAGATACAAAATAATTTTTCCAAAACAATTTTTTGAAAAATAAGTTTTCATTTTAACAAAAATTCAAAAAAGAAAATAGTTTTTGAAAAAAATAGAACTTTTTTTGAAAAAACTATTTGGTGTAAAAACTATTTTTTGACAGTATATCACGCCCTCGATTTTCAACATAAATAAATAATCTTTTTCGGAAATCAGACATCGCATTAGATAAATAATATCCAAAAGAGAGTTCTCAACTGTTCATTTATAAATCAAGTCCCTAAGTTAAGAGAATTACAGTCTTAGCATTGCGGCCCATATTAACTTAAGTATAAGTATGATCATGTTTAAAAAGTTACAAACGGTTTAGTCAAAAGAGATTCTAGAGTAATTAGTTACAAACTTATTTTATCAAAAGAAAAATTATTACAAGATGATTAAGTAACTAAATAAAGTTAGCTTCCAAAAAGTCTTCCACATCCAAACACATGACGCATACAAGCTTCTATCCGACATTAGAACTTGAAAAGAATGATAGGTTGAACTACACTAACTCAGTAAGAAGGTCTCTACAAAATCTATATGCTGATGAGATGATAAACATGGACTTAGTGAATTAAGTTAAATGGCAAATTCAATAACAACACATTCCAACACTATTTACTAGTATGAAAGCAATCTCAAACACATACACACACTCCTCCCACCGAATATCCACCCCTTGCGAATCTGTATTTTCACCTCTTGCATTACAGTAAACTCCACCTTTTGCGATTCTGTATTTCTACCTCTTGCGTTACAGTAAACTCCACACTTCAACTTCACTACGACAACCACAATAGTATCACAATCAACATAGAAACCATTCATTCATTCCACATATTTTATCATTAACTAACATGTCACAAATAACTCTTGGGTCACAACAATCAAGACAAGGAATACAACTTTCATATGAATACGCAATCCTCAAGCCATGAGATGTTCCACCCGAACCATGTATATCAATCAAACACTAATATTACACGAATTCATCACACAACATGTAGAGAAAGAGAGAACTCTCTACCAAAGTGGGTTTTGAGCAAAACTTTAAGTCTACCAATTGCTACAAGCTTGAATCTACCTAGAACAAGCTCCTCTCAAACTTTGCTACAAGATCTAGAAAGAATATAACCCAAAAACAAGATAAACAAACAACAATCAACAAGTGAGAGAGAGAGAGAGAGAGAGAGAAACGTAATTGAGAGTCAAGGAGTGAGAGCAAGAACACAAAACTTACCCCTTGTTCATCAAATGCGAGATTCAAGTGAGTTTGAGGTAGAAATCAAAGGATTTGAGTGAGATTGGGGTGGGGTATGGGAAAGGGGGTGTTTCTAGGGTTATTTCGTGGGTTTGGGTGTGAAAAATGGCAAAGTGGGGTATTTATAGTGAGTTGAAATACGTGCTGAATTTTCAAAAAAATCACAGCGGGTACTGGTACTGGGCGATTCCCAATACTGGTACTGGAACCCCAAAATGCCAAAACGGCTTGACCTCTGGACAATGGGTACCGGTACTGGGCAAAATGCAGTACCAGTACTGGCCGAAGAAAAATATGAAATTTTATCAACGGACATCGAATCGAACCCCGCTTATTACCAACACCTCCAATCATCATTACAACATCAAAATACGATCTTCCACATATTAAATAATTAAATAAAAATAGGAAAAACTTGCGGGTCTCAACACAATATGATTTAGAGAGAGAGTGAGAGTAAAAAAGGAGGAGAGATTAGATTTTTGTGTAATGATGATGGTACATAATTTAAAAGATGTGGAATCCACTAAATTTAGTTATTGGTAAAAGGTTCTTAGTTTTGGTTACCCAATGACCAAAATTTGGTTAGTTATTAAGTTTGGTTATTCCAATAAGAGTACTTTTCTGAGCAAATATTACTAACCTTAAGAGTATGCACAGTGGAATAACCAAAATCATAGAGTTGCTAAAGTTAGTAATATTTTATCAAAAAAGTGCTCATTAATAATAAAAACTAGCAATATTTTGTCAATAACCGAACATTCTCTCTTCTCTCTCTCTCTCTCTCTCTCTCTCTCTCTCTCTCTCTCTCTCTCTCTCATATTTTTAAAAGAGATTATTTTTTTGCAAAATAGTAAAACTGTTTTTTATTAAAAAAATTCAAAAATTGTTATTTTTAAAAAAATGTATTTTTTAAAAAACTATTTTTTAAAACTTTTTCCAAGATGTGTTTTTTTCAAAATAGAAGTTTTAAAAAAATTATTTTCTATTTCTAATAACCTGTTTTTTGTTAGTTTGAAAATGATATTTAAAAAAATTGGTGACAATATTTAAATTTTTATAGGTTGAAAAGGTGATATGTCACATTTTGATTATGCCACTATAGACATCTACATTGCTCACCTTATTAACCTCTTAAATAGATAATTAAAATATGACGTGGCAATTTTTGATTATCTACTTTTGATTATTCTATTGTGGATGCTTTAAGAGCATCTTCAATCATTACCTATTTTACTACTCATACCTAAAATTTGAGTGAAGAGCCTAAAAACTCATCTCCAATGTCATACCCATTTGCCTACACATTTTGAGTTCTAACCATTTATTCACCCAAATTTGAAGAGACTCAAACCCATACCCATTTTTTTACTCTCTGTCATTACAAGTATGCCTCTCATTTATTACAAGTGTGCCATTCAACAATAGATTTGGGTAAAAATATGAGTATAGTATTGAAAATACCTTACCCAAATTTCTAACCAAATTTTGATTTGATTAGTGCACTATGAATGGTTTAAAACCTCAAATTGAGAATGGATAGTCAAGATTAATAGTAATCAATACAATTAAAATTTGATTGAGATTAAATTCTGTTCAGATGAGTCGGAAAGTGGGGTTTTCCGCCAATGGCCCCGTGGCCCTCTTCGTGCATTTTTTTTTTTTGTAATTCAAATCGTGCATTTTGTAGGACCGGTAATCAGCTTATTTGAATATTGGTGGGTATGTTAAAAATTGATTTCTAGATGAAAAAATGGACGGCCTAGACCTGTTAACTATTTTTTAAGTTAAACTGTCCACAGCCGTCCTCTTTTTCGTCTGAACTTAACTTTTGACATATTTATCGATGACCGGACAAACTAATTTTTTTGCATGGCTACATTATATTACAGGGCCTGCAATATGCACGTTCCAGATTATCCAAAAAGATGCATGGGCCCGTGAAAAGGCCCACGGGTGGCGGAAAACATCTGGCTGATCCGGACAGAATTCCCCCTTTCTCGGTAAATTGGGCTAGGGTCCGTTTTGAAGGTGGTTTTGGGTGTTTAGTCCAGCCCAATGTGTAATAGTGGTGGAGGTCCATTAATATACATTTATTAGGTCTACAGTCCATTTTTGGACGAAAATGCCCTGATTGACGAAACAGAACCAGGTGTAGATTCGAAGCTTCAATGGCGGCTTGCTCGATCTTCCACTTTCTCACTCGGTACCCCTCTCTCTCTCTCTCTCTCTCTCTCTCTCTCTCTCTCTCTCTCTCTCTCTCTCTCAGTGGTTACTGAAAATAACTCTTTTTTTCCGTAAATTGCAGAGGCCAAAGAACTCGCTTCAGATCCCTCTCCTCGTCGAGCGAAATTTTTTAATGTTTGGTCTTTCAGTGGATAGTCCTGTAGTGTTCAAAGTTTTCCATAAACATTTGTAGTGTTCTTCTTTTGATTCAGCATAGAGCCCAAAAAAAATATCAAAATTGGATAGATGAGTACGACCACATTTTAGTGATTTGAAAATCACCTCTCAATTTTTTTTACAACAAAAAATTGGCTAAAGTAAAAAAAATGAAACATTGATGTTGATTTGGACAAATAATCATATCAATATTTCTAGGTTTTATTCATTTTATAGATTATAGATTTCGAGTAAATAACCATATCTGTTAGTCTTTTGGAAATAATACAGAATACAGATTATGAGAGATAACCATACCTGTTGGTTTCGTTGCGATTATATAGAGTACTTAATTCACAAAGATAACATTATGTGTTAATTTTTACACAAATAATGTTATCTGTTGCCTTATTTTGAAGAGGAAAAAAAAAAGATTTGCACAGCTAACGCTATTTGTTCTTTTTTTGGAAGATCCAAAGAATATATTTACATAAATAACGTTATCTGTTGCCTTATTTTAAAGAGGAAAAAAATAGATTTGCACAGCTAACATTATTTGTTCTTTTTTTGGAAGAGCCAAAGAATATATTTACACAAATAACATTATCTGTTGCCTTATTTTAAAGAGGAAAAAAATAGATTTGCACTGCTAACAATATTTGTTCTTTAGCCAAAGAATATATTTACACAAATAACGTTATCTGTTGCCTTATTTTAAAGACAAAAAAAAATAGATTTGCATAGCTAACGCTATTTGGTCTTTTTTTGGAAGATCTAAAGAATATATTTACACAAATAACGTTATCTGTTGCCTTATTTTAAAGGAAAAAAAATAGTTTTGCACAACTAACGCTATTTGTTCTTTTTTTGGAAGATTCAAAGAATATGTTTACACAAATAATAGCATATACATAGGAATGACTATCATTAATAGCATTTACCATCTGTTTTACCTAGCTCAAGTGTGAGATGCGTGTAAATCTATTTTTCCTACTAACAAAAAATGTACCTCCTCACAACAACACAAAATTGGGCTAATGTCAAAAAATGAAACACGTGTTGATTTGGATAGATAATCTTATTTATTAGTAAAATTGAGATTGTACAAAGCACATATTTTGCATAAATAATATTATCTGTTTATCTTTTTGAAATAATATAAAGCATAAACTTGGATATATAACCATATCTGTTAATTTTATTGCAATTATACATAACACATTTGTTTTGAGATGACCTTATCTATTAGTCTTTTTTGATTAACACAAAGTACAAATTTGGGCACATAATTACATCTGTTCATTTTATTAAGATTATACAGAGTACATATCAGAGATAACCTAATCGTCGATTACTAATTAATATGCACCACCTAATTGCTGATTAATCGCTCGAAGGTTGCCGACCGTCCGACTAGCGCCTAGCAAATTTTAGAACATTGGTGGATCCACACCAAACCACAATGCTCATACCATCCAAAAAGATCCCCTTTTTATGAAAGCATCAAAAGATAATTTTATTTCTGCTGAAATGAACAGTGTTTCTCCTGAAAACAACCACCAATCCACAGGATATACATTGTGTACGTCATAAATATCACTATGGTATCTATCGAAACTGGAATTGAGAAGTTGTGACATCTAAACAAACGCTAATCCACCCCGACACAAACAATTGAATAGTACCTCGAAAATAACAAAAATGAATGAGATTACCAAATAGATCAATGCAAGAGAGCTTTTTCTTCAATGAAATGTTACCCAAATTAAGGTCGAATCAAAATGACAATGAATGCGATCAGTTCTCTCTCCTGGGAATTATAGTGTGGAGACTGGAGAGAGAGAGAGAGAAGGGGTATCTGAAGTATACGGAGATAAATGGACGCGAGATGGGGAGAATGGGTTTGTGGTGTGGGGTTTATGAGTTAAGGGTATTTTTGGAATACATAACTATATAAGGACTGGAACTACTATAAAAAGTTTAGGTGGATTAATTGCATGTTAAATCATACAGTGTGTCCTTATTAACAGGCTCCCTTCTCTATTTTGGTTAGCAGAGTTGGAGGCGGCGGAGGAATGGAGGACCAGACAAGACCGGACTAGGCTGGTGGTAAAAGAAAACTAAAGAGGGCTAAAGAATAGGCATAAAGGCATAAAATCGGTAGTCATGGCAGGAGAAGATGAGAAGATGGAGAAGATTATTGGATCATACGGAGGCAAGGTGAGAATCGTATCATCAACTGATGATGATGATTCAATGGAGCAGGAGGAAGAAGGCGCTGCTGCTGCTTTTGCTGCCGCAGAGGAGATGATGTTGCTGTGGGGGATTCAACAGCCAACTCTCTCCAAACCAAATGCCTTCGTCTCTCAGTCTTCTCTCTGCCTTCCTCTCGATGCTTGCGGTCGCTCTCTTTCCATTCTCCAATCCCCTTCTTCCTTGGTATTCTTCTTCTCCTTTTTCCTCCCTCTTCTTCAGTCATCTTATCTTATGCTCCTAATTGTCATTCTTGTTTTATGCTTGCTTGGTTCCGCGGCAAATGTTTTCCTCTACAACAATAACAGTTCCATATAATCTCCAATCGATAGGGGGTATAAACGCCAAACGGGGACGACTGGAGACAGAGTAACTTTGGCCAATACATATACTGATATACACAAAGCACTGCCCTTAGAAAATTTTACCTTCTGAAATAGGGGTGTCCCTTATAACGCGAAAAATAAAAATAAAAATAAATAAATACGAGAAAAAGCTTTCTGAAAATGTTTTCCATGAAAAATGGTTTCTTGTTTTTCATTGCAACCCTCAAAATGTTGGTGCTTGGCTATGCTAGTAAGTGGCACGGCCAATGGGTGGTGGTTGTGGTTAAGTGCAGGAAGGAAGCTAGGAAATTGGTGTGCATAATCAAGGGAAGTAAGTCTAGAACAAAGGGGTTAGCATTAAAAAAATGAATCTCTAACATCGTGGTAGATCTATGCCACTTGTTAGGCTGGAACAAGGTACTAAGCCAGTTGTTTACTCAGGGCATTTTACCAGTGGTATCAGAGTGACTTGTGTTCTCGATTGTGTGGGCATGGAACCAGGTGTGGTCACTAGGGAATAGCGTTTGTGTGCCGATAACTATAGTGTTCAACAGCAAGGGTGCAAGGCTCATTACAGTGGGGAGTTTGTAACCCTTCGTCCCTTGTTGAAAGTCCGCCTTGTTGATATTTGGTATATAATGAACCATGTAAACTGCTCCATTAGTAACTTGGTTTTAAGCATTTTGGGCTATATTTTTAGGCTCCAACAAGTTACTAGGCCAGTGGCTTAATTGACACGTTGTACCTTGCGTGGGCATATATGTGTGTGCGCATGTGGGTGTGTGTGGAGAGAGTTACTCACCCAGCTAATCAGCTAATTTATCCATCACTTCCAAGCAATGGTGGCTGGTTTTCATCTCCAAGCAGCGATTGATGTGCTTCTCCTCTTTTTATGTCACCATTTTCCAAAGATGACTGCTGCTAATGATTTTAGGGCTTATGTATCCCGTCGCCTTGGGGAAAAGGATTTAGAGTTTTGTTTTTAATCTTCTGTGGGTCTGGGCCGGTTACTTAAGGCTGCTGACTGTGTTGCATGTGCTTTAAGACTTTTGCTTCAATTAAATTAACTGCTGTTATGATATTTTCAACAATGGATGATAAGTGGAAGATAAGTAGAGGTATAAAAACTATAGCTGTTATTTGGTAAACTGTTAATATGTACATATTTTATTTAATTTGTGTCGATGTTTTAGTTTCTGTAGAAATGCCGAGTCTGTGTGTCCTTGTTGTGTCGTGTCTCTGTATTCATGCTTCTTAAGTTATCAGAACTCTCTAAGACAGGGTGTACTTGATTTTGCTCACAGCCTCCTCTTAATGTTGTAAAGCAGCTACTATCTTGACCATCTATTCAGTTATTTTATTACGTTCCAATTGTGATCATTTTTAGATCATTGAATTTTGTTTCTTTAGGGGACTCCTGGAGTAACTGGAGCAGTGCTTTGGGATAGTGGAGTTGTGCTGGGGAAGTTCTTAGAGCATGCTGTGGAATCTGGGATGATGCTTCTTCGAGGAAAGAAGGTTGTTGAATTGGGATCTGGCTGTGGCTTAGTAGGGTAATTAAAACTGTGTCCTTCTCACCTGACATGCTCTCCATGGTTGTCATATATGATATATGTTGCAGTTGGTGGTGAACTCAATCACTATAGCTTACAGTTGGTAGTGAATCCCCTAGTGTAACAGGACTTAATCAGAATTGTTGAGATATTGTGTTGTTAGACCATTGCTGTGAGATATAGTTAGTAGTTAGCACTTTGTGCATGCCGGAAGTTCTTAATATGAATAGTAACATTTACTCTGGGACATTTCTTTATCATTAGAAATGGTCGCTGAAAGTCGTTGAAGATTATTCTTTTCTTTGTTGTGTTTCCAGCTGCATTGCTGCTCTTTTGGGTGCGGAAGTTACTCTAACTGATTTGCCAGATAGATTGAGGCTATTGAGAAAGAACATTGAAACTAATCTGTATGGAGATGTTCGTGGTTCTGCAGCAGTGAGTGAACTCATTTGGGGAGAGGAGCCTGATACAGAGTTGATTGACCCTTCACCGGATTTTGGTACAAAATTAGTACTTGAACTCTCCCTTAAACATATATGAATAAGAGCCTCCTTTCCTAGCTTGCTTTAGTTGGTCATATGATGATGGTTTATTTTCACTTGCCTCTGAAATCATAAAGAAATAATGTTTTTTCATGGTGTTATCTTTTTTATGTTTCTTCTTTTTGTTTATTTTCTGCTGCAATGATAAACTGTTTGAGCATTTTGAACAATACGGAATGCAGAAGAGGCTTATATAGGAATTGGGTCATAAATAACTCATAATATCTATTCCATCAAAATAGAGCTTGCGTGGTACACATGTTATGGGGGAGGTTTGAGGGAAAGAGAAAAGAAATGGCCCAGATTTGAGTATTCACACCTAAGCCTCCATTCAGTTGAAAGACCTTAGGACTTCTACTTGGAACAGTTTGGTTCTAGTCGGGTCCTTTTGACATCCAATCTAATACCAAATTGGGTCTGTATAACTAACCAACGGCAACCAGGCCTCTCGCAATCAAGCTGGTTTTTCTACTTCAAGCTAGTGTTTGGGCAAAACAAGGTTGAGCCATATATGCAAACAATTGGGGTTCTTTGTTCTTCTAAACTCATTTGTTTCTTTTTGTCACTGGGCTTTGTACGAAGACTTTGTACATGGTGTGCCATGACCTACAAAATTAGTGCACTTCTATCCACAAAGATAAGGGGTAGGTTGAAATTTCGCTAGTGTCACAGTATTAAGGGAGTCAATGTTCTATCTCTGAAGATCTAATGCATTTCTTTTCACATTGTACCTATTTCATGTTTTGATTTTTTTATGATTAATGAGATTTTCCTTTCCCAAGAAAAACAACAAATCCATAACCTTGTATGTGGTCATCAAAATGTGAACATGGTGTTGTTTGGATCTCCGTTGAAGTTTATTCTGGGCTTGCTAGTAATAATCAATGAGCTGTTTGGATCTTATTTGAATTTAGTCTGAATTTTAGCAGTTTTCTTTCCTAAACTTGTATTTGTAGGTTTCTTCATTTCGTATGGGACCTTATTGCATGTCTTCTTCTTTTTGAGGAAACTATTAAGTGTTTGGCTCAGATATCATTTATAGCGAGGGTGCAGTGACGGATTTGTTGGCCACACTTCTAAAACTCTGTGGTATCCAAACAACAATTATCTTAGCAGGAGAACTTCGAAATGGTAAATGTACTGTTTCATCGTGTAGGAGTGTTCTGTTCTTGGAGACACGTATATCTAGTACTTTTTTGGGGTAAGTGTCTATATCTCATACTTGTTTCATTGGCAGACGCTATACTGGAATACTTCTTAGAATCTGTGTCCAAGGACTTCACCGTTGGGCGTGTGGACCAAACACAGTGGCATCCGGAATATTGCAGCCCACGAGTTGTGGTCTATGTTTTAGTGAAGAAGTAAAATCATATAAAGTGAAATCACTGGTGAGTGTCATCATGTCATATTGTTTTGCACTATTTTCTAGGACATAGAGGTTGCATTTGGATCCATTGTTTTTCAAAGAAAAATTGTCATGATAAAATTAAAATAAATAATGGAGTATAAAGGAGCTAAATTTATTCCTTTGTTTCTCATGATATTGTTTTCCCTTGGTTCTTGCATAAATCCTCAATCTGAATACAACTTTGTTGTTGGCCCTCTGCTTCCCACATGGATCCAGATCCTTTGGGGTGTGTAGGTCTTTTTTGATGGGTTATGTTTGGTAGCTCAGTGTCTGCTTGATTTCTTGAACATGGTGCTGGTTTGATGTTTGTTTCTGAGATACTGTAACTGATGACGAATTTAGTGAACTGTCGACTGTGGGTACCATTCGTGTCGTATCTATAGTAGCCTTCTGGATAAAAGCAAGCGTATCTAGAGTTGTACTAACACCTCATAAACTATGCTAGCTTTTCCTCTTTTTTTGTTTTGTTTTTGTCTTCCTTCGATGATTGATCATCTCCTATGGCGTGAAAACAATACAAAAAATTCATTTGGGGGGTTTGTGCTTGGGTCATTGATTTACTATGGAAGACAAACGCGAAGGGAGAACCCATCTTACTTTAGGCAATAGATGAAAAGTAGTAGAAGGGCATGGCAGTTCCCATTTAATTGGTGGAATTGTATATCAGCCTGCTAAAGATGTGTCTACGATTATCAGCTTCAAAAGTGCATCGCATTGCTGAAGTTTGAAGTTTGAACTTACTCTCTGATGGGTTCTGTGGAGGACAATAAACGTGGGGGAGATGAAGTTGGAGGCCTTTACATTTGTTTGGCAGAGGTCGGATGAGTTTATGTTGATTATCTATTGAATTGCTTTTAGTTATTGTTTCTTATCAACCTGCGAAGTTTGGGCTAATATATGGTAGATTGTTGTTAGTTATGAAGGGTATTTAGGAACTAAAAAAGTAGTCAAACCACAAAGAGGGTTTTTGTCTTTAATTAGAGGTGACAAATGAGGGGTGGGTTGGGTTGATGCGGTTCTCGGGTTAATATGGGTAGGTTACATGTGGGTCATCAATGAACAGGTTAGATATGGATGGGTTGAATAGAAGTCCCATCAAACTCTTGAACCCACTTTGGATCCAATAAATCCATGTCTCCGAGGAAACTCTAACCACATCTCTCTACTTTCTCTCCCCTCTGAAAAGGAGAGAATGGAATATGATCAAACCCCCACAATATTCTCTCTGTAGGTGGCTTGCATTCTTTTTGTATTCATATCCTAGATGCCAAGACACATGCAATGTGCAAATCGTATTATGTACAAGAGAAAAAGTGAAATCTCTAAGTGGCAATTGTTTCCGCGGTGAAATCTGTGATGTAAAAGTAGAATAGAGGGGAAAGAAAATCAATGTGGCAGTTGTTTTTTTTTTTATCTTGGCAGTTTCTTCGGGTAGTTAAAGGGATAATTTAAGAAATTAAACATGTGAGCCGGCTTCATAACTGCAGTTTACACCTTGGTTGGTTTCAATAGGCAAAGTGCAACAAAGTGTAAGACTAATTGCAACTACGGCTGGAAAACAGAATTATTTTTTTATTGGGTAATTGAAACAAATTGGATCAAAACCTTTTTTTTCAGTTTACTATTTCTGTACATTCAATTCTAATTTCTAAATCTACCTCTAAACCTACTAGTATGTCTGGGTTTGTCCAAACTTCAGTTCATTTGGGATTGTAGTAATTGATGAAAATGCTTTCAGGGCCAAATGAGATTACGGATACACCACCAAAATCAAAACCTGCAGAACGTCTTGTTCGGATTAATGAGAGATTTGAAAGTTTTTTGTGGAATTTTAGAATTACAGAACCGACAAAGGATTTGTTGGTTGAGGACCCAAATTTAACCAGGACAGGAGGACCCAAATACTTACAGTTCAACGGGAAGAGGGGGGGGGGGGGGGGGCGACGGCCAAAATGTGCAGCATTTAATCTGTTGTTATGGTGAAGAAGAAGAAAGACGGCAGAGCGAGAAAGGGGATTCACGTGGATATTCTCAACACATCCCAAAATGACGTCGTTTTGGGTGGCTGCACCTTGCAGTGCCTTTCCCTCACTGCAGAGACTCCAGATCCCCTAATTTGTGTGAACTTGTCCTTGTTCTCAAGAGAAAATGAACCTGTGTCCCAAATCACGCAACCTGTGTTGGTGTGGTGTTACCCAATTTTATTATTATTATTTTTATCAACAGGCAATTGTATACATTTAAGGCCCGAAGGCAAAGATTACATCATAATAATGAGTGAACCAAAAATGGTACAAAAGCGCCTAATAGGCTCTACAACGCATACTTAAGAAGCAGACCAGCACAAGGTGCCGACATAGAGTCCATATTCAACTTTGGCAGTAGAGTATCCAACCAGAAATCCAGCTCAAACCATAGGCTTGGAGCACCGATGAAATCTTCAGAAACCCGCATGGATTGCTCTCTAAACACATCAACGGTTGACTCACAATGCAAAAAGTCGTCGACACATCAGCGGCTGCCTTGAGCAATGGACGCCACTCCAGGACAAGCTCCCGCTGAAATGGCGAGCTCTAGATAAGGGGACACATACGCTGGCAAAGCCAGATCCACGCGACCATGGCGAGACCGAAAGCAAAACTAGGGTCAGAACAAGATCCAGACAGACCTAAGAAAACTTATTCCCACCTCCAACCCCATCTACGGGATGGAACCGCTAGACTGGGGGAAACACAGCCGGTGAAAAAGGGCACAACAGCTTTGAAAACCTAAACTAAGCTCTCAGCCTCTTCACCTCGACCTTATTAAACACACCACCAAAACCTTGCTCACCAAATCTGCAACTGGGGGGAGATAGGGCAAGGCCACACCACGGGGGCGGGTAGACCGCCGCTAAAGGGAAGACGAAGCCCTTCTCATGACATCCTGAAAAGCACAGAAACAGTAGAGGGAAAGAGATCCAACAGGGAAAGAGAGGTGAAGGGAGAGAGGAGAAAAGAGAACCCTCCCCCTGGTCGAAATCCTAGTGGCTAAAAATGAGAGGTGTGGTGCAACCTAATTACAATCATCAATATATATAGGCAGGTTGTAAATAGGCGAATATGGGCGGATACATGGGTTTGGGTTGAGATCGCCACCTCTATGTTAGAACTCTTTTGTGGATTTTATGACCACTTTTTTTTGTTTTTTGATAAGTTGATTTTGTGACCACCAAACAAAGACGTATTTCGAGGTGAAAAAATGACACTATCTGGTATAACTACTTTAAAGAGTAATAGTAGTTGTAAATTGTCATTATAACGACATTGGAAAACAAGAAAGTTCGATTTGCTCAGAAATTGTTTAGATGTTTAGCGGTGGATATTTAGTAGGACCGCGACAAGCAAATAAGTAGGCTACTTTCTTGCAACACTTTTGACAAGGGTATATTGCACCAATAACTCTTAAAATCAATTTGTCGCAAAACAAGTACAGAAAGATCATCTGCACTCCATTGGAGTATAATTGTATAAAATGAGTCGAATACTCTCTTTGTTTGTACAGAGTATTACAAGTAGCTGACCTACAATTCTTTATTAGGTAAGGTTGGTAAGAATTTTCCAACCAAATCCACTCTCCCCCTCTCTCCTCCTCTCTCCAACAGACAAATCAGCAGATTTTTCTAAACACTAATACACACCTACTCAGAACAAAATAACGAGGCTATCAGCTGTATCTGTATAAATGGTGTCTGTCTCTTCAACAAGCTATTGCTTTCTTGTACGATCAACCAATTAGAGAGAGAGAGAGAGAGAGAGAGAGAGAGAGAGAGAGAGAGTACAAAATTTTCAAGCTGAGATAAAGAGATCAAAAGTATGGCAGATAATCAGAAAATTCATCCAATCGTGGCGGACATGGAAGCGCGGCCAACACGTCCTTTAATGGCTCATGGTTTGTCATTATCAAATTCAGAAATGGGGAAAGGTAATTCAGTGCAACGGCATTCCCATCCTCCAGTATTCAGAAGTACCACCAACAATATTCCAGTGCTCCCATACCCATCAAATCCACCAAAGAAAGGAAGCAGCTCATGTTTTTGTAAATGCATGTGCTGGACAATTAGCCTTCTTATCCTCCTCCTGATCTCCTTAGCAGTCACTGGTGTCACCATTTACCTCGTCTTCAAACCAAAAATCCCCCAGTACTCAGTTGACAGCCTGAAAATCTCCGACTTGACACTCAATTTCGACATGAGCCTCTACGCCAGATTTGACGTCAAAATCACTGCGTCAAACCCAAACAAGAAAATTGGAATATACTACGAAAAAGGGAGTCGACTGAGTGTGTGGTACTCTAGTACTAAGCTATGTCAAGGATCGATCCCTAGATTCTACCAGGGTCACCAGAATACAACAAAGCTGGATGTAGTTTTGACAGGTCAAAACCAATATGCAAGTGCCCTGATGAGCGCGCTGCAGGAGCAACAGCAGACTGGAAGAATCCCTTTGGATCTAAAGCTGGATGTCCCGGTGAGCATCAAACTTGGAAAGTTAAAGTTGAGGAAGGTGAGGATAATGGGCACTTGCCTGCTCATTGTTGATAGCCTATCTGCTAACAATTTGATCAGCATTAAAGCCAGCACTTGCAAATTTAGGCCCAAGCTATAAGATTCAGTTATTATTAGTGAGGACTGACTTTGAAATTGAGACTACTCAGAAGGGTGTCTGTATTCCCCCTTCATCTGTTTTCTCCATTGTTACTCCTATTTCTTGCTATATTGTTTAAGTTTCCTCATTGGATTCAATTTATCATTAAGTATTTAATAAAAGGCTTGAGGTTCTTTTCTTGGGTATGTTAAGTTTCATAGAGCATCAGAATTGCCTTTTTCTCAAAGAAATAGAAAAGACTGTCTGCCACCAACTTGAGGAAGAAGGGAAAACGGACCGCTTTACCTGCCATACCCACTAGATAACAAAGCTGATGGGCAACATTCAAATGGTGTATGTGGGTGGGGTTAACGGTACCCAATAGTGAAACTTTAGTAAGATAATTAGTACAGTTTGTCCAATCCCAGTAAAAAAAGCAAATCCTAACCCGGCCAAAATTGCTAATACAAAGTGCACAAGTAGTGTGTGTATCTATCATAACTGGATATTGTCCCGTGTCAGTATGTGTAGCCAGCCCTACAAGTCCTTACGTCCCAGTGACAAGGGAAATGGGGTCCCAATATTCAGCTCCAATTAGTCAACCCAAAAGGGGTAATTGGAGGACAGTATGCCATTGGGGGTGCAAGTTTTGTTGTAGATAGTATGCTAATGAGTACGCCCGGAACCAGAATGCCCCAAAAATCCCACATTCTTATGCGAAATCACGACAAACAACAGTACTACATCGACAAACAAGGCTACCATTGGATAGGCTCTCTGGACCAAATCTTTATGAGATGGTACTGATAGGAACAAGGACCGATAAAATAGAGATCAGACATAGATATTTGTGATTGGAGTTTGTATCATCGATAAAATTCTCCATTTTCAGTTTTTAATTTACAAAATGTTAAATTTCCTCCTCTTAAATGAAGAAATACAGGATGTTGGATTGGAGATGTTGTTAGGTCACGGAAATATTTCACATGCACTATTTTTGCTTGATCTCAGGAAAGTTCGTATCAGGATGCCATGAGGCAATTATAAACTCGAAGAAACTTAAACTAAAAGATTGACCAAGATAAATTTGACGAATTGGCTTGCTAAACACATGGCTAATTGTAATAACTCTGAATTTCGATAAATAAAAATTCATTTAAATATTTGAATTTATTATTTTAATTACTTGGGTTGCTTTTAAAATTCCTTTTTAATTTTTAATAATCCTTTATAATTGATTTTTAGTCCTTAAAAATCATATTTCTTGACTAGAAGCCCTAATTGCCAAATGAAGTAGATTCTAACCGATTAGTTGGAGGAACCGAACCACCATTTGACCTAGTTACATTCTCCTAACCCTAGTTGGACCCTTTTGACCATATTTGAACCTTATGAACCCCTTCAAACCCTATTGAACCCTTAGACCATAGAAGTAATCATTTTTATTCCCATGTTTTATCATTTCAAGCCATAATTTTCACCAATAATCGTTTGCCCATTGGTCAATAAATGTTAGGGGAAATATTGCCCAATGGACAATAGTTACTTGGCTTAGCCCATGAATGTATATATATGACAAGACAAGTCATACAAAGAATCCCATTATTTTGCTTCTAAAAGAAGCCACCTTAGTCATGCCATACTTACAAGTCTAAAACTAATAGGCCTAACCCTAAATTACCCACCAAAATTACTTTACTAGATTCCCTAAGTACATATATGTGCTTATATATGGGTATATACACCCCATAGCCTATTATAAGCATGCCTATATATGGTTATATGTACATTTATGCACTTTCTAGGAAAAACCATAACCATTGGACAATGTTCTTATCATTGAAAGCCTTGGCACAATCATATCTTCTTCCATAGACCTATTAGGACTATATAGTACTTAGGTGTACTTATTTTTACTCATAAACATGTATGTATATATATACTTTGTACTAGAGAGAGAGAGGGAGAGAGAGAGAGAGAGAGAGAGAGAGAGGAGAGGCCGAGAGAGGGAGAGTGTGTGTGCGCGCATGCTTTGGATACTTACACAAGCAACCTTGTAGCCTTAAGCCTATTTTGACCATGCCAACCCATTTTTAGTCTTTCAAAGTACAAAGTTAGCCAATGATTTTGTGTTTCCTTGCAAGCAACCTCTCTTTAGACATAACTAGCCTTAAAACCCTTCATGATTGGCTAGGATATGGCTTAAAGAAGAAATGACAAGTCCATGGAGCAAAAAAGTGAGAAAAAGAGGAAGAGAGAGGCCGGCCATGGGGGAGAAGGAGGGAGCCAAATTTTGGCTATAAATAGCACCCCATACCTTCCATTCACTCACACATTCAACTAGCAACTTCTCTCTCTAGAAAAATTTAGTGTTTTTACTTTGTTTTTCTAGTTCTTGAGTATTCTTGAAGTTCTTCAAGAAACTGATCCTAGGCCGCCACTCAACCACCCTTTCGATCCAAAAGTTTGTAGTTCTTAGTCAAGACCAAGTTTCAAGAGAAACCTTTCTCTTTCGAAGCTACCGGGCGACCAGCGTAAGAAGTTATTCTATCCGATCGCTGACTCACTTCCCGTAGCCGTTACTACTGCCAAGAGGAAAGGTAGGATATTCCTTCCCCTTATCTCTAAGTATAAATAGAATATTCCTAATTATTTTCTTTAGGTAGATAAGGTTATCTATTGCTTATAATGTTTGAAATGCATGGTTGTTAACAAATTAATTTCACTAATGGAAGTATGAGCATGTTGGAATAACCAATCTTTACTCTAATAAACATATGTTCTTTTAAACTTTCCAAAAAGAAAGAAAGAACGAATTTCGAAGGATAGGAATTTAACGTTTGATTGTAAGTGTTTGTATTTTGATCTTAAGAATGGTTATAAGAATGTAACATGTTTAATTGTATTACTTGTTGTTGTGTGATAAAGCATAAGTGGTTTCCACTCCAAGGGCGTCCGTACATGTAGCGCTATACTTTAAGTTATGATTTGAGCATGCTAAATAATATAGAGTTGGATGATCTTGCTAGTTTAGTTTCAAGATTACCATGAGTGATTTATGAATATTTATGTGGAAAGTCCTACTGCGGAGTCTATGCATGAAAACGAGACACAAAAATCGAAAAAGTTAGAAACATGGCACCTAGGGTGTGGTTAACGAGAAAAATCTGTTACGGATAAGGAAAATTTTTGAAATTACATAATGACCGATTTTTGATGGCATTATGTGAGATTTGTGTGTGTGTGTGCGCCAATGGGAACTCGGGACGGCGGAACCATTATGAGGATACTCGGGAACTCGAAACGGCAGAACCAAGGTTGGGTGTGTAGCTTGGTTATCCGCAGAAAAGAGTCAATGCAAATGTGTGTCAATGGAACCCAGGACGACGGAACCATTGTGAGGATACTCGGGAACCCGGAATGGCAGAACTGAGGTTAGGTGTGTTAAAATAATTTTGGAAATGTTGATGTGAACAAAGAAAAGTGAAAGCGATGACACGGTCTACGATGAGTCGCGTAGGAGAAACTCAGAAAAACCATGGACACCAACGATAGTTGTTATAACGAATATGGATGTGTAATTGTTAATAATTTTGTTAAACTATGCATGATCTATGCGGAAACCTTATGAAATGTTTATAAGTTAAGGATTAGTAGGTAGGGTCTATTCTATTAAGTTTTTGTAGCTCATAGTATTACATTTGATGACCCTGACATATTATATGGGTGGTGACGCCGATATAATATGTCAGATCTTATAGATGAACATGATGAACTCTTCACCTTGGAGGCTTTCGGAGCCGAAGAACTTGTCAAGATGGAAGAACAAGCGGAGCAATAGTTAGGGACCCCAAATCCCCTTTTGTGTTAATAAAATACTCTTTTAAGAGTTTGTTGTAATAATGAGCCATGACTCTATTTAAGTTTTCAATAAAATTGCCCTCTTAACGTTCCCAAAAATCGGAACGTTACACTAATAAATTTAGAAATTAACTTGTACTCCCTTCATGCCTTTTTTAAAGTCCAATATTCCATTTTAAATTGTTCCTTAATAAATGTCCATTTTGTAAAATTAGTGAAAAAAAGTCCAATATTCCATTTTAGACTGTTCCTTAATAAGTGTCCATTTTATAAAGTTAGTGAGTAAAAGTTAATACATTTTTCATTTTGCACCTAAAAGTAGATTCTATTTTAAAAAGTTAGTGAGTAAAAGTATAATGATAATATCTCTATAGGGGATAAAAAATAGGAAAAATAGAAATAAAAGTTGATGTAAAAAGTGTAATGATGATATTTTCTTAATAAGTTGGAGTTACGGAACGGAACACTTAAAAAAGGACAGAGGGAGTAAATTGTTTTGTAAGCGATGTGAAGGATGAGATAAAAACTGTACAGATGTTCAACTTCGCAATGCGTCACAAGCCAGGGGATTAGCTAGGCTCAAAAAATAGTTTGTTGAGGCCATGAATATTAAGATCACATCTACCTCAAGAACCAATGCTTCTGAGTTCATACGGAATCCCAAACCTTCAAAACCTGCACTATCACCAAAGGAATGACTACAGCAAGATTTGTCCTGATCGTGTCCATCATTTATGCAAAACATTATCCAAACTCCGGAAACACTAGTTATATTTAAAATTTCACAAGTGTCCTTTTGGGCATCATCAAGTAGAGTAGCGATGTCATTAATGGTGATGTTGTAGAAGCTGATCCAGCTAATATTGAAATCATGTTCATATGACCAAGAACTAAAACTCTCAGGGGTTGACTGGGATTTACCAAGATTATAGGAACATCAATACACCACTGACAAGAAAAACTCAAAAAAGATGCTTTCAAATGGTTTAAAATTGCAGAATTGACTTTTCACCAATTGAAGGTGGTGATGTCAACTACCCTCCTGCACTACCTAACCACACCAAGACCTTTGTGCTGGAGTGTGATTCTTCTGGAAGGGGAATATGAGCAGTACTCATGCAGCAAGGGCAACCCATAGCCGTTCACAGCAAGGCCTTGTCTCCAAAAACCTTGGGTTTGTCTACATATGAAAGGAATTATTGGTTAAGGTGTTAGGTGTGTGAGCAAATGGAGGCACTACCTCCTAGGAAGACACTTCCATGATTAGGACTGATCATCAAAGCCTTAAATTCTTATCGGAACAGAGAGAGACCACTCTTGTGCAGCAAAAATGGCTTCATCTATGAGAGCACTTTCAAACGTGGAAAAGAAAACAAGGCCATAGATGCTTTATCTAGAGAAGAAGAGGATACAAAATTGGGCAGTGATGATGCTGCAGATACAAGGACGGTCGCGCCAGAAGAGAAAGACCTCAGCAATGTAACAATTACTTCTGGTCATATTTCTTAGTCAGTCAAAAGGTCAGCAATATGATTGTAGGTTGCAAGGATCTCCAGAATTTCGTTGTAAGGAGACTCTTATGTAAGTCTTCATCCGCCCAGAAGTTATTTACACCTACGATTTATTGGTTGTCCTTACAAACATATTTCCCCCTTTTCTTTCTTGAAGGGGATGAGCATTCATTCATGCTAACATTGCACCAAGCCCCCTTTCTATAACTACATAGTTTTGACAAGGGATGGTTCAAATTATTCCGTGTAAAGCCATGATCATTTTCCTATCAACTTCAATAATTAGCATGGCCGAATGGATTCCTGTTCTGGGTTCTAGAAGCTGAAAATGACCATTCAACTACTTTGTATCAACGGTGCTCTCCCATGAAAACAAGAAACTCTCTTGCTCCCATCATTTAAAGCCCTAATCACCAGTTAAAGCACGCGGCCTATGCCCGATTGTAAACAGAGACATCCCAGTTTGTGAAATAGCTCTTACTAAAGCCATGTTAGCAGTTAAGGTTGGAGCTCGCCATTGATCTCCTGTGCCAAAACAAACCTTGTTCTTGAAGGCTAGCTTTCTGGTGTTTGGAAGGCTCATCATGCGTGCTGATGGACTGTCAGGCACAACCCTGCACCAAACATAAATAAGCATAAAGATTGTCAAGTACTATCCGAAATGAATGTGTCACCTATGCATCTTGACTTTTAGTATTAGGATTAAATCAATAATGAGCCTGTAGACAGTGACAAAACAAGTAGTCAACTCAAATTGTCTAGTTTGCCGCATACATATCAGTACTAGAACTGGCAATCTTCACCCCAACCCAATTCTCCGCCCATGTAAAACCCATCCAAACCAACCCATTTATTTAGGAAATTCTAATTGGGTCATATTGGGCCAGCCTGTTTATAAATGGGTTGGAAACGGGGGTTCTAAATGGGGTAATAAATTTTTTCCACAGTTCATGAAAAGGGGGATTAGCTATGGCTGGTCGCTTTGGAGCCTACTGAGTCAACTCTCGCTTTGAAGACACAAAAGACAAGTTTGGAAGCACCAAGGCACTGTCCCCTTGAGAATCAATGGTGTTCGGCTCTAGTCAAACACATCAAGGCAATTTATTTGGGTCAAAAGTGGGTTCATGGGTATTGATGAGCTGTATCCAAGCCACCCATAACCAACCCATTCAATCTTGACCCATATCCAACCCATAACCTGTATCGGACCGCCCAATTCCAAGCCAACCCACCTATTTGCCACATCTACATATATCACCATACAATTTAACTGCTCTACATTTGGGACTACTAGATTAGTGGGTGAATATCGAAAAGAGAAGCAAGAAACGAAAGGGGAGACCGAAAGCTTACCCACGTACCATAGACAAGACAAGTGATATGGAGTTCCAAGTAATGCTAGTGCATTACGAGGCTTCCCCAACACAGTGAGAGAGCATGGTGTAGGGTGGTTTATTAGTAGAAAGGCCTACCACCTTTGAGTAGCATGAATTGTTGGACATAAATTGGTTGTACACGTCAGTGTAAATTATTCAGTACGGAACTTTGTTTTATGGATCTCCATCCAATTGCTCAGAAGAACCATGACAGGTGGATAGTATTGAGAATTTTTGCATCAGAAAGAGAAAAAAATGAGCTTAACTAATCGACACATAGGGTAAAAAGGAAAGATCTAAACTAACAACCAAAACATTGCATGAGGCCACAACTAATGTTAGAAGAATTCAGCTATCATAACCATAGCAGCTAAGATTCAATTGAGTTTTTGCAACTTGCAACATAGCTCCATCTCTCTAGATCATAGAAGATATTGACTAAAAGTCGCATCTGACATAACAGAGATATTTCTATTGATACCCAAAAGAAGGGGGGAAGAGGGACCACCAAACAAATGATATGTGATTCGAGGAAAGCACAGCTAGGAGAGGTTGGAATTCAACAACAGGGGAAACTTCTCTTTACCCCTTGTGGTTTCCCCGGCGTGGGTTATTCCCCTTGTGACTCGAAAATAACCACACAACCTCCTATAGTTTGTGGATTGAAGTGGACCATTAATTTTCAGTCCAAGTAAGCAAAATTTGTTTCAAATGGGCATATTTTGCTAGTGAGGAGGGAAAAAACAAGAGTCAAAGTCAAATCTCAATGTGAGAATGCACCTAGACCCTTATCTCCATCTTTGTGTATCCTGAAAACCCTAACCCTTATTGCACACCTTGACACAGCCATCCACACCACCACCAGCCATCATCAGACGCCAACCACACATCTGCAGTTTACAAAACCCACCTTAATGCTGTTCCCTCATTTTTTGTATTTTGCCAAACTAAAACCAGTCACCATGGTGACCCGTCCATTTCTAGGCACATCCATGACAACACCTACACCTTTTGATACAAAAGTGGCCCAGATTTCCTTCCATTTCACTGTAACAAACACCATTGATCTCACACATAAGGAGGCTTTGTGGGCTGCCCCTTACATCCGATTTGGTATTTGTGGAGGGAAAGATACAAATGAATAAGGATGTACGGCAGACGGGCATTTCTGAACTTAAATTGGATCCACTTTAGATTACTTCACTTTTCACCTAACGAGGATTTTTATCTTTCCTCATTTTTTTACTTGTTTACTTTATAGAATTAGGGAGGGCCTTTTAAGTATTACTTTTCCAAGTCGGTTGTAACCATGCATGGCACTAACAGAAAACAAAAAGTCCGAAAACAAAACACACAGGAAGAAGCCGTGCATTGGCATGATTGCAAAACATATAAAGTTTGTGCATCTTCCAAGAAGCTAAGAAACCTACCATTCATAACCTTCAACTAATTCCTCAACAAGGCTTCTTACTCCAGACCAGCCAAAAGTTTGCCTTACAAATCAGTAGTGTTTTATTGACATTGACAAATCCTTTGCACAGCTTAATCTCATAAGAAGATCAGCACATCAGAAAACTAACAGTATGGTTACACCAGGATATGGATCATGCTCATAAGGTACAAACATAACGTGACAAAACTCTAATATATCGCCATGCAAAAATTTGCGATAAGGAAAAAAAACTAACAATCCAATGAAGCTTAGAGAAACAAATATAAAAAAAAGTATTACCATATAGGTATTGTGCAACATGGGGTCCTCAAAAGGTGATTATGGGGATTCTGAAGGCATAACATAATTCTTGGAGTTGAAGATTAGGGACTTGCTAAATTTTGGATAGTATTGTTTTTGAAAAAAACAGGACTCAAACTTACTTTGGTACTTTTTATAATTTTGATTTACAGGAGTTCGCTTATTTATTAAGCTTTAATGATTGATTTTTGGGGTTATGTTTTGGCAACTTTAACTAGAGTTTCAAGGGATGCCTTTATATAGGCCCAAAATAATGTTTCCTTTTCTTCTAGATTTTTCTTCAAATTCTGTTCCTTTTCAGTTTAGCTCTTTTCATCCAGATCGATACACCCTTTATGGTTCGAGAATCGATCCCATAATATTGAAGACTACTTGTCAGTTCAAGGGTGAGCTAGAGACTGAGGACTTTTGGCAATATCAATAAAAAAGGAACAGTCTTACAAGTTTAGAAAAGGATAGGGAAACAATACTTATATGAAGCGTGTCACGAAAAGAAGACAATACTAACATAATTCAAGATCTACTACTTTGAGACATACTGCATACTCTGGGAAGCTTAGGAGCTAGCAAGTGATTAACTTCTGTAAGCTCCATAGGTTGAGCTCCTTTTTGGTTGGCACTTTCGTGACCAAAACTCACATTTGCATGTATTCTTTATTATCGAGTTGTATGTTTATTTGATTAATTTTTAGAGCATCTGTACTAGGATGTGGAAAGGAATGTCACATGGGATTATTTATTTTATGAGTGCCGTAGTTGACTAGTCAAGTGAAATGTGTATATGTTTTAACACTTTGGAAGAAGAGGATTTTGCTCAAGCAAAACTGGTTAGATCAAGCAACAGGGCTGTCTTCACATTTTGGTAAAAAAGGATTTTGCTCTAGCAAAACAAGCGCTCATTGTATGGTTTGATCCTACTTATAAATACCAATCTATTAGGTCATAAAACGTGACCAGCACTGAAATAAAAGAGAGGGCTCATATTTCTCATCTCCCAACACTTTTGGCGGCTAGGGTTTGTGCACCTCGAAGACTAGTGAAGGTTTATCAATACCTATGCTCTAAAGGATCATCTTCGAGGGGTTTTCTACTACAACACATTCAATCGCTACACAATGCCCTTTTGTAGAGTTCGAAAGGCAATTCGTTTGGAAGGCTTGAGGATTCAAGATTCGGTGATCATGCAAAGGTACGATGAACGTGGATTCAGCAAGTAGGTCTTAGGATTCGTGGTGAGTATACGCGAACACTGAGTAAGAACTACTTGTAATCGTACAATGGTTTTAGAGCATGATTCCTTCCCGTGGTTCTTTTCCCGTTTAGAGTTTTCCACGTATATCTGGTGTTCTTCTGTTTATTGCTTTCCGGTGTTTGATTGGGTTGATATATTGATTGTGGGTTGATTATTGAAAAAGTTTGAAACATAGCAAATCTATAAACTTGGGCAAGCTAGGGTTTTTCAACTTCGATAATGAGCGAAGTTTTATCACATACCACATTGGAAGCTCAACCATTTTGAGATAAGCATTTGGTAGCATCTAAATCATGTTCAAGGAGGTCCTTGTTCCAGATGGAGCCTCAAGGTTTACTTGCAAAAGAATTCTCTTGGTGGTGATTCCAGTAACTCAACCCAAATGGTAAATATTCTGTAATTGAGGTGTATACAATATTGCAGAATAAGGCAAGGAACCTATAAAAAACACGGTCACTATCTTGTATCCTCCAACTACATGATTGAAACCAATTGAGAGGGAAAAAATTACCCAAACTCAAGCAAGTCGGACACCAAACACAAACACAAACCCAACCCATCCCCCCCCCCACAGAGACCACCCAACACCACCAAATAGAAGCCCTCTATCTGCAGAACCTAAACAAATCACCTCGCCAAGGGACAGAAAAGTATAACTTTGATATGGCCCAAGACAAGCCATTCGACACAGAAAGTAAGCCCATTCCATATTCACTAACTAAAGTTAAGCATTTCATTTTTTCCCCCATCTTTTGGGGCAATAACTTACTTCACGGTTTCAGAGGAGACCTAGATCTCCAACAATAGATTAATCTACTTAAGGGGGATGTCAGATTAAATCATGGCATTATGTCATACAAATGGATTGTGTGTGTTGGTCAACCACATACCCCACAGGAGTTTGCACGTGCACACAAAGAGAGGGATTGAACAAGAGTTTGTGAATACTACCAAAGATATCTTCACACCTGTGTTGTCCAAGACATTAGAAAACTGAGGAGTTGCATGCTTCTTGTACAAAATTTGATGATTAGTAAAACATCAAATCTGCAACCTTCCCCACCTCCAAAACGACAAGTTAGCATGGTATAACAGATAACATAGGCCATCAATGAAAAAAATCAAAATAATGCTACTGATCTATTGTCTACATTCCAAACCTTCATTGTAAACAAACATCAACTATAGATACTAACAAAGCCAAACCAACAGTTTCAGCCTTCCTCGAATGCGAAGGAAATAGCATTGTCAGGAACAAATAGCTGATTGTGACCAAAGCAAAAGTAAATTAATTCCAGAGCCATAAATGAGTAAGAAAAGTAATATTCTCATGTTGTTTCATGTATTCTAACATTTATAGTCACAAAAATCAAACAATCTGACGATACTAAGCAAACAATACTCAATTGGTACGGTAAAAGATAATAAGCCAAGAATATATCTATGTGAAGAGGAAAAAAAAACTCACATGATGCATTTTAGCAAGTGGCCAGCCCTTGACTTCTCATTTTCCCCCCCACACATTAACACTAACTCCTTAAACTCCGAACAAACACGTTCGCAGATCATGCCTCTTTTGCCAGATAACACAGCATCGAGTTCCACATGGATTGGGTTCTGAATTTCAGACATCACCTGGAAGGACATCAAATAAAATATTCATCACAACTGGACACAGCCACCATAATTAACACATTAGAATGCATAAAGAAAATAACCAAGGATTTCATGGTAAAGAAGCAAGAGAGAGAACTCACATATGCACAAAAGCATGAAGAAAAGGGAAGTTTGTTTGCCTTTGCACTCGTCTTATGACTCGACTTTCTCTTCTCTTTCTTTTTTATGAGGATGACGGCACACTCTCCATCTAATGATAGTATTTTTTTGGAAACATAACCATGGGTTACCAGAAATTTCACTCATGCTTCGCCAATGTTAAAAAGAGTGGGAGAAAAGACCAAGAAATAATTATCCTAGAACGTAGCCATATACAATGAGACACTTGCATACAATGTTCTTAAGTCCAGACATTTAAGAAGCATAAACATTCACGCACGACCGACCGAAAATAGGTTATACCTATGACAAACACGGGAGGTTCCCCGTGATTGTGCTTCCAAACACAAGCAGATGGCACAGTGTACATATATAAGAATATAACAAAAGATATACCTGCGCAATCACAAACTCATAGTTGCTCTTAAATCTCAGCCTTAATTCTCTCTCAGATGTAGATAGAATTTTCTCCGTACCACCATTACTAATTCCTGATACAAGAGCAATCAAAGCAGTGGTATCAAAGTTTATCATATCACCTTCACCGGAAATACCCTTTTCTCGAGTGAATTCTGCATCTTTCAAGTCCAAAGGGTGTGGTTTCATCCTTGAAATTAGGGAACAAAAAGAAGCACCTAAATTCAAACCAAGGCACTCTTCTTCGAGGTCTTCTCTTGTACTTATAGCACCCAGGAGCGGATCCTTCAACCCACATTCCATCTTTGGCACAGAATTTCTTGACTGATCCACCTTAATTTCAAGGATGTACGCACCTAGTCTTACTGATCTCTCGTGAATGTAAATCCACCCGTCCTCTAATTCCTCAGAAAAACCAAAGTCAGAAACGGGAAATTCATTCCCGAGCTCAGAGGCGCCAAATTCGCGTTCAAGGTTTGCGCGGACACTTTCATCAAGTCCATTTGAGAAGAAAAGGATAATTGAATAAGGTTTTGTTGATGGGACGGAATGGGCAGCTGCATCAACAACTTGTTGTATTCGTGTTCTTAGGCCCTTATTATTTTGACAAGACCCACCATCCCAAGAAACAAACTTGGGGTTTCTAGCAGACACAAGGATCCATACAGGGTTTCCATTAAGGGTACAGACTATATCAACATGTACTGATTTTTTTGCAGTATTGTGCCCCCCATTTTGAAGAGAAACCAAAGGTGGTGATAGAGAAACCGGCTTACAAACACGTGATACCCCTTTGACAAATGGGTGCTGGAGAATGCGTACAACTGCCTCAAGGTGACCAATGTTGGAACTGCCGTAAAGGAAAAAACCAAAAAAACAAACTTTGATAAATAAATAAAAAGCATGATAGGGATGTAGGAAGAACGTGTAAGTAAAGTAACTGACCTGAGAGAAATGGGAAAGGGATGGTAATGGGGAAAACGAGAAAGGAAAGAGAGCTCAGAGTGGGCGAGTCTGAGAAGGGTTCGATTTGGATTTGGTGGTAACGTCGTCGTCGATAGTAATCCATCTATCACCGCTCTGCATCTCTGCTTTGCCCTTTCAATTTCAATAACACCTCTGCTCCAAGTTTCCTCTGTTTCCCTCAACCTCCCCCTCTCCATCCTCTCTCTCTCTCTCTCTCTCTCCAACTCAGGATTTGTTCCCGAGGGAGCACAGCAAACTTTGACAGCCCTTTCGGAGTATTGGTGAGGAAACAAGGGATCCGGATTCTAAGGATTTGGAGTGTGTGAGGGTTTCAATGAGACGGCACCACCTATCTAATGAAGAGATCCAACGGTGCAGAAAGTTTTGTGCAAAAAATCCCAAACGGTGAGATAACAGAGTTAACTCTAGGTTTCTCATCCATCCATCCAACGTACCCTTTTTACAGATCCCCTCAACTCAAAGTCGCAGTGCGTAATCTCTGGCTCTCAGCATTAGTCTACATCCCCGGTGATTCCATTCCACCGCGCACCACTCCTTCAGCTCTTTTGTTTGATTTGTTTCTGGGTCGCCAAAACTAGGGAAAGAATCCCAACACACTATTTTCCCAAAACTATTACTGTACTAGTAGGATTTTGTATACCTATCTGTTTTTTTTTTTTTTTTTTGCGCCAATCGGAATCGGTAGGAGAAATCATTAAATAAAGTCCAACTCAACTACAAACTCTATTAAGGGGAGAAATATCCCAATAAATTCAAAGAAAAAAGAACACCTCCACAAGCAAAAAAAAAACCTTAAACTTCTAACTTCCTATCAAGATGAGAAATTCTGACTAACAGAACTAGCCCAGCCCAGCCCAGCTGATTGCTATACCTATCTGTGTTTGCCAAGCAATTGTTTGGACAAAAGTTTGCCATTAATTCCTGCAGCAATGACCCATTTTATCTCTCCAAAGCTCACGAAATTCTCTTGTTCATGTGATCCCTTTTTGCAATTTCATTTTGTTTCATTCTCTGCGATTTCGATCTCGATCTGTGGATGGTGTGCGAAGAAACGTGTTATGTCTCCGTCGGGTTCCCTCAAACTGAAACGGCATCTTATTATTATTCTTAAAAAATAAGGGGTGAGTGAATTCCTTTTGTTTTGCATAGTTGGATCTCTTCATTTCATTTAATAGGTGACACCGTCTTATTAAAACTCTCGCACGATCCTCACATATAAATCTTCGTAGAGGATCTGGATAATGTGGGTGATATGGTTGAGCCCCACGTGCACATGAAATGACTTTGGGTCCGGCTATTTGAAACCCACAATTTTTCTCCATTCAACCAATTTCTTCTTACAACCCACAACACATTTTTACCAACACAATTTTACTCTGTACAACTCAATAAATTCACTACATTTTCCAATATACCCCTCCTCTTGAAACCCCTCCACCCTCAGCATAACCTCCACCAGACCACCACATCCTCCTCCACCTGGAGCAAAAATAGATGACCCATCATCTTCTCCGATCGTTTCCCAATCTTCTTCCATGACGCTTAATTGATGGTTTCCCAATCTTCTTCCAATTTGAACCATTTTTGTCTTTCTTTCCTTGTTCAACTTTATATGACACAAAATGAACACTCTCTATATACTCATGTTTCAACCTTTCCTCTTCTTTGAACACACATGCTAAGAAGTTCATTGATGGACCATATTTTCTTATGTGTGTTGTAAGAATTTTTTTTTGACAAACAAGATAATCCAAGTTATATTAATACGGAAAATAAAAAAAAGGTACAATAAAAAAAACAAAAAATAAAAAATAATGACAAAACACAACAAAACAAAAACTACAATGACGGTGTCGGAACCCAGAAGGGTGGAAAGGCCAAGGAAATCGCCATGGAATCCAGAGAGGAAGCTTATTTCTACTGCAATAAAGCCACATCTGGACCGAAAGATCATAGCCGAATCAACTACACACACCTTCACCATCGAGGTCGAAGAGCTTAAAAAACTATCGCCAGGCGGAGCGGTATCACAAACCAAAATCCAGATTAGGTCTTTGTAGTCTAACAAAGGAGAGAGAAGGGAGATCTTCCTCAATCATCTCTCTTCCATGAGCCGAGAGAGGAGAAAGAGAGGTTGGAGAGGAAGGACGACTGAGAGGGGAAGAGGAAGGAAGAAAGCAGAAGAGGAGAAAATGGAAGGGGGGAAAGCAGGGAAGGGGGAGGCATAGAGGTGGGAGGTGGAAACCCACCCCAGGCTCTCTCTCTCAAATTCTCAAACTTAGCAGGAGGAGAATTGAGTATGAAATGAACAAGGAATGAATCACACATCTCAATCTCCAAGGACTTGAGGTGAGCCGTAATGTCCCTCATTTCCGTAATGCGTTCACGCACATTCCTAGAATTGTTGCGTTTCATTCATGATAACCTATTCATTAGGGTGCTTGCAAGTGCCTCATCAGAACTAACAAACTGCTCTTCTATAGTCTTCAAGTAGTCCTTTACCTTCTCACATGAAGGGATCAAGTTTCATGAGAGGGTTTTCTTGCATCAAATGTGGATCTTTTTAAAACTGTGGGTTACAGCTAAACCCATCTAAGGTGGTTTGCGTTTGAAAATTCTAGTCCAGTTATAACAAATGGCTTTGGTATTTTTACTATTTCCTATAAATTGCTTGGTTAGTCAATCTTACAGATCCAAACCAATTTATTTTCCGATGTACCGGATACCCAAACAGAAAAGATGTAAACCCATTGACGAAGTAGAAAAATTTGAGTAGTTTTTAAGTTTCTTGATCTGATATAAAAATTTGAGAAAAGTTGGGAAATGTAGGGTTCAATTTTTCTGTGATGCCCCAATGTGGTATTGGGGCATCATGCCCCCAAGAAATCTGAGCCATTAGATCAAAAATTAATAAATCTGAGCCATTGGATCAAAACCGGAGTAAAAAAGTAAGGTGGTTTTGCAAAAAAAAATGGTGGTTTTGCTGTTTTCCCGCCACTTTTACTTACCACAAAATATGGTCATACTTGCCACAAAATATAGGAATATTTACCATGAACTATAGGAATACTTGCCACAAAATATGGTCGACTGGTCATTCCGGTAGTAGGTCAAATAATTTAGGCGGGAAAATTCTTACTTTTTGGGATTTTATAAAACCACACCACTTTTTGCTAAATCCACTCTGAATTTTGTCTTTTACCTAAGCTATTGTGTAATGGACACATAAAAAATGAGGTGCAAATATAAATATAGTTAAAAATTTTAAATTGTGTGTATATATTTCTTAGAACAATTTTTGAAAAACAAAAAATAAAAACCATGAAATTATAATAATCTCCAAATTATATTAAGAAAATAAAAAAATTTATTTTTAAATAGCTATAAATTTTATGATATTTAAATCAATGAATATTGAAAGAGAAATGTTAATATGTATTTATTATTTTTAATAACTTAAAATTAATATTTATATTTAAACACATACTACAATAATTATAATAATAATATTAAATGAGAAATATTAAATCAGTGAATTTACCAAATATTAAATAATTTTTTAATAGGACCTTTTATAGATTTAAGATAAAGTATTTAATTTAATTAGAGTATTCAAATAGATTTCGGTATTGAACAAAATTAAATTAATTTTTGCAATCAATTAACATTTATTTTAACGATTAATATCTTAAATTGATATTATACTTTTCAATTAGTTGATAGTGATCAATATCATTAGTAGATATAGTAGTTAATAATAGTGTGAGCTGACGGTGATTAATGAGTGATTTATATAATTGGACAATGTAATAGTAACCACTAATTATTCATTCATTATGTCTCTCTATTCAATACGCATAAGTACAATGGGGTTAAATGAATTGGTTAATGGATGTTGGTAGTGATCAATGTCATTAGTAGATATAGATGTTAACTATAGTGTGGGTTGACGTTGATCAATAAGTGATTTATATAATTGGATAATGTAAAAGTAACCACTAATTATTGATTCATAATGTCTTATTCAATAAGCATTAATACAATTGACTAAAATAAATTTGTTAATGTAAGTTAATAGTGATCAATGTCATTAGTAGATATAGTAGTTAACAGTAGTATTATCGGTTGACGATGATTAATGAGTGATTTATATAATTGGGCAATATAAGAGTAACCCCTAATTATTAATACATAATTTTATATTCAATAAACATTAATACAATTGGCTAAAATGAATTGGTTAATGTATGTTGATAGTGATCAATGTTAATAGTAGATATAGTAGATAACAATAGTGTGAGTTGATCGACATTGATTAATGCGTGATTTATATAATTGAGCAATGCAAGAGTAACTACTAATTATCGATTCATATATATAGTCCTATTAAATAAATAAGTTAGTTTCATTAATTAGTAAGGTAATATAAATTAAGTACAACTAAATGACATTGAATTTATTGTGGTGGTTAGCTTATCAACTACCCTTAACTATCTTTGTTATGGTGCATTAACTATATTACACAAATGTATATCTACTCAATATTAATACCATACTTACCACATAATAAAGTTAGACGTATCACGACACCTGATGATTTTTACTACCATCACATTCAGATGTTACTTGATGATGTGAACATACCAAGGTTTCTGCTAATACTTACCTTTTTTAAAGGATACACCTACCATATGTTTAGACTTTTCTGCCAATTTCATAGGTTCAACAAATCTAAAGTATTGCTTTAACACTATATATGAAAATACTTACCACCATATACCACCATATATGGCAGTTGTTACCACTAAATATATCGTGGTAGACACATATGCCACTAATGCGGTGCTTACCATAGAATAAGGCTATTGATGCCACAAAACTTGATTATACTTCCCCTCATAACGGTAGACATTTGAGCAACAAATGTAAGGCTATAAATTAAGAGTTTACTCATCATAAAATTGGGGCTATTACTTCTCGACGCAAACTTACCACGTTTTCAACTAATACTTACCTTGTTGGATGGAACAATGACCATGTTGTCTGGGCAGATGCACATGATGTCCAGAGGGTTCGCTGGGTTCGAAAAATGTACTAAATTATATATATATATATATATATATATATAAAATTAAATTTTTTCTTATTATTGTCGGCGTTGAGTTATCCGTGCAGGGTTAAATTTTTCTTAGCTGTGTATCTTTGTCACCGCTGGGTGAAAATCCTGGACACACCACTGCATGTAGTAAGATGTTTTTGACCACTTGTAAGGTGCTCTTACTTCTTAACTCAAATTTTACCAAAGGCACGAAATCATCAATAATGGTAAAAAAAGAAAAGAAAAAAAAAAAGCCCACCGAGGCATGTCAAATTTGATTATCTACATGAGCCATATACATAAGGCTTAATTGCAAGAACACCCCCTAAACTATCACTTTTTGGCAACTTCACCCCCTTAAGTTTAAATTCGAGCAAGTTCACCCCCCTAACTACCAAATTCGAGCAACTTCACCCCCTCCCCCATTTTCCGTCCAATTTTGTTAGGAATTTGGATGGAAAATTGAAAAAGTGGATGGAAAAGTAATTCAACGTACAAAAATGCCCTTATTCACCCTGCATGAAAACTCATACACACTCTCTCTCTCTCTCTCTGCACCAGATAAAACTTTCTCTCTCTCTCTCTCTCTCTCTCTCTCTCTCGTTCGCTCTCTCCTCTACACCAGATCTTTTCTCCTCCCTCTTCCCTACACGATCTTTCTCCTCCTCCACACCTCTACACCACCAGAAAAAATCTAAACCTAAAACCCAATTATACTCCTCCTACCCCAGAACTACCCCCCTCTCATCACACCACCAGACCACCTCCACTCACCCTGGAGTTTTGAAGCACAAAAACCTGCTCTTTTTAAGCAAAAAAAAAAAAAAACTACACTTTTGAAGGTCCCCCATACAGCAGCTTTGAAGCTTCAAAATTGTCCAAAAACTGCAGATTTGAAGGACAAAACCTACTCTTTTTAAGCACAAAAAACTACACTTTTGAAGGTCCCCGTACTGCAACTTTGAAGCTTCAAAACTGTCCAAAAACTCCAGATTTGAAGCACAAAAACTGCTCTTTTTAAGCATAAAAAAACTACTCTTTTGAAGGTCCAAAAACAGCACCTTTGAAGCTTCAAAAATTGTCCAAAAACTGTAGTTTTGAAGCTCCGAAAACTGCACTTCCTAACTATATCAACCTGGATTTAATAACCAAAAAACTGCAGTTTAAAAGCTCAAAAAAATGTCCAAAAACTGCAATTTTGAACCACAAAACCCTTCAGTTTCTAAGCTCCAAGAACTACACTTCCTAACTATCACGCCTGGATTTGGTAAAGCACAAAAATTGCAGTTTTTAAGCTAAAAGAATTGTTCACAAACTGCAGTTTTGAACGACAAAATCCTGCAGTTTTTAAACACAAAAAAACTCTAGTTTTTAAGCACAAAAAAACTGCACTTTTGAAGGTCCAAAAACAGCACCTTTGAAGCTTCAAAAACTATTCAAAAAATAGCACTTCGGAACACCAAAACCCTGCTGTTTTTAAAACCACCAAACCCTGCTCTTTTTAAGCTCCAAAGCCTGTAGATTACACAAATGTATTTCCAGATTACACAATGCATTTTCCAGATTTCACATTCAATCCATAATTCCGATAAGGAACCCCTGAAATAATGGAGGACACAATTCCATTGATTCCAAAACATAACAGATTGTCAACAAAAGATAAACATACCTACAAAATATTCTCTGCCACAGACACGACAACAGTTACAATCTGTCCCCAATAAAGGTCCAATAGTCTTAAAACACACCACATTGGGAGAATAACAATAGTCTTAAGTTTCAATTGATGACAATAGTCTAAAGATATACAAAAAGGTCAAAATAATGACGAGGTGTGGCCCTCGAAGACTAAAGTACTAAATTAACATTCCACCACATGGTCTTCAAGTGTTAGACTTCTGGGTATTGCCTTGGGTTGATGGTTCTCCTTGCGTTAACTGTCTGGGGCCAGTGCTTGGCATTGTTGCACTGCCCGTGTTAAGTGTCTGGGGCCAGTGCTTGGCATTGTTGCACTGCCAGTGGTATTACCACTCCCACAAGATGCTGCAGATGACCCTGTTGGTTGACTCCAAAA
Source organism: Rhododendron kiyosumense (assembly GCA_019656275.1). Taxonomy (NCBI): domain Eukaryota; kingdom Viridiplantae; phylum Streptophyta; class Magnoliopsida; order Ericales; family Ericaceae; genus Rhododendron; species Rhododendron kiyosumense. The sequence goes on along the minus strand of BPLS01000226.1, from coordinate 537,629 downwards.
AACAACATTCCCTAATTATATCCATCAAGTCATAAAAGCTAAAGGAATCTGGATCTACCTTCGTTTCTGCAATAACCCCATTCAAGTATTCAGACTGTGAACCTTGACTAGATTACCTTCTACGCGCATGAACAATATACACCTGAGGTCCACCATGATTTCTATGCAACAAACAACTTAGATTAATAACAGGAGAAGTAAAATTGCATGTGGGGCCAAGGCCTAAACCATAATTTTTTATGCACTTAGCCGTAATCCGTAATCCCCAACATAATCTCTAATCCCCGATGCCCAATTCCCAATTCTTTTAAGCCATAACCTTTCAGATTTGTAGAGGAAATCAGTTTTTTAAGCCCTTAATCTCAGAAATTTAAGGCTTATTAATTTCAAAAACAACAAAACCCAATTTTTTAGCCCTAAACCTCAATAAACAACAAAACATCCAAGATTTTAGCCCTAAATCTCTATTTTTTAGGCCCTTAATCTCGGAAATTTATGGCATATGAAATTTGAAAACAACATAACCCAATTTTTAAGCCCTAAACCTCAATATACAACAAAACAACCAATTTTTTAGCCATAAAACAACTTAACAGAGAACTTACGGATGGGGGAAGCAGGTCGTCATCTTTCTCTGGGGAAGCACGTTGTCGTCGTCTAGAGGAGAAGCAGGTCGCGTCGGAGAAGCAAGTAGCAGATCGTCGTCGACTAGCTTGGGTGGGTTTCCATCATCAGGAACTAAAAGATAGAAGGAAGAGGAAGAAGAGACAGGCGGAAGAGAGGGAGAGAAGAGATGTATCGAATGTTAGAGAGAGAGAGAGAGAGAGTGAGAAGAAGAAGAAGATGTATGGTTGGGTTTATCACTGGTTTTTTCAAATAAAAGGTATCACGGGTTTTTTAAAATAAAAGGGGTACGTAGGTAATTTTATTCGTCTCCGTCCTTTTTTTTAACGGAAAATGGGAGAGGGGGTGAAGTTGCTCGAATTTGGTAGTTAGGGGGTGAAGTTGCTCGAATTTAAACTTAAAGTGGTGAAGTTGCCAAAAAGTAATAGTTTAGGGGGTGTTCTTGCAATTAAGCCTATGAATAAAAATGCGCCAATTTATAATTTACATCCAACAGAAAGAACCACATCTATTTATTTTTTATTTTTTGTTTCCGTGAACCACACAACA
>BPLS01000226.1:504003-522350 GCA_019656275.1 Rhododendron kiyosumense | reverse complement strand
CGAGTTATTATCAAGTGCGTGTCCCTCTTCTTAAAAAAAGAGGTGGACAATGTCAACAAACAAATGGAGGACCACAAAAAGGAGAGGGAGGAAAATGGATGCACTCTTATGTGTGATGGATGTATGGATTGAAAAAATAGGTCATTGATTAATTTTTTGGTTAATTGTCCAAAAGGTAGGATGTTTATTGAATCAGTTGATACATTGGGTCATTCCACAACTGGGGACAGCATGTATAAGTTGCTTGACGACTATGTGGAGCGAATCGGAGAAGCTAATGTGGTCCAAGTTGTCACGGATAGTGCCGCGTACAATAACATGACAGGTAACAATGAATTGCCATATGTTAGTTACTAGTTACTACTCAAATGTATTATTTCTTACTTTATTACTTATTCTTAGAATCTTATTGTCCTTGTTCTAACTTATGATAGGGAGGTTGTTAATGGCAAAAAGACCACATTTTTATTGGACTCCATGTGCTGCCCATTGCTTGGATTTAATGTTAGAAGACATTTTCAAGTTGCCATATTTGAAAAGGACATGGGAAAGGGAGATCAAGGTACACAATTATATCTACAACCGTCCGACATTGTTGAACATGATGAGACATTTTACCCAAAGAAAAGAGTTGATTAAGCCAGCAAAGACTCGTTTTGCAACAGCTTGTTTGACTTTACAAAGGGTTCATCAACAAAAGGGTAACCTGAGAAAGATGTTCACATCAAAGGCTTGGAGTAAAAGCAAGTGGACAAAGGAGGTAGATGGTAAAAAGGTAGCAGAAATAATGTTGTCACCATCGTTTTGGAATAATTTCTTGCTGGCCCTAAGATTTGCATGTCCTCTTGTTAAAGTAATTCGTTTGGTTGATGGTGAAAAAAAACCCGCAATGGGATACATCTACGAGGCCATGGATAGAGCCAAAGAAACTATTATGAACACATTTGGCGGAGATGAAGACAAGTATAAAAGTGTGTTTGAAATCATTGATGCGAGGTGGGAAGTGCAATTACATCAACCTTTACATGCGGCAGGCTACTATTTGAACCCTGCATTTTTTTACAAAGATGGTGCAAGGATGAAAGCTGATAAACAGTTATGAAAGGGTTTGGTAGATTGTATTCAAAGGTTGGTCCCAACTAAGAGGATGCAAGATGAAATTCTTCATCAGATAGCATTATATGAGGAGGAGGAAGGAATCTTCAAAAAGGACATGACAGTTAGGCAAAGAGCTACAAGGTCACCAGGGGATCACAATTTCTTACTCCTTGTGCTTAAATACTACCCCTTTGTTCTTTATCCTTTGCTACAATATAACTAATTGGCAATGTGCAGTTGATGAGGAGAATGTCGAAAAGGTTGGACTCATAAACCTCTCCTATCTATCTCTGTCATACTAAATTGCTTATTCCTTTTAATGGAGAGTTGAATTTTATGCTTCGATAGCAGGTTTTATGAGTCTTTTAAGCTTCAATATTGATAAAGATAAAAGGAACTGGCATATAAATGTTTATTCATTTTAAGTTTAGCGCTTTTATTTTTGCAATAATTCGCTTTGTAACACCCAGTAAATCTTTTCCGAATGTCAAAACCATAATTGGCCAGTTGATGATGCGTTACCTGAGTTACATGAAAGTGTGTTATAGACTTATAGTCCATCTAAACTTTCACAATCTACAAATGCATCCGTTGCTCCTGATTCTTTGATGTAATTTTGCAAATGTCTCCTATGGAATTTTTAATTGTTTTGAAGGTGTGAATCGTGTGATATAAACTTAAATCCCTTTTAACTTTATTTTGCAGCTTCACACCAAAAAAAAGAAATAAGCTAGATCAAAAGCGCCTCAACGATTTGGTGTTTGTTAAGTACAATAGAGCATTGAGGCGTCAATATATGAAATGCGGCAAATTTGACCCAATTTCCTTGAAGAACATTGATGAGAGCAATGAATGGTTGATTGGGAAATTGGAGGATGAGCTTGTATTTGAGGTTGAATGTTTGGATTGGAATGTTGTTGCGGAGGCTAGTGGAGTTGAACAACCTAGCAAAGTTACTAGGTCAACTCATAAACCAACAACTTCAAAGAAGTGTTCAAAAGCATCAAGTTTTTGTATAGATGATTGGGAAGAAAAAGAATTTGACGACACTATTTCAGATGAAGGAGAAGAGGAAGATGTGGATAGATATCAGTCAAAAGATGATGAAGAAGATGAAGATATTGGTGATGAGTGATGAAAGGATGATGTCTTGTTTGGAATATCTGGATTGTTAGTTTGTTACATTTTATGAGTGTATTTTACTAGTATTTCGTATGTTGGAATGTTGGTTATCATGCAATATGGTGATGTTTGTTCTTGTTTTGATGGTAGGAGTGAATATTGGTCATTTATGTAGTTTATATTACTTTTTTTTTTAAACGCTCGCCTCGCTTCAATGAGGCGCTTGCCTCACCTCGCTTCGACGAGGGCTTTGTCGCCTCACGTATTTAAATCACTGGGATGGATAAGTCACAATGTCTCCCTCTGGGACTATAAATCCTTACTGAATCCTTTCATAGGTTAACCGATCTAAGGGACCAGTGTCCCATAGGACTACAAATTGGCACCATTTGAAATGATAGGTCATGCCCCCAGCGTGCATGTAGTGACCAACACATCATTTTCAGTTGACTCATAGGTGACAATCAAGTGTGTGCCTGTCTTTGAGTCTCCAACCTTATTTCACCATTACGTCAATGCCATAGTATCATCAAATAAACCATGTCCAGAAAATTCAGCCACTAAACTTGAAATGCCTATAACCTGCAACGTTCAAATATGAAGCCAAAACTCTTCTTTTCATAGGGACGCCATAGGAAGCAGACTTTTTGACCTTTAAGAACACAGCTCTCTAAATCGTCGCAAAGACAATTATTGGCAAGCTTAGGTCAAATTCCCAAAAGCTGCTTTACAACAAGTGCATTTTGAAGCCCCAAACTGTGGGGACCATTCCACTTTGAAATTTGAATCTTGTGATGTGATAGTTGACAATTTTGTGATGCAGAATGGTGAAGGATAGGCCAAACAAAGGGAACACTCGAGGGCCGCAACCATAATGACATCAAGGAGTCAAGGACACAACCTAAATAACACTCAATTCTTTTCACGCAAGCCTGACTAATACAAGGCTTCGGCCTTGCACTTATGGGCCAACAACCCTACTAAAATGGCAAATCAGAAATACTAACAAAAGTAAGAATCCTGAATGTTGTTTGGCACACACTTGAATGTTGCCCCTCCATGTTCTGCTTTATTTAGTTAAGAATAAGTCCAGTCTTTGATCTTTAACAATATTTGAGGGAAACTGCTAACGAAATTTAACTGATCTTGTAAGATAGATAACAGAAAAAATGGCATATTTTCCAAGCAAGCAAAACAGCAAACATATAACATGGAAAGGCTTTCATGTTCTGTCTTTTCCAGTTCCGGACTCTATTGGTGATGTAGTTTGTCTGAGGTGACGGATTACCAAACAAGACCATATTTTCAGCTAGAATTTTCCAAATAGTTTTCATTTATGCGAAAAAGAGAAGATAAACCATAAAACAGGTAGAAGGGATAATCCATCAGGTTACCTTGATAGAGGAGGGGCTGTGTTGAAAGCATCAGACGTCTTCTTACTTTCTTTGAGAAACTCATCTGCTGCTTGCAAAGCAGCCACAGCCATCCCATGTGATTTTTCTGTGTTTCCCTCATCAAGGATCAAACCATGGTAGTAATATGCTGCAGCCTGAGAAGAAAGTAGAAAACTGAAGATAATGCTGAACAAGAACAGTGAAGCGAAACATTGGTACACATTGGAAACAACAAATATTTCAAACTACTAAAACACCCCAAAGAAAACGAAAGAAGAAACCATAATGGGCCTGTTAGAGTGCTCCAGTTGCTAAAAAATAAAACCTATTTCTTGCAGAATCAACCTTGAGAGTGTCCACCTCCTTACCACTAATAAAGGTAGTCTTGGTTAGGACATATTTATTGACATGTAAAATACAGCTATCCATAACATGATTTACACATCAATTTGTATTCATGGTACTTTGCTCTCCAACAGTTTTCCAGTTGTCCCATTCGAGATACCCATTAAGCAGATTCCAAAGGCAATCTTGAATGCTTTAAGAAGAGATCAATTAATCCTCATTCAGATGGTCAAACTCCGAGAGTGGACGGAGCTCCAGCCTCCAAAGTGTTGAGTCATTGGAAGTTGCCTATGGAAAACAGCTTCTTGGCCCGCTTGAATTTGTTTATTCGGCAAACTGATGGGACTAATCCAGCAGTTCCAAGAAAGTACTGCCCGTAGATGTACAAGATACCTTTCCAAGCGCAGAGCACTGGATATTCAGGTGGACCCAAAAGCTCACAATCTATGTATGAGAACATCTTGCAACAATATTCCATGCCTGTTCCAGGAACACTTCCTTGGAATACCACCAATTAACTCACCAATGTGACCAATCCTTGTATTCTTGAGTGCCGTGATCACTCAGCGGTGGCAGTGGTGTTTTGATCCTTGAGTTGTAAGTTTGAGGTTCGCTGCCTTCAGTTTTTAAGTTGAAAGAATTCACTTGAAATCCTTTAGGATTTACGCCGGGGAGTTCAGAACCCAAAACCTTGGGGTATAAGAGATTTTCACCAACAAAGAATGGTTTAACTTGCAAAAGTGAAACAGTAAATACACATCCATGAAATTTTCAGATGAAAAAGACCCCTGAAAATATAAAGTTTGTGCAATTTGGCTTTATAGTTTCTATTTAGGTTTTCTACAATTTGATTTAACTAACAATAAATTTTTAGTAGCATCTTTAGATTTTAAATCACTCTTAAGGATATTGTTGGAACTTGGTTATAAAATTATACAAGGGCCTGTTCCGAGCTCGCTTAGGGCCCAAAACATTTATGGCTTGCGATGGCTAGGCAGCACAGACCTTGGGAGAACTTGACGATATAAAAGATCCATGCACGTGACTTCAAAATATTTAGGGCTGTCGCTGGTCAGACCTTGGGAGAACTTGACGATATAAAAGAAGATCCATGCACGTGACCTCAAAATATTTAGGGCTGTCACTGGTCAGACCTTGGGACACCTTGACATTAGAAAAAGAATATCCACGCAGATGATAGCAAAAATTGTCCCGTCCAGCATATCCCACCTTAATTGGATCAGATACTTCGTTGAGAATGGGCAATTAGACTGACAATGATGAGGCAGGCAATATTACCAAGTTAGTAGTGGTAGAGATTCCTAAGTTTGGGAAGGTTGATCCTACAGTTCTATGGCTTCCAGAGTGGAGTCTTTACTTGGTAAAAAACGGTGACAAATGAAAGAGTGAGGTTTGACAAAAAGTGTCTTGTAGACTTGGCAAGTGTAATACCCTGTACTTAAAAAAGAAAGAAGCTATTTCTTATAACAAAAGGTACTTTTCCCATTCTGTCATTTGTGAGTATAAGGTGTTGGGTTTGACTTGTCATGTAGAATTAACTATTATGCAACAAAAGTGGATAGACATAAGAGTTGATGTTTGGCTAGCAGGTGCACGTGGAGCTCTCGTTGGGTTTGTGTGTGTGCAGCTAGTGATAGGTGGAAGATGCTTAGTAATTGTGTGTGTATATTTATGAAGCCAAGAACAAAAAGAAAACGGAAAGAGGGGAAACTGAAAGAAGAAGAACTGAAACCATAACAGAGGCTTTCGGGAGATGAACTTTAGTGCAATTTTCATGGTGACGCAGGTGGACTTCATGCATATGATTTTATGTTAAGGTACCCAAGCCAGGAAGTATATAATATGCTCTAAATCTCCGGAGTATTCCTTTGGCCTGTCTTTGTATTCCGCTCAATCGTTATGCTATTTATTGAATCATCTGAATTCATTGTTGGAGCCGAGTTGGGTGATATATGTTGAGGGTGAGTGTCGTGGAATTGTTTAGTATGCGCCCGACAAAGCCTCATAATAGGCTGAGTGTGGCAAGTGAGGCTGGACACTGATCGTATACTGAGGAGGGCCTGATATAAGGTCGTATTATGTGGCTTCTTGTTGACTCCATGTCACTAATTAGTTGGTCTATTTATTGTGAGCATATCTATTCTCGTCGTATTGTATACTTCCTGGGGTTTGTGTTGCAGGTTGGCTGTTGACGCGAGGACAGCTGTGCAGGATGAGCGTTTGGAGTTTAGGCTCGTTAGACTGTTTTATTTATTTTAAACACCGTTGTAAAAGATAATATTTTTGGAAATAATGATTAGAAATCTGTTATTTTTACGTTGTGGTGGTTGTGGAACCGGGTTGTCACAGCAAGAGTATAGTGGCAGTTGCTGAAGGAGAACAGAGAAAACCCATGTATAAGCACAAGGCATAAGACGAGAGAAGAGAGCGTAAGTTTCGAAGCACTTACTAAAAACACAATTTTATAAACTGTGAAAATTTTGAGAACACTTGTGCTTTGGATCAGTTTAGTAACTTTGATCAGGAAAATAAGGTAATACATGGGACCGATGTTTTCCAAAAAGTTGCTCTTTCTAAATCAATTTTTTGAAATAGTTTATGAGAACAACAAATGTAAAAAGTTCATGTTTTCAATTAAAGTTTATTTCTATGTGTTTGAACTCCGAGGACAGAAACTTCTTTCAAGAATTCCAACACAAGACTTGTTTCTTTTCGAATTATCATAGTAAGAAGAACTTCTGTTTTACAGGCAGAGAAAATGCAGAAGCTTGATGAACCTAAGTATCATAAGTCAAACTGTGGATACCCAACAGACGCTTTTAGTGCTGCTTGAAATGCAGATACAACGGTAGAACTGCAATCAATCAGCACAGAGTCTTGATTGTGCCTTCCAGGAATCTATTGGCATGGAGTACTCATATGCATAGTTGTTAACTCCCCATGTCCTAAAACTGATATCGATCATCAGAACCATAAGATACAAATACAATAGGCCACATGACCAGTTTAACTAATCTTAATCAATTCCAGAAATGTCAAGATCGAGAATAACCTCGTGGAGTACTACCCGTTATCTTGTGATCTTAACTGGATGACAACAAGGTAATAATCCATTAGGCAGGAAAAGAATTCAAAAAATACCTTTGCTTCAATGTATTTCCACTTAACAAAAAACCGATGCTTTTCTCCCCATCCATTTGACAGAGGAAGGTTTGTCAAGTTATCTTGAGCCTACAGAGCAGAAAAATATAATGCAATAAAAGTCTCAGGTGCACCTATATATTTGTCAACAGAAACAAGAAGACAGGAAAATACATAACTGTGTCTGTGATAGAAATACATTAGCTCCTAGAAAGATACTTTTCATGAGATACTAGTGATGCCAGAACGAATAAATGCATCATTCCCTTTGTCCCAACCTTATTCTTCCAGAGCTGCACTGTTTGGCAACTCATGGAAGCGATTGAGCCCAGCTTTTATGCAGCTGGGCAACAAGGCTTGTCACAATGGCACGATATGTTACGATGCTAAGTTATGACAAGATCTTTAGTTTCTCTAATTTGTTCTATACCGTTCACATGCTTGGCACTTTAAGACTAAAAAGCCAAATCATTACACATCATATCACTTACATTAGCAGAACATCAGCACCCATAATAATGATAGAGAGAAGATTGTGTCATGCCAATTGATTTGGTTCTGAGATACAAGAAAGGAGAGGGACAAATGTTAGAGAGACACAGACCACCAGCACAGCAGCAGCACAACGGCAGCAGATGCCATGTGCAGGCAGCCCCCAATGCCAGCTCAGCACAACTACGGGGCCTATATTTTGGAGGGTCTGAGGGTCAAGACTCCTCAGAACTTGCTTTTCTTTGTAAATTGTTATGTAAATAGGCTTTACATGAGACTTATCGTGGGGGTCAAATCTTGTGATTTTACTAGTTACGTAGAATCTATAAAAAAATCGCTATAAGTCCTCAAACATTATATGTTTCCTCTCGTAAAAGGCTAAGAAATCTAACTTAACCGAGGATCAGGTGAGTGTCTAACCCCACCTATGAAGCACAGATACTCTATTTTAGCCTGCATATCGGATACGGATAAGCTCGGATACACTCCGATACGTATTTTAGAGTATCCAGAATTTAGGCTATATATAGCCTTTCTTTTCTCCAGTCCACCAATCGACAACAAAAACAGAACAATAGGTGACAACAACAATCTCTCTCTCTCTCTCTCTCGACACCAGTAAGTCTCACATCTCTCTCTATTCTCTCGTCTCTCTCTGCAAATATATATATATATATAAGTATATGTAAATCTCTCTCTCTCTCTCTCTGATTTTAGGTTTTTTTTAATAGTATAATATATATATTTTTTAATTTTTATATTCAACGAATTCACTAACGAATCGTATCCTACTTTTTGGAAAAACCACGTATCTACATATCCATATCGTGTCATATCCATATCCCATGTCCGTATCCGTGCTTCTTAGCTTGTGCCTCTTTGCTTTTCTTACACTTAAGCTTGTTGTCGATTAATAGTTACTCATCACCAATTTTGTAATAGTGAGAAGCCAATGATCCCATAGCTCAGGCTCTCTTACTCACTCTCTTGCTTTATGTATCGATATCAGTTCCAAAGCTCAATACAATAATATGGTTGGTTTTTGGATTCCTTGTAAAAAATGTGGCCTTCTCTTGTTTATAATCCTCCTTGGCTCTCAAAAATATTCCAAAATAGTACGTCTGTCAACATTCTGATGTGGACTGTAAATGGCTTACGCTGTGTTTGGATGCGTTTTTGAGATTTTTTGAGTTTGGTTTTTGGGGTAACGAGTGGAGAGAGAAATGAGAATAATGATTTGAGGGTGATGAGAGAAATGAGAGTAATGAATGGAAGTAGAGGTAATGAGTGTTTTTTGAGTTGGAAATTTTTTTTCAAGTTCCCATCCAAACAAAGCGACAAAAATTTTTGTCCAAGAAATATTATTATTATTTTATTATTATTATTATTATTAGGCACTTAATATTTAATTAGGTTATTTTTAATGTTTCCTTTTATTTCCATTAGGGTTTTGACTTTTTAGTCTGTAAATAAGACGTTCAACGATGTAATCATTAGACCTTGATTAATGAGAATTTGAGAATTAGGGTTTTGACCCTTGTGTGTGCCTCTCTCCCCTTCTCCCCTTCTTGTCCGGCATCAAGTGACCCTTGTGTGTGCCTCTCTTCCCTTCTCCACTTCTTGTCCGGCGTCAAGTGACCCTTGAGTGTGCCTCTCTCCCCTTCTCCCTCTCTCTTGTCCGGAGTCAATTGGTATCACGGTATCACCGTATCAGAGCTTAGGCTCGAGATTCCATCTCTCTCTCTCTCCAACATTCTTTATCTCGATCGTTACGGCAATCGCAACTTTCAAAGTGTTATGGGAAAACCGTCTGCCTGAGGCAGTTTCGGATCTGTACAGAATGCCGTAGATCGCTGAAAAAGTCATATTGCTAACTGCTTTTCTGTGCGTTTACTGCCCCATTGCTGCACTGTTGAAGTCAGCAGGTATTTTAACCCTAATTATTTTTGTCCAGCCCATTACCTATATAATATACTATCTATATTACCCAATACCCATATGAAACTGTAACCATCCCCAACTAATTTGCAGCCAGCCCCAAAAAAAAAGTGAACAGTATCTCCCTTCCCCAAAAAAAATAATCCTTATTCCCAGTCATAACCATGGTTACCAATGCTGAGTTGAACTCAAAATTTGATTGTCTATATCAAGAACAACAAGGCTTGAAGAAATCAATGGAAGAGATTAACAAGGCACAACAAGTATTGAATGAAGGTATTGCGCAAATAAAAACTCTTTTGGAAAAATTAGTAAACTGAGATAAAGATCAAGCTAGTGGGTCTGTGAGTGTTCCTCTCCTACAAATTATGGGCGGTGTCAATGACCAAGAAGAAGTAATCGAAGAGAAGGAAATCTGACGCAAGACACAATTTTATCAAAACAAGTGCTTATTGACAATGAATGTGCACCCAAATTATTAAATCCCTTCGACTACCCACGAACATATTTTTTTAGCTCAGAAAGGATTGATTTTATTGGCATTGAAGATTTTGTTTCCGTTATCAAGCTGGATATCGTCAACGATATACTGACCAAGATTTCTTGGAACGAGAAGCAAAGCAAGAAGCTGCCATACTCAAAGTACTTAATCCGTTGGCATGAACGAGTGCAATATTTAGACTTTAACTTGAACTCAAGGACGAGTTCTTTTTCTGCGTTGGGGAGAATGATGCGAACTGTAAATGGCTTAGTCACCGGAGGAAGATTTTTGTCTAAGAAATATTATTATTATTGTTGTAGTAGCAGCAGTAGTAGTTGTTGTTGTTATTTTAATTATTAGTAATAGGAGGCACTTAATATTTAATTAGGTTATTTTTAATGTTTCCTTTTATTTCCATTAGGGTTTTGAGTCTATAAATAAGACGTTCAACGATGTAATCGTTAGACTTGATTAATGAGAATTTGAGAATTAGGGTTTTGACCCTTGTGTGTGCCTCTCTACCCTTCTCCCCTCTTTCTTGTCCAGTGTCACATTCCAAGGGTATGGAATGCTTCATAGACTCTTGATTATATGGGAAGGGTATATACTTAATCAGTACTTCTCAACAAGTCTCTAGAAGATTCAACACAAGACAAGTATATAGTGGAGTTCTCCTCCATTCTCTCAAATGCTCAAGAACATTATTGACTTTTCTGAATAATCCAAATTCTTCAAGGTTCTTTAATCTTCTATTCTAGACATGCCCAACATTCTGGATTCTCCTTGAATGTTCTAGAACTTTGTGGAACCCTCCAGAACTTTCTGAAACTCTTTTGCACTACATAGTCTCCTCTCACATTTCTTCAGAGACACCACTTGGGGTTTGATAACAGTAAGCTCACCAACTCTGCCCCTCAAAGATGAGAGACTATATATGCATAATGTATTCCACACCCAATTGTAGATATTGCCCAACACTTCACTATTTATATGACATATTCTCTTCTCACTCCTAAAGCTATTACCCAATTCAAATATTCTGCCCTAGAAATTTATAACCCTATTTGCACTTATAGTAAATTTATTCCACGAAGAACCTTCAAATGTGGCAGCATAACCAAAATTATGAAACCCCCGTATCAAACTTTACCAAACATGCCACTAAAGTCCATTATCTGTCAATAAGTGTTCTTTATCTAATTTTCAAGCTTTTAACTGATAATGGATTCAAGGTTCCACAAATACAATGCTTTGGGTCTTTGTTGCCTAGTTTGGTTAGGTTCCTTTTTCTAGGTAAATGAGCCTTGATTTCATCATTAGGGCAACCATAATGTAGAGAAATTTTTCCCTAGGGAGATCTATTGAGAGCTCGCTCAATGCAACACGGTTGGGACATTCCAATAAGGAAATATGATGTGTATGCATCCACAAAATGAAGAGGAAAAAACCAACTTCATGTTTTGGTTGAGAATGTTTCCATATTTTATCATGACAAAATAGTAGAAATGAATTTCAGATTTTATGGACTAGGAGATTAGTGAGGAAACAGAACCTAAAAGCTACATTGAAAGTTTCCTTCATAAGACAGGAAAGCTTTGAATTTTGAAGTTCGTAAAACTAAAAGATAGAAAAAATAAAGCATATTCCTTGGATAATGAATATGTAAGCTAGACTAGAAATGTGATTCCTGCATGTCTTGGAGACAGTTGCCCCCAAAATGTCCAAAGCCTGTCTAGCTAAAAAAAACATTTAAAAGCAGAAGTATTTAGAGGCATGCCCGAAACATGTCAGGAAGTGTCTACAGAGTGTTGTCGTCCAACTGTGACTAACCACCTTCTAGGAAGTGTCTATGCTTCTTAGGTTGGAGGTGGATGAGTTGTTGAGGTTTCTTGAGGTGCTTTAATAGGTATCAAAGGGATGAGATTGAATTTACCGTTGGACCATTTTGAGGTGAATCCTTTCCTAGTGTGGACCATCAAGAACACTTTCACAGTGAAAGAAGAAGGTTTGGTCTCTCAACGGTCAAGGGTGCTTCTCCATGTTGTGTTTAGTGGATGGTGTGCAACATATAGAAGGTTCTCTCACAATTGAAGAACTCATCTATAGATGATGAAAGTGCTAGTCAGCATGATGTCTTATATAGTTGGAGAAGAGGTAATGGGTGAGAAGGCAAGTCATGCACGGGAGTAACGGTTCATGTCCATACCTAGACCTTTTACCATTTTCCATACTCACGTCCATAGAAGGTCTTCCCTTTGTAAGCAATTTGTGTAAACCTAACATAGGATTGAGGGGATACAAAATAAAGAAATCCTATCTATTGTTTTGTCTTTTCTTGCCCTTCATAGATGGGAGGATCATCTTTGATGTCGTAATATAATCCTATCTATTTTTACTACAAAAAAAAAAAAAAAAAACATATCTTAGAGCTTGTCAATTATCACCTCTAAAGTTACCATAAGCCTAGGCGGCCTCTAAACTCATTGGCCATTGGTATTAAGTTGGATGTTATATCATGAATCGGAGCTAGGCTTTTTTGGACAATAAGGTCTTTATCACTTGCCCCTTTGTTTGTGCCTTTTAAGTGCAACTTGCTTTGTTGTACTCCTATGCTTTAACATGTATGTATGATTAGTTGATTACTATACAAACTATTACGTCGATCCCAACCATGATCTGGGAATTGTTCTATTCTTATTATGAGAGGCGCAAAAGTACTCCAATGCAAAAGTATAAAAAGTTAGTAGCCACAAAAAAGGCATGAAAAATTTATTATCATAACCACAAGGACTTGGAATACACTAATGTAAGATCTTGGAAACAAAAGTGAAAAGTTAATGCAGTAATACCTGCTGCCAGTATTTTACCATCTCGCATGCTAGTCTTCGCTTCACCGCAAGTGTGGCCTTGGTACTATCAATAGCCAGTCCAAGTTGGATATCAACACCCTGATGAGATATTGAGCAAAAATCTTAACGAAGTGCTCATCTGATGTCTGCTTCCAGGATAATATCAGTAATGCTTTGGCACCACTCAACTTTAACTCATGTTACACACATGACAATAATAACATACATGGTAGAATAAGAACTAATATGTCACAACACACAGCCAACGATCAGTTGCAACATCAAAAGGAAGTGACAAGGAGAATTCCCATGTCCCTGCTCAACATAGTCCACCGACTATAACTAAGTAAAAACACCGTTAATTGCTTACTGATTTGGAGTTTTGAAGATCAACGGAATATATAATAACTTGAAGACAATTCAGTAAGTATATTGGGTATTTGGGTTCTAAATTTCTAATATGTGTAACCTTTATCTTAATTACATAGCCCTAAATTTCAGTGTTTGGGAGCCTCATTTTGGCTTTTTTATTTCACATTTTTTCTTTCTAGCTGTTTAGGAGTCAGGTAGGAGAATGCATTTTGTCACAAAAACTAGACGATGGAGTGGGTTTTGTGCTGAACCTCCAGCTTCATCTAAAACCAAAAGGAAAATATAGCCTAAAGATTAAACATGTAAACTGATTAGACTTCGTTCAAATTACATCATTACCTTCAAAAAGCTACTAATTGAGAAGTTGTGAATTCACAACTTATCTATATATGAATTTAATCATATTTCAGACCTTAGTTCCATGAAGCGAGAGCGGAAATGTGCGAGTGGAGGAATATAGAAGCTCCCAAGGTTGGAAGCATGAAAGGAACGTATACATATATTACGAAAATAATGTAGCATGGAATATACTCTTTAAAACTACAATCATTTTAGGAAGTAAAATATATGGGTGAAGGTAGTGTAATAAATGGGCTAGTGTTAGAATGTGTGGTCATCTTTTCAACATATAAATGATATAATGACTTGGGCTATATATATGAGGTAAATCAAATACCAATTTATAAAGCTAACAATTAACTACTGTTGTTCTATACCAACATCGTATAAAAGCTCGCATCTTTGTAAGGAGCGAGCTCCCATCTCAAGGGAGCAGGCTCCCGAGTCCCGTCAAGCTACTTAGTTGGGAGAGCAGAATCGCACTCCTAAGGTGGGAGCGGCACCACTTTAGGAGCACCCTGCTACTAAGTTTCAGATTTCCTAAATATGCAAGTGCAACTAATTAAGCATAAGTTCTCATAAGGAATTACACAAATAGGTCTAGACTTCTGAAATCTTAAGCATCCTTATCCTGTCAATTGGATTCTTACGTAATATCATGAATAAGTGTCGTTGTAGCCTATTTTAAATGCAAAGCTGTTCTAATCGCTGTGGAATCAAAAGAATTATAGCCAAACGTAGGCATTGTTAGACGCATAGACTGTTTGCAAGGGTATTGGGTTGTACACTTGTATCCATGCATTGGTAATCCCTTGGCTTAAAACCTGAACAACTTAACAGTTCAAATACATCAAGAAAACATTTTAAGTACCTGCCCTAATGCTTGAAGGCAGAGCGCTCGTAGAACACCTTCTGTCAGGTCAACTGGTAGACCTCTTCTAAAATCAACAACAACAAAAAAATGAGCAACCTTGCACAAGTGTGAAAATAATCAAAATCCTGCATCTGCTGATAAGCTTCAGCACAATTCCGTCATAGGCGGACCTGAGTTCAGCGGGTAACAGTGGGAGGACTTGTCTGACAGCACAATCAAGGTATCCAGCTGCCTTCAGAAGTATATCAATTGAGGTACGTCTGCTCTCTGCAACATCGAACAACAGATAACAACACTCTTAACAGCGGAACCATTCCTAACAAGAAAATCCATGCAAACACAAGTGAAACAAAAACTGCAATAGGGCATGACTGCAGTATTTTGAGATTCATACATCGAAGTCCTAAGGATTTTTAGCAATACTAACAGGGACCATTACAATATTTAAGATGTATAAGGATATATAACCAAGCATATACAGCATTTGATCGATGTTAAAGGCCGTGTTATCAAAATTAAGCTATTTATCCATATTGTAATGTCAACCAATAAGCCAAAATGATCTCCAGCAAAACCACACTTTCTTTTTTTGATAAGAGCAAGATTTATTAAGCTCAAACAAAGAATTAAGGTCTAGGGATACAAACCAATTACAAGAAAAAACAGCAAAGATACTGCACAAAACAACCTAATCACCTATGTATTCAGTTTTTAAAATCCAAACTTTCTCGTTAATGCAAAACAAGGAAAATGAAAATGTCCTGTTGAGACAAATAGATTTTCACTTCTATTTTCCACGCGTTCAGGTAGATTATTACATTGGTCCACCTCAAAAGATCTAAACAACACAGATTTAAGAAAAAGTTCTGCACAATAAACATTTTCAGTAGACAACCACCTTCTGATATTTTTGGTTGATATCCGTCGGCAGATGTTCTCGGAAGAAGTAGCAAGTTGGCTTGTGACAATGATAATGATGCCATCAAGTGCAAAACTGACAAAACCTCATACCAAGCATTAGACATTGCTGTTTCCTGAAAGAAAGATGGTTTGAATTAAGCAAGCCTTCGTGTGAATAGGAAACAATATACCGTGTCAACGAAATATCATCATATATGCATAATAGAAAGTAATTATTCTAGTCTGACCTCTGCCTCATCCTCCTGATTAACCCAAACAAATTGTACTTTGTGTTGCAACGGACTTCCTGCAAAATAGAGACGAGTAACAATCAGAAGTTCAGAACTACACTTAGACGAACAGGAAAATCTAATGGCATAAGCATTGCTTGTGGTTTACCGTCTTTAACTAATCCTAGAAGAAATGGCAAATAATCTTCAAGTGCCTGCTGAAGATCGGCCAAAGTTGAACCTCCTGGGACAATAATGATGCATTACTATTTGAACTTCACATACAAATCAAAGAAGACCCCGGTCTACACTACGAATTACCATGTTGGGTAGCTGTTTTTCTCTTTGTCCTTGTAATCGTTGGACCTTCTTGGCCAGCCATCACAACTATTCGGGTTCTAAGAGCAGAAAGGCGTTCAACTAGAGTTTTAGACACGTGATCGGTTAGTGATGGAGAGAAGTCAATGGCTTTAGGGATCCGTAAGCCAGGAACAAAAACAGAAATTTCCCCAACATTTGCTGGCCGCCTTCTGTTTCCTCCCAAGTCCTTTGGGGTCGACACCAGGCATCCCATGTCCAATTATTGCCTGTAACTGTTTATCAAAAATACCAAAATTAAAAATTAAAAAATCAAGGAATTGAATGTAACATAGAAAATTGAACAAGAGAAGAAGGGAAGACAGAGAGAAATGTCCTCTCTTGTATTGTATGAAGCAAGCAGTAATTAGAAAACAGAGTTCACACATACTTCATCTTAAGATATAGCAAAGCGAAAACGAAACTTAGAAGTCAAAATAGATCAAAAGGATGTAGGGAACATTCACAAGATGGGTAGCAAATTATCAGTGAACAAGGTCATAAAGAGGAGGAACTATTAATTGATCAACCAACAAAGTAGTAGGCTATTCACGAGCAGTGCAAGGGGGACACACACACTCTCTCTCTCTCTCTCTCTCTCTCTCTCTCTCTCTCTCTCTCTCTCAGAAAAAAGATAGCCTCTTACCTTGGATCGTTTGTCAGAAGAAGATCAAATGACGGGTCAGAACTTCTAATAATCTGCGTAAGAGAATTTGTAACTACAAGTTAGACCAAGTGGCATTTATGCAATCAAAAAAGCAAAAAAGATTCACAAGTATGGCATGACTTGAGACAGGTGTAGTGTCGTTTTTCTAAATGCATATTTCCAACTAGAAAAAGGACTTTCCAAATAGGGAAACGGCAGATACCAACAGATCGAAAGCTTTTAATGGTTTATTTACGTGCATGAGAAAGCATACATCCATCCAAACATAAATAAATACATACAAAATTGAAGATCTCTTAACAGTCAAATTCAATTGGAAAAAAAAAAAAATTGAAAACCCTAGTACAATCAGTTCCTATCCAAATCAGAAATTGAGGGAATCACTCACCACAACCACAGGAGAGAAGCGGAGGATCGATCGCGGCGTCAAGAGAGAGTTTCACCTTTCGAAATGTAATTAGACTTTGGTGGTTGTTTGTTCGCTCAAATTATTGGAGGAGGACGAGGAAGGGAAGACGTGAGGGAGAGAGTGTCCCGGCAAGTTCAACGTAGAGTAGAATTGTTGATAAGTTAGTTAGCAGTAAGTAGAGAGAGGGAGCGGGGGGAGAGCGAAAACACAGATTTTTCCATTTTCTTTTATTTCTTCGAGACTTGTTCGGTTGGTAATTTTGGATTTGGGAGGGGAAGGATAGAAAGAGAAATGAGAATAATACTAATTAAAAAGAAAAATTTTTGAAAATCATGCGCCGAAAGAATGTGACCCAAACCGAAGATGCCGCGTTTAAATGGCGCTGAGAACTGTTTTTGGGTTTGAACACATGGCACTCAGAAATCTTTTATGTATCGTTTCAATTTTATCGAATGTTCCACAGAGACAAACGGCGCTTCAAAATCGACCCGCCCCTTTTAATGTCTTCTAGTATCTCAACACTGACGTCCCTTATAATTTTCGTCCTCCTAATAGATAACCCAATAAAATACCTGGCTTCTAATATAACTTAGGTTATTTACAGTGGTATAATAAAAAAAATAACTAAAAGTTGACACATCAATTTTTGATTATTCACTTAAGAGGTTGCTAAACTTAATAATATTGAGCTTCACAATAATCACGTCCATAACCAAAATAAGGAGTCCACTATAATTTCACACACACTCTCTCTCTCTCTGTCTCTCTGAGTCCACTATAATTTCACACTCTCTCTCTCTCTCTCTCTCTCTCTCTCTCTCCTGCAATTCACTTCCCTCCATTTATGTTTTTTTTTTAGCAAAAATATATCAATTTCCTCTTTTAATTTTGGAAAAAAATCGGTGATTTTCTTCCCTCCTATTATGAATTTTTTTGGAGGGAAAAAATAGAAACGAAAAGAATAGTGAAATACCTTAATCCAGTGATGATAGATTGAATTGTAGATGATCGAGAGATATGAGCTTCACTTTTGGAGGGAAAGAAAGAAAAATAGTTTGTGGGTGAAATGAAGAAAATATACAGTAGGCAAAGAAGAGAAGAAAATATCAGTTGAAACATGCGTGTTTACAAATTTTGGAACTAGTTAATTTATGTGGTGTGTGGTTCACAAATTTTGAATCTTTGATTATTGAAAAAGGTTGCTAGTTTTGGTTATCCAAAGTCTAAAATTTGATTATTTCTAAAGATGTTGCTAAATTTGATTATACCATTGTGAGTCATTTTTTGCACAACCATTATTAACTTTTAAAATAATTAG
>BPLS01000226.1:402172-497621 GCA_019656275.1 Rhododendron kiyosumense | reverse complement strand
CTACAAATCCGAGGCGAGCCATAAACTAATTCCCTTGGGTACGATCCTGGACTTCTCCGGATTATTTTGCTTCATCGATATTCAAACCCTACGCTTGGGGTAATATTCTTCTACACGGGAGTAATCGAAGCATTTTTGGCGCCGTTGCCGGGAATTTCTTATTATGGCTTTCTTGGAGGTTCGACAAACCACTGTAAGTATCCCACTTTCGTCTCTTAGTAGTAGTTTAGTAGTGTGTGTTAGCTTATGTGTTAGTAGCTCGTGTTTAGTTGGGTGGATACCTCTAACCTGACTGTGATGTCTAACCTGAGGTGTAACGAAGCCTCGCTAAATATCGAGTTATCTTAGTTAGTTAGCTTAGTTTAATTTGTTAGTTTAGTTAGTTTAATTTGATCGCATTGCTTAGCCGAGGTGGTGGCATAACCCCTCGCATATCTTGATTGTTGAAGTTGAGGTGGCGGCATAGCCCTTCCAGTCTGTTAGTTTGCTGTTAGTAGTTCGTAGTTGTTTTTGTGTATGCGTGTGTTTCGAAGCCCGACTTCGAATCGGCTTCATCGCTCTTCTTCACCACCGAGGATCCGCAGCATTGTCAGGGCGTATCCTGCCCATTCTCCTCCTCGTAAAGTAAATCGCAATAGCAAAGGCCCAATGGCCGAAGTAGCTCCAGTTCGTACCTTGCGTGATTATTTGAATCCCGAACGAGCTCTTCAAGTATCGCCTATTGTTATTCCAACACCAACCGCTGGGAACGCATTTGAATTCAAGGCTGAATATTTGAGGGTAATTCCAGAGTTTCGGGGGAGAGAATTGGAAGATCCGTATTTGCATATCCGGGAATTCGAGAATATTCTGCACTCTTTTGTTACAGTTCAGGGGCAACTTGACCAAGCTCGGTTGAAGTTATTTCCGTTCACTCTCAAGGACAAAGAAAACAATGGTTTAACTCGTTGAAGCCTCAATCGTTGCGTAATTGGGGTGAGGTTCAGGATGCTTTTACTTCCAAGTTCTTTCCTGCGAGCCGTACTAAGTTACTTATTGATCAGATTCAAAGTTTCAAGCAACGGGATGAGGAGACGTATCACAAATACTAGGAGAGATACAAAGACTTGCTCATGTCGGTTCCGCACCACAATTTTCCATTATATCTCCGAGTTAACTACTTTTATACCGGATGCTCCCAGGAAAGTAAGCAGCTTTTGGATACGATGGGTGGTGGTGATTTCTTGGGAAAAACACCGGAAGACACTTGGGATTACTACGAATCCTTAGCTGAGAGGACTCAGTCTTGGCAATTCACTGATCCAAGGGATAGAGCGATGTTCTCTCAAGGTCCTACGGGCTCAGGCAAATTCTCTATTGAAACACGATTGGAAGAGATTGCCCGAAAACTTGACAAGTTGGAACTTAAAAGCGCCCAATCTCAAGAAGTGAAAGTCGTACACCAAACGGAGGAGATTTGTGTTATTTGTGAGATAGTAGGCCATTCGACTGAGGCTTGTCCAAATATCCCGGCTTTGAAGAACGTGATTAGTGGGCTTGCTCAAGAAGAGGTTCATGCAGTTCAACGTTTCGAGCCCTATCCTCAATATTCGGGAACACGTCAACACCCAGGATTTCGTTGGAGTCAACAGGATGAAGGGGGTTCTTCTTCTTCTCAAGTTCCACCACAAGCTCCTCAACTACCACGGAAACAACCACAAAACGCTTTCCGGTTCCCTCAAGCTCAAGGCCCGCCCGGTTTTACTCAACCCGGTCCATTCCAACATGCAAACCAATTTCAACAACCACCTGCTCAGTTCCAACAACAGCAACCTAACCAATTCCAACAACAACCACCAAAGTGTTCTTGGGAAGATCAATTTAGTGCTCTCTTGCAAAGTCAAACTGTGATTAATGAGCAACAAACTCAAATGATGAATGATATCCGGAATCAGTTAGGGAAGTTAACAACTACGGTGGGTATGCTTCAACAAGAGAAAGGAAAGTTTCCAACTCAACCTCAACCTAATCCACAATCAATGTCTACTCCGCCTAATTCTCAAGGTCTTCACTTTGCTAGCTCTTTAGTGACTTTCCCGGAGCAAGCAAAGGCTATTATTTCTCTTCGAAGTGGAAAGGTGGTGGATAATCAAGTGGTGATGCCTCCGGAGCCGTCCTTATTGCCTCCTCCTATCGATCGTTTAAGTCCTACACCGCCTCTTGGGGAATCTCCCAAGGAGCCGAGCAATGAAGTTTTGGAAGATAAGGCAAAGGGAAAGGAGAAGGAAAGTGGTCCGGATCCTAAAGTTGTTCCAATACCGGCACCCTTCCCTAGTCGTTTAAGGGCTTTGGCAAAACCAAATTTGAATACGGAATTGCACGAGTTGTTCAATCAAGTGAAGATCAACATACCCCTTCTGGATGCTATCAAGCAAATTCCAACATATACCAAGTTCCTTAAGGATCTATGCACTCGAAAGCGCAAGTTGAATGTTCAAAAGAAGATTTTCTTAACCGAGCAAGTTAGTTCAATTATTCAAACGAGTATCGCGCCGAAATACAAGGATCCAGGGAGTCCCACCATTGCTATCACAATTGGAGGGAAACGTATCGAGCAAGCTTTACTTGACCTTGGAGCCAGTGTCAATCTTCTACCGTACTCTGTTTATCGAGAGCTTGGGTTGGGGGAAATGAGACCGACCCGTGTCACGTTACAATTGGCCGATCGAAGTGTTCGTACACCGAGGGGAGTAGTAGAAGACGTTTTAGTACAAGTTGGACAGTTCATCTATCCAGTGGACTTCGTAATTCTTGACACTAATCCAACTGATTCTTCGGCTACTTCTACTCCGGTTATCCTTAGGAGACCCTTTTTGGCTACAGCGGATGCAATTATCAATTGTCGGAATGGACTTCTCAACGTGACTTTCGGTAACATGAAGATGGAAGTCAATGTTTTTAATGTGGGCAGTCAAATAAGGGATGACGAGAACGTGAATGAAGTGAGCCTCATTGATACTTTTGTGGAGGAACATGTGGACGAGTTGCTTTATAGCGATCCTTTGGAAGTTGCTCTTACAGCCGAAGAGGCTACATTTCTCGAATCTTCTGACGTCAATTATTTGTATTCCTTGCTCAAAGACGAGGATGAAGCTTGTGCTATGAACGCTTGGACCCCAAAATTTGAAGAATTTGAAAAACTACCCTCGATAAAGAAGAAGGTTCTTCCTTCTCTTGTGGATCCTCCTGCATATGATGATCCAGGGGGGAAGCGCCTCACCGCTAAAGTTGTCTCTTCTAATCCCTTGTATCTTAATTCTTCCCCGCAGGAATTATTTCTTACTCACGAGATAAACATACTTGAAACTTCGGGCGTGTACTATGAAGATCCATTGGCAAAACCTCTCACCGCTAAGGAAATGGATGCTGAAGTGGATTACTTGTATTCGTTGTTGGCTAAACAAGATGCTTATGGACCAATCTTTGAAGAGTTGGCGCCCATGGAAGCTGCTTTTGTTCCTTCAAATCCTCCGTGCCTTGATCTTCTCACTGCTAAAAAGATGGATGCTGAGGTAGATTTCTTATACTCTTTGATAGAAAAACAAGATGCATGTAAGCCTATTCTTGAGAAGTTACCAATCATAGAACATATTGATTTTCTTGGTGTTGACAATTTTCTTGTGGTTTATCATCCTTATATTGTAAATTTTGTCAACAACTTGAAAATTGATTTGGTTTGGGCTATGCACTTGGAGGAACTTAAATTTTTAAAACGAATTCGGCAATTGCTTTATTCCAAGTATCTTATCTTGTGGCATGGTCGAATTCAATTTTTGGCAAAGAGTATAGCTTGGAGTGCTCTGTTTAGTCTAATAGTTCTTAATGGCATGCTAAATGTTTGTAGCCCACGTGTGGCTAAACCCTCTCTTTCGTTTTCTCTCTAATTTTTCATTCTCTCTCTCTTTATGGCATAATTGTTTTTCTTTCTTACGTTGTTCGCTTTTAGTTTAGCTATGCATGCTTTGTTCTATTTTTGGTTATATTTTGTTATTTGTTTTGCATCGAATAAAATCTTGGAGATAAATCACATAAAAAAGATTTCACCAATGTGTTGGTGTAAAAAGGGCTTTCAATAGTTTTTCTTGGTAATAGTTTATCGTTAATGATCCATGCACTCCGCGATTGCCCCTAATCGGAGGCAACTTAGGTCTGTAAGTGAGGTTTGATATTGCCTGGAGTGCACGCTAGGTTGTATCTTGTCCTTGCTTGTTTTTGATCCTAGGGGATGCTGAACTTAATTGTTTGGCGAGGTCGAGCGATAGATTTTATTACGGGCGCTAGCATAACACTTGTTCAACGGTCTAGTATAGCCACCCATTCCTTACCCCCCCGGTAAGAAATGGGAAGAAAAGTATGACTCGTGTGATCGCGTGATGATCGGGTGGTGCAATTCATTCTATTTTGCATGTTTTGATTTATTCCTTGCATGTTCTTTATGTCATTTTATTTTCTGTTTTTTTCATTTTGGTTTAGTTTGAAACCGGATAACACGGGCCGGTGGTTCTAATGTCAATTGTTTTGTGGAAGGTCGTTCTCTAAGTCTTACAGGGTTTATGTGCTACCATACCAGCCTTGGTGGATTGGGTCTAAAGCCGGAGTGAGTGAGACATTCAGGAGCCCTAAGCATGGGTGCGGCTAGGCGCCGCGGTTGTTAGTCCGATAAAGCTTTGGATATGGCCCTGTGTGACTAGCTATGGTTCCGAGTTGGTAGAACCGAAGGAGTAAACCTTGGAAGCATCTAATCTGGCTGGAGCAAAACATTGGCATAAAATCCTCCAACTTGGTCGAGGTATTTAGGGGTTGACATTCCCCTTGGACGGTACATTTGCACGCTCTTTCTCTCTTCGCTCTTGTTCTTAATGCTATGAGGGCATAGCATCGCTTTAAGTTGGGGGGAGGGGTTAGCTTATGTGCTATTTGTTTGCTTTTTTGTGCTTTTTGTGTTGCATTTTGTTTCATTTTTGTGATTTGTGTTTAATTTGAAAATTCAAAAACAATAGAAATTGAAAATCCAAAAAATTGAGAAAATTCAAAAATTTCAAAAACAAATAAAAGCTTTTTACTTGCAATTCTTTCCTTTTGTCATAGTTTTTAGTTTTGTTCATGACTTGTTGCATGCTCAATAATTGTTAGTTGGCAAGAGTTCATAACAATCCTAAGAAATTTTGTGCTTCTTGATTTGCATGCTTAGTTGAAAGTTGAATTGGTTAAGTTTTGAGCAAGTTTATGAGCAAGCTTTGGTTCATATCCCCACCTTTCTAATAAATTGCTTGTAGTTAGGTGAATAATCGCATGTCCATGCCTAATTGTGTTTAAATGTCAATTTTCAATCATTTTGGAATCTAAAGCGCATTTAGGAAAGGATACAAGGCATTCTTTGCATGATCATACCACATATGTGTCACCTAGTCCTATTTTGCATCCTAGTCTAATTCCCATTCTTTGCTTTAACCTAAGTGGCCGGATGTTTGGAGGGTTGCTTGAAAATGGTATTCAATAATTCAAGGAGATTTGGGGGTGGTGTGAATGTGATAGAAGTGGTTGGAATGCGAAAAGACAAAAATTTGATACATGATTCCCTATCTTTCCTCTCTCACTACAAAGTTAAAGTCCCAAATTTCTATATCTCTCTCCAAAAAGCCCCCAAAAATTGGCTCTTCAATCTCTCTCGCTACTAATCTCACCTCAAATGATCCTATTCTTCAAAGAAAAGAAATCAAAGAAATACTATGAAAGAGCAAAAGCGGATTCGAAAGAGGGTTGAATACTTTGATAAGAGAATTGTTTTGACTTATGGGTTAGCATTCATTCCGGATGAGAAAGAATACGATGGAAAGGGGAAGCTCAAGGCTCAATATCATGAGAAGTCGGATGAGAATGGCGACTAGGTGTGATAGAGTCGGCGGTAGTAGTTTTAGTAGGCCTTATCTAGTAGTTTTCTTTGTTTCTTTGTAACTTTGTTTGGTGTTTGGCCGGTTTGGCCTTGACTTGGTTTGCTTTATGTGTTGGCATCCGGGGGAAGTATTTTCCAATTTAAAATCATTTTTTCATTGTTTGATAAAAAGAGCTGTAATAACTCTGAATTTTATGGAATAGAAAGTTATTTTTATTATTCGAGTTATTAATTTTAATTGCTTGAATTACTTTAATTCTTGAATTTTGCCATAATTGCACTTTGGTCCCTCAAGTTTCAATTCTTGCACTTTAGTCCTACTTAGCAAGCCTAGTTAGCATCTAACTATCCGGTTAGAGCAACTAAACCGAAAAGTTGCCTAGTCTTGGCAAAATTACCATTTTGCCCCTCGTTGGAACTTTTGACCCTTTTGGACCCTAGACTTTAAATTTTAATATTCATTTTCTTTTAATCAAATTAGTTTATTTCTTTGTCCATTGGACAATAATGGTTAGGGGAATTATTATCCATTGGGTAATAGAATTCCATTTGTTTATATTAAAAAGTAAACTTACTTTATTGTACTTTTTGATTTCTTTATTAATTTTTGTGGCCTAATAACTATTATCCATTGGATAATATATGTTAGGGGAAGTTTTGTCCATTGGATAAAAGGGGTAAATCTTTCAAGTACTATTGGATCATTAAATTAATTAGTTTCTTTAATCACATGGGAAAAGTACCATTATTTTAATCAAAAGTGCATAGTTACCAAAGTACCCTTTATTATTATTTTATTGGGATTTCACCCACTTTTATATATATATGTGTGTGTGTGTGTGTGTGTGTATGTATTGTACCTAGTTGCATATTCTATTGCCTATAGTACCCTAGGATTATTTATTAGTTGGTAAGAGAATCCTAGCATTGAATCTACCATGGATTCTAAAGTACCAAGAACCATTTGTTTATTTGATTTTCTTCCATTATATGACACATTTGCATACATATATATATATATATATTACCTTGCAAGAGAGAGAGAGAGAGGGAGAGAGAGAGAAAGAGAGAAGCCGAGAGAGAGAGAGAGAAGCCGAGAGAGAGAGAGAGGAGAGAAAGGAGAGAGAGAGGAAGGAGAGAGGGAAGGAGATTTGATGTGAGTCTTGGTTTGATTTGTGATTGTACTTCAAATCCTTGAGATTTATTTCTTCCCAAATCAAATCCTAATTCTTTTGTACTCCAATATTTACCTAGCAAGCTTCTCAACCCTTTGATCATGTACCAATCTCATCTCAACCCTCCATTTGATTCAAAGATCACACCAAGGTACACCATAGCCATGCAAACCTAGGATTTTCCTTTGATTTCTCCATCAAAGTTGGATTTGATTTGATGTACTTCTTTGAACACCTTGCAACTTCTTAACCCTTTGATCATGTACCACTTCCATCTCAACCATCCATTTGATCCAAGAATATCACCAAGGTACACAATAGCCATGCAACCCTAGGATTTTTCCTTGATTCATGCTTAAAAGTTGGATTTGTTTTGAGTTAAAAATTGGGGAATGGAAGAGAGAGAGAGGGCCGGCCAAGAGAGAGAGGGGGGCATCCCTTGCCTATAAATAGAGAGCCATTCTCACTTGAAAAATCACACCTCAAAGCAATTGCTCCTCCTTCTCTCTAGAAATTCTAAGTTTCTTTGTTATTAGTTCAAATTCTCTTTGTTCTTGTAAGTTCTTGAGCGAAACCACCAAACCACTTCCAAAACCACCCGACGATCCTAAAAGTAGTGTAGTAGTAGTTAGGTAGTTGTTTCTAGGGAAAATTTTCCAAAATTTTTCCTTTCGAAGCAATCGGAGGGCCGTTACGCTGCCGTAATCAACCCGACGTCCAAACCACCGCCTAGGAGAACGGTAGTTATCCTTCTCTATGTAGTGATCTTTTTCTAGTTTTCAAAAGTTTACTTTATGTTTGTAAAGAAGTTGTGATCTTACTTTGAGAATCTCTACTTACTTTTTATAAGCTTAAAAGTGACTTTGAACGTTGTTTGAAAAGTAAAAATGCATGTTTATGTTGTTTATGGTATTCGAGCATGCTACGTGACTTAGATGTTGTTATTATACTATTTCAAAGTTGGAATGATGCTTATTGTATGTAAAAGTCCCACACGCGGAGTCTCGCATGCAAACGTGACGCGAAAACCAAGAAAGTAGACATATGGCACCTAGGGTGTGTTTAACAAGGTTGTTGTGTTTTTCTGGTTGGAAAATATCTTCGAAACTACGTAATGACTATTTCAAGGGTATTACGTAAGTGTGTGTGTGTGCCAATGGGAACCCGGTGCGGCGGAACCATTGTGAGGATACTCGAGAGTCCGGAACGGCGGAATCGAAGTTGGGTGTGTTTGGCTTGGTTATTCGCGTTACGGAGCCAATGCATTGTGTGCCAATGGGAACCCGGTGCGGCGAAACCATTGTGAGGATACTCGAGAGCCCGGAATGGCGGAATTGAGGTTGGGTGAGTTAAAAAAGTGTTTTTGATAAAGTGTAACAATGAAAAGGTTAACGATGAGTCAAACGCCAACGGTAGTTACAAGCGAATGTGTTAGCGATATTGTCTTTATTCCCTGCTTATGTATCTATCATGTGGAAATCGATGTTAGTCATAGGATTATACTATTGGGCTTTCGTAGCTCATGGTGTTGCCTTTGTGGTAACCCTGGCATATTATATGGGTGGCGACGCCGGTATAATATGTCAGATTTGATAGACGAACAGGGCGATCTATTCACCTTGGAGGCGTACGGAGCCGAAGAACTCGCTAGGCTGGAAGAGCAAGAGGAGCCGTAGTATAGGACCTCGTAGCTTCCTTTTGTTGTCTTTGAACTTCAAATGCTCCTATGTGAGCCGTTTTGTAATAATGAGCAGTGACTCGATATTTCTGTAATAAATTTCTTTCATTAACGTACCTAAAATTTAGGGGCGTTACAGGAGCAGTGTCCAAACTAGCCACGGTGTGCTAACCACCCCGCGACCCTACCTGTACGACTACTCATTATGCATTAAACAAGAAAACACAAGAAACCCTAACTTGAAACATGATTTTATTACGCGAAACAGAAAATAAACAAGAGATCCAAACCAAACAAAAACAAAGAACAACTTTTAATAAGAACAGAAATTAAAATGAGATATCGGAATACCAGTAATTGAACAAAGCTTTAAGAACTTGAAATGAAAAGAAAACCCTAGATAATATTGACAGCAGCAGTCGAAACCCCCTTCTCGTTTCGTTCGTCCTTTTTTCGCCAGAAAAGCTGCCAAAGACAGTAGGGTAATAAAGATTGTTTTATAGGAATTGAAAGTAATAATTACATAGTGGCCCTTGAGCTTTGTCTAAAATTGAATTAACCATCCCAAATTCCAAAGCCTTCGCACTTTGACCCAAAACTTCTTTAAAATCTTCTTTTTATCCAAAGTCTCGGACAACGGGCTTGAGCAACCTATAAACATAAAAACACATAATAAAAATCAGTTAACAAATATAAAAGACTAATAAATGTATATTGGAGGGCCAAAATATGTATATTTTGGCACTTATCAGCGGCGGTCACTCGGGTAGTAACCAAACTAGAAATAGACCGTCGCCTATTTTTGCTAACCTGTTCTTTGAAACCAAGGTCATTATAAGCTTAACAAGACCTTAGTTGATCTTTTGTGCGTTTGGATTCCATTTTGATTGACTGTCTGATAGTTGCATAATTAGTTAATGGCATGCTTTCCTTTCGTTATCTAAATTTCATCTGCTTGTTTTTAATTCTGTTGAATAAGTGTTGTAGTTTCTTGGGGCATAGTAGTTCTTATTCACTATTGCCTGTTTATCAATCACTTTTTCGGTGGACATGGCTTAACTCTGAATTCACAAGGTTTTGTGTCCCGTATCCTCCCTTTGTTCGAGGACACAAACCTCTTTAGCTTGCTCGTTAACTTGCTTGTTACTTAGCTCGTTTAATTGGATGCTAAAATTGTGAGTTGTAGAAATGAAATAAAAAGCCGGATCGATGAACTTTTGCTAGTTGATAATGTTGAGCATGTTCTAAGTTGTGAAATGCGGAAAGATTGGATAGTAGCTTGTTTTCAAGTCCTTTTTATTTTGGTTGCTAGGGACTAGCAAACCCTAAGTTGGGGGGCGTGATAAGCACCCGAAAATGGAATATAGGGTGCGCTAGTATCTAGGCTTAGTGTTAATTTATGTGCTAATTAGTTATTTTTAATGATTTTTGCTCGTAGAATGTTTTGGTGTTGTTTTGTAGGCGAATCACCTAAGAAGGAGCTTTAAAGGCCTAGAGCGTGGAATGGCCCGATGGCTAAGGTGTGGCCAAGGCGCAGCCCAAGCAGAGAAGCAACGGCCAACATCCAGCCTAGGCAGAAGCAGAACAGGCCGGGCAAAGCCGTGGCCAAGTCATAGCCAAGCTATGGCCAAGGCAAGACAAAGGTGTGGCCAAGGCGGGGAGAACACAAGGTTCAGAACTGATAAGAGCTCGCTACCGATTGGAAGGAATTAGTTCGATCGGTACCGAGGTGCTTAGTGACTAGCCTTAACTGCCTCGCTACCGATTGGAGGTAGAAAGTTCGATCGGTACCGAGATGCTTAGCGACCAGCCTTAATTGCTTCGCTACCGATTGGAGGTAGAATGTTCAATCGGTACCGAGAGCATAACTCAGTAATGTAAGGCTGCTTCAATCGGTACCGAAGGGCTTAGCAGAGCATCTTCGGAGCATCTTCAGAGCATATTCCGAGCGGGGAATAAAAGGAATGATGTAATGAGATCCAAAAAACAAGTAGTTAGGACGTTTTTGGTATAATTCTAGATCTAGGATAGACTTACTTGCATCTTAATAGTGTTCTTGAGTGTTCTTGCTTTTCAGCCTTTCAATATTTAATTTTCTGTCTTAATTAGTTAGTTTTTGATATTGTCGCTTTAATTAAAGTTGTTGCTTTATTCCCGATCTATCTTAATCTCTAGTTTAATTCTAGTCTTGTCTTTTCAATTATGCTTAGTCAATTTTCGCTTGCTCTTATCTTCGTAGATATGCGTGAGTAGTTTCAAAGGTTGGGTCAAGGGATGATTAGCATCCCGTGGCTTGGGCGAAAATTGCGTTTTTTTCACCAATAATGCTTTAATTTCTAGATTTGAAAATTAATGTGGGGTTCGGATTCATTTGGGGAATTACCGAGGTGTTAACCTCTTTGATCATGTGTAGGTAGGAGCATAGACTACCTACCACACATGATACTTAGAGCTCTGTCGCTCGAGGTGTTCACCAAATGAGTTCTAGAGCTAGCTTGATAATCGGATCTCTTTTTCCCGGTTTTGATACCTACAATTGTGTATTTTAAATCGCGTGAATTGGTGAAGAATGTAATTTAGCCCAAGTCATGAGTGCTAGGATTCCTAGACCTAACCTATCTTTTTCCTAGTTAATTCGTTCTTAATTTAGCCATTTTAATTCCACCGTTCAAAGTAAAACCAAGTTGACTGGCTAAAAGTCGAAAACCTTACTTGCATCTACAAATCCGAGGCGAGCCATAAACTAATTCCCTTGGGTACGATCCCGGACTTCTCCGGATTATTTTGCTTCATCGATATTCAAACCCTACGCTTGGGATAATATTCTTCTACACGGGAGATATCGAAGCAGTTGGCTCTGATTGCATGAGGTGTTTCCGTGCGCGTAGTGCTTTCTTCTTGGGGGGCTAGAGTCACTTGGTTGGTATTAATCAATTTCTGTAGGAAACCTCATTCATCATTAGTGGAACTACCGTGGCAACTATTCATTTTCTTTTTGCTTGCGCTTTTCTAACATATGATCGTCTTATCAAATACTCTTTGTTGTATTCTCTATTGTATTTGTTGTATTCTCTATTGTAGTAGTAATATTTACTTTATTCATCACATTTCCTTTCGACATTGATGTTTCGTTTGTTTTACTCGTGTGCAATAGGTTCATTTTCTTGTTATAATAGAAGCACACGGGGAGTTGTAATTGTTATTGTTAAATGAACTTCTTACTCTTCCCAAAAAAAATCAATATTTCATATAAAAAATATTATCAATTGAAAGTTATAATTAATTTTCCGTCTGATTTAGACAGAAAGAGGGAAAAACAATGGGACGACGGCAATTTTAACCTAGTAAAAAAATCCGTTAACTTAGAGTCAAACCCCAAAAACCTTCACATTATCCCTTCTCTTTTTTTTTCCGGTCAAACGGAAATTCACACTATCCTCTTTTACCATCATACATCCTCAGATGATTATGAGTTCATTAAACAAATTGAGCGACACGTGCAACCACATAATCTAAGCATGAATACATGTAAAAACTTTACTAATGGCATAGTTGCAATTTGAGAGGCAAAAATTTTTTAAGAATTTAAATCTCAATTATTTTGAGTATAAATTTAAGTGAACCTACACGTATGAGTCTGGAGTATAATTTTGAGTATAAATCTCCAATTATTTTTCTCAAATTTTGAGGGTTTTTTTCTTAAAAAAAAAAAAGAGGCAAGGGTGAAGAAGAAAAATATAGGTAAACAGATTATTTGTATAATTTATAAATAATGCTTCCTCCCACATGGAATGGACAAAATTGTAGGAGTATAAAAGTATGTCCCTGGACCCTGAACAGTTAAAATGGGTCAAACTTTCCTGTATCATCATATGCTCCTTCACGTTAAAACCCCACTTCCCCCCACCCCCTTCTCTCTCTCTCTCTCTCCATGAACTCCACGTTCTGCTCCCGGGGGAGTTCGAGGCTTTGGAGGCTCTACAGGTAATTAATTCATTTAATTGCTTGGACCAGAAAATTTTTGGTACCGTTGATTCATGAACTTTGAGGATTCGTTTTCCTTTGCCAGCAAATTTGTTGGATTCTTTTTATTTTTGATTTTATAAGCAATCCATAATGGAAATTGAGATCCGAGATAAGGTTTTATGTACTTGTGATGTTGGTTTTTTTGGTCAATGTTGGGGAGACAGACAGGGACTTCATATTGACTTTATGTGTTCCTGGCTGAAGAGTGGTTTTAATTGCATTTGGATGAATTTTGCCTCCTTTAGTTTAATGATCGGATCGTTATCATACCAAAAATAATTAATAAAATGAAACAATAGCCCCAAAGGGATTATAAGGCTGAGTTACAGAAATTCCAATTAATTTGAGAAAAAAGATCGATTGTTGGTTTCCTATCGTTATTGAAATGTAATTAAAGCACTTAAGAACGTGGAAAAGAGTTGATGGGTGAAAGCTCTAGGGTTTCAAATCCGCTCTTCCTCTGATAACTTAATATGTTCGATTATAGGTAAACAGTAAACTATTTGAATCAACCTGGATACTATAGGATTGTAAGCCCTAACGATGTCTTCTAATGATAATTTTATGAATCACCAATTTACATGGTCTATCTCTGCCTAGCACGAATCGTCTTACTAGTACATTCCATCTCAAATTCGCACGGATCGTCTCATTGGCACAACGCGTCTTACTTAATATAATCCATCTCAACCAATTACACAAAAAATTAAAAATCGTTGTATGGATGTGCATAAAATCTAGAAAATCATACACAAGATTTGATGGGAAGAATTAGTAGTACAAAAAAATCCTTGAAAGTCATACGAACATGATTCGAATAATAAAAACCTCAATCAAAACGTAAATAATGTTACTAGGAGTTTGAGTTTAATAGACACCCTAGAAGGAATTTAGCCAGCCATTGGAGTGGGAACAGTCGAGGTTTGGGTGATGAACGCCACCCCTATTCTGTTCTCCCCCAACCCATCTACTATATACTAGTAATTTGATCCCTGGTCAAAATCGAATTCCTTGTAATTGGCCAATTTGCTCCCACGAAATCCTTCCTTAGGCAAGTTAAATTATTCGCAGCGTAATCTGATGTAGATGTTTCCCATACTAGAAAACTCTAGTTCATTCAGTAATTTCATTTTCCTTAGCTCTGATCAGATCCAATGCCCGGAACAATAGTCATTATCACCAATTTTATCCTTCCGGCTCTTCAATTGGGATTGGGCTAATTTGTCCTTAAGCCTTAGATAAAGCCCATCAACATTTTTAGCCTCCAAAAATACCTAAAACACAAAAATTAAGCCTCAAACTCCAAATAACAATTTAAATAGACTTAGCAAGGATAAATTAGGGGGCGCTCATGTGAACATTTACACGCCTGTCATTTAACCCAAAAACAATCATGGCTGCTTCTTTTGCCATGTCTTGCTTGATTGCTTAGGTTTCTGCAGAAATATAATGCAAATTGAGATTCATGTTGCAGCATTTTTGTCTAGTTTCATTGAATTTTGTTTCTCTTCAGGTTCTAAGATCAAATGAGATTTTTGTTTGTTGCCTACAAGGAACTCTGGCTTATTGGTGGTTACATTTTTCAGCAACTTGTTATACATCAGAATCATCTAGGGATTAGTATTGGTACTGCTAGTTGCTTTATGGACAATGTCGATGGCTCCAATTCAAAAAATTGTTCGGTATTGTTGTGTATCGAAGGATGGACGAATTCTATACGCACATAGAAGTGGAGACCAGGAGATCGAGAAATTGGCAGCATTGTGCCTGGAAAGGACCCCTCCGTATCACAAATGGTACTTTCAGACTATGGGTAAAAAGACTTTTGGGTTTCTTGCAGAAGACGGGTATGTCTACTTTGCTATTGTGCAGGAGGGTGTTGGTAATTCAGGGGTTCTTCGATTTTTGGAACAAGTTAGGGATGAAGTCAGGAAATTGTCGAATAGGAGCTTTTTAAGCAGAAATAAATCAAGTCTGCGCTCGCTCTGCATACAAGAACAACTAGCTCCTTTCGTTTATCAATTGATTACTTCCTTAGAACATGTTTCTCAGATTGCTTGTAATGAATGGCCAGTAGAGGCTTCCTCACCACATCACGCAGAATTGTCTCCATCATTGACTTATGATGCTAATGGGCAAGTCGAAGCTGCCGCTTCCACAAAGTTACCTTTGTTGGTCAGTAAGTCTAACAAGCAAGAAAAGAAGAAGAAGATGATGATGATGATGAAGGATCATGTCATTGCAGTGAGAGACATTGAGTTGGAGGAGCACCATACATCTACTGATAGAGGAGTTGTCAAGGGTGATACGGGAACTCTGGAATCTGATTGCCAGAGTGGTGTGGCTTCTACAGTTTCATTGCACAAGGATCGTGCTTTAATGAGGACAAGGTCAGGTAACAAAAGCTTCCGAAAAAAGTGGTGCCGCCAAGTAAGAATTGTTCTTGCAGTAGATGCAGCTGTATGTTTGGTTTTATTTTTGATTTGGTTGATAATTTGTGGTGGTTTTGAGTGCATCCGGTGAAAATGAACCACTTCTCGTCCGACTTGCTTCTTTTATGTCCCACTTGGAACCTAATCAGTAATCTGAATTGAACTGAAACCTGGAGTTTGGAGTCTTCTGAAAATTCTGGTTGATATCAATTTTGGGGAAGACCTCTGCTGCATGAATGATGATCAAATGAAAGCAACCAACTTGTGTTGTTAAAGGGATTTGATGTCCTTGTGAAGGTAGGAGCAAAATTATGCAGCTTTCAGCATCATTTTGAGGAACTTATCCATTCAGTAATGTACTTTTTGTTGATATGTTTGAGAATGCCTGACATGTTTCCTAAGTGTTATGTTATTGGTTTGCAGTTAATTCACATTTGCTGCCGTTGTATTATCAGTCTTGTCGAAGTTATATTAGTGTAATGTAAGATAATACGTCAGATTTATTTGCATTGCACGCTATTGGTACATGAATAACACTGGCTTTCCATGTATTTGTCATCTTCTCCTCGCTGTTATTACCTATAAGGTGTTTCTTCTACCACTTCCTTTTGCCAATTTGTGGACAGTTTCTCCCTAACTAATCGAGCGTGTCCCATTTTACATGTTTTTAACATCTCATCTTTTTCACTTTCTTTCTTTCTTCTCATTCACTAGGATAAAGTTAGGCATATATCTACCAGAATAAATTATAGAGTGAGCTAAATTATGTGACAGTGGAATTGAACATTGGGGCTTGGGATAGTGTATTATAGGGCATCTAACAATACGGCAAAAAAAATTTGCACCTACCAAACATATCATGATTTTCTAGCCCCCATTGTCATGGGCTAAGGGAAGCTGAAAAGTTTGGGTCAGAGTATTTAGGCTAAAAACAGTTCATTGGCTAGGGAAGCATTTAGGTTTATTCTTCCCAGTTATACTATTGTTCACCGTACTCTTGAGCTACATAATCCTTCAAAATGACTCTAGCTCCCGCTCTCAATCCTCAATCTGCGCTCTCAATCCTTAACCTCACGAATTTTCGTTGTTTGTGAGGTTTTTGGAGGACGCTTTTTTGCTTGAGCTCTCGCACCATGCCCGCGCATTATGTGACTTAGCTCTTAAGAAGAGAGAAAAGGGCATCCACTCGGTACCAGTAGAGAAAGGGTACGGAGGCTGGCCCTGTTCCACAACACCTTTTTTTTTTAAAAAGTACTTATTTCACATTTTCAAACTCAAAAATAAAGTAAATGGAAAATAGCTTTTTCAATTTTTTTTGTACTGTTCAAAAAATCTCAATTAAATTTATCAAACAATATCCATATTGCTAGAAAAATTATTTGAATAAACACATTATTTTTTAGCTTGAAATTGCCTTCTTAAGGGTGTTTGGATGGCCCCTTTTTACATTTTCCAATTCTCATTTTTGGGATTTGAGTGTTTGGCAGGAAGAGGGAAAATGGGTTTTGGGTAAAATGGATTTTTCGATTTCTTGTTTCTAAAATAAAACACAGAAGCTAGTGAAGAGGAGCTTTTTCAATTCTCATTTTCCCATTTTGGAATCCAACCATGCCAAAAAGACAACCGTACCCTCTACCTTTTGGGATAATCTCCACTTTGCCCTCGGTTTTCACATTTTTGAAGGACCCGGGGACTAAAAACGGCAACGTTTTGGTTTAAAAAAAAATCTTACCATCAATTTGTAATATCATGGAGCAGAAACGTGATTATGAAAGCCCTAGAAACAAAATTTGATTATGTCTCTTTAGAATAATAAGATCTTCACACTCGTTCAAACGGATTAAAAATTGGAGTACTTAATTTTTTAACCATATTTTTTAATATATAAACGTTTTGAGACCGTTTATATATTAAAAAATTAAATGCTCCAATTTTTAATCCGTTTGAACAGGTGTGAAGATCGTATTATTCTGATTATATTATTCCAAAGAGACATAGTTAAATTTTGTCTCTAAGGCTCTCATAATCATGTTTATATTCCATAGGATTGTAAATTGATGATAAGAAATTTTTTTTTTTAAACCAAAACGTTGCCGTTTTTAGTCGTGGTAGGGGCTGCTGTGCCATGGAGGCAGCAGAGCCCCAGGTCTATTTTGGAACGTTATCTCTCAACTGATTTTTCTTTACCTCACACCAGTTCTTCACATAACAACAAACAATAATTGAAATAAAAAATATATATAATTAAAAAAAGGGGGGACACTTTCAGGTCATGTACAATTTCGGAAGTAAATTTAAAAAAAAATTGATTAAAACATTATTTATATACATTATACACTATTATTAATAATCGAGGGCAACATAGCAAAAAACTAATCCATAATTCATTTTCATTCCATATCTTTAAAACACTACTCCTACTGCAAAATGCTTTATGCACATATCATCCAAACATTCTACCAAATACAAAATACATTCTAATCATAATCCCAAAAGCCAAAAAGACAAAAAGTTGAAAATGAAAAGCCAAAAAATTAGCTCTCAAACACCCTTAGTACTTATTTTGAGTTATGAAAATATAAACAGTAAAATAGAGGAGACGAACTTCTCTCTTTGACGAAAGAAAAAGCTTTTGTAGGTAGAGAGCGAATGAAAATAAACAAACAAATAGATCTTACTTTTTACTTTTTCCTATTCTCTTGATTATAGAGTCAATATTATCCATAAATTGCTATAACTGTTATTCAAATT
The DNA here is from genome assembly GCA_019656275.1 of Rhododendron kiyosumense. Classification (NCBI taxonomy): domain Eukaryota; kingdom Viridiplantae; phylum Streptophyta; class Magnoliopsida; order Ericales; family Ericaceae; genus Rhododendron; species Rhododendron kiyosumense. The sequence continues at coordinate 479,627 of BPLS01000226.1, read as the reverse complement.
AATCATTTCAGCAAAACAATTATTTAGAATGTTAGAACACATAATTTTGGAATACACCAAGTAAATCGAGAGAGTTTGAAAATAAACTAAAATAAAGTAAGAAGATCTAGCTCGTGAGAATAAGAAGCATGTTAATATTCTTAAATCCAATATTCCTCCCATTGTGAAAGTTCAACATAAAGAGGACTAATGCAAAGATTTAGCCCAAGTGCTCACAAGCTTTTCTCTGACAATGTTCACGCCATTAGGAGTCACTAACCGAGTTGTTGAATATGTATAAATAGAATCTTTCTCCAATATGCTTATCACTAAACACATATGGCCTCGTTTTTTACCCACACTAGTAGCATCCTTTAGAGAATACACACGTATACAAGTAATTAGAATTCTAGGAGATTAGCAAAAAAATAAAAGATTAGAATTATAGGAGTATCTCATTTATTTGTATTATGGTCTAATCAAAATGTTTAGGATAATCTCATTTATATTTGTAACGGACAATAGGTTAACATTTGCTTACTTGTAACGGTAAAATATCAATGAAACAATAATAGAAGAATAATATATCTCCCTCATTCTAGTTGAGGTTGTGTTTGGATTTTGAATGTCGGGCAGAGAAGGCGAAAATAGCTCCTACAAAAAAGCAGTAGCATATGTTTCGAATACCTTTCTCATTCTTCTTTTTCCTTCCCAAATGTACAAGTCCAAACAGCCGTAGAGTTCTTGTACTGGGGTTGGTTAAGAGAATAAGGGAGGGATACCCCAGGAGTGATCCAAAAAAGGAGGGAACAAAAGGAAAACTACGTCTCCAGTTGGTGCACTTTCACCTCGGCCAAATGGTTCTCTTGTAAGTTGATTCTTTACAATGGGCATCCAATTCCAATATAAACTCCTGCTTACAAGCCAGGGTATTGGAAAATACAGAGTTTGCAAACAAGTTAGTCCACCTGTCAGAAAAGCAACTGCATGAAAGAATAGCATGCAAAAATGACATCCATAGGGGAGAGATCATGGTTCCGGATGTAATTATCCAAAATATGCAACCCAATGATGCACAATAACTCACCATGAAACTTCAAGATTACAAATAATCCAGAAATTTAAAATTCAAAAGCCTTTACCTATTGTTCTTGTACGGCCAAACAACGAAAACAGACCTATCGCTACTCATAAAATGTATAGGAGATTCGTCTATGTCCAACATGGTAACAAGGTTGAAATCTGATTCTTCCCTGCAACCAAATAAGTGAAGATATTACTACAACTTCTTCTATATAGAAAAATAAACAAGGTTTTTTTTCCCCTGGTGCTCCAATAAAAAACTACGCAAGCATTTGACCCAAAAAAGAAAAAACAGCACATGAAACGAAACGTTGCACCAACATCAACTCCAAAGGATGATATTTACTACCACTAACGATATGAAGTATTTGTTTTCTTGCTATTTCAGAAACAAAAAGAGTAAAGTCAAACTCATTTGGGCTATTTTCTCAATTCCAATAAAATGAAATCAAATCAAGTATGGGTTGGCAATCAGAACATACATGGATAGAACTTATAAAGGGGGCTTGAAAAACAAGTAAATTTTGCTGGGCCTTTATCCTTTTCTTAGGTTTATTACGATTCTTATTGGTAGGAACTACCAGTTATCTTGGTAGAAATTTGATATCTTTATTTCCACCTCAACAAATCAATTTTTTTTCCACAAGGGCTCGTTGTCTTTCTATGGGATCGCAGGTCTATTTATTAGCGCCTATTTGTGATGCACAATTTTGTTGTTTTCTTTGATAACTGTGTCAAGTGTTCAAATCCCCTCATTCGTTGACCGAAAGATTGCCAATAATACCACGTCTTAAAAGCATATAGATGCAGCTAATACATGTCTTTAGCATTCTACATTGTGCACCAAATAAACATCTACCAAACAATATAAGCTCAAAAAGGATGACCTATTACATAAGTTTTTCGAGATCGAATGTAATCTAATATACAGTTACGAATGAACATGTGTGCATACAAACGCAGATTTCTTAGAAGAAGTAAAGAGTAGTCTCAGACAGAAAAAGCAGGGGCCAGTTTGACACAATCTGCTCTGCCAACTAGTAGTCAAAGGTTTCCAACCAAAACTAAGTCTGATGTTTCAATCAATTGGGGTCAGATCCATGAATTCTTTTTCGCCATTCTACTCTGTCAAAGGCTATATAATCAATTAGGGGCTCCCGGAACCTAAGGATTCAATAGACCTAGCTTTTACCAAAAGCCAAACACTACAGCTAGGAATGCAACCAACACTTACATTCTACAGCTCCCAGTTCTTGCACTTGCATTTTCAAACCCAAACAAAGGAGGATGCCATAAATCAATGTTCTTTCTTCCAAGGAAGAAAAACATTTGGACCAACACTAAAGGATGGACCATAGGATTGATAAGCCAAGAAAACATTAAGAGATAAATCATGTGCATATTCAAAACAAAATGTTACACAAATACAAGCCATGGTGTCTCTTACCACCTCAGTGAAGGGCTAAAGTCCCGGATGGGCACGCACAGTATAGGTCATGAGACTAATATATTAAGCGGGCTCTTCCAGATAATCAGATATTGCTTTGAGCTAGGTATAGGATAAAGATCAACTACTCGATTGTATTCTATGAGAACCAAAGAGTGTCGTACTTCTTTTTCAAATAAGACTAAACTTTTTCATTATCATAAAAAATAAAAAAATAAAAGAGAGAGAGGAGGTACAGTTAATAACATATGTCAGTCAAACAAACATTTTTTTCATTTCATTTTGCTCTCAACTATGGCCTGATATTTGACAAAGAGCTTCAGCAGAGCTGAAAGTGAGATTGTATGAGATATGGCATGCAACTAATGGTATTGATTGCATCCCAAAAAATCATTTTTATTTTCTACATTCCTTGTCTATCTCTCTGGCTGAATCATCCGCTAAAAAAGAAGTTCCAAGCTTCTCTTGGTACAAAAATACAAATATCGCAAGAAAGATACTAATATCGAAGTTCTCGTCATTCTATACAAGCAAGGAGGTAAGGGGGCCTAATATCGAAGTTCTCGTCATTCTGTACAAGCAAGGAGATAAGGGGGTCAAAAGAAAAGTAGTAAGCAGAAAAGAAGAGAAGAACGAAAGATCTTCCCTTTCCAGCATCGTAAGTATATTGAGTTGAAGAAAGTGCAAACACAGAAAATCTGACTAAAGAAAAGTGTAAAAACAATAACTAAAACTACACACATATAAACATATACTACCAGATTTCAAGTTTGGAGTATATAATACCAAAAACACCTAAATATATATATATATATATATATATATATATATATATATTTTTTATTTTCTGAAAATTGGATTTCAAGTTTACAAACCAAAATATTTCTTCCAACCAGATTCGAGGTTGAACCTCTTTCAAATCTGGTTATGAAGAAGGAAGTCACTATAGAAACTTAAAAACACGTTCAGTCAAAAGCAACAAGTGCGTTTGACCCAAAAAAAAAAAAGCAACAAGTGCACAGAAAAAAGTTGCGGTTATGTTACTTCGTATTACTCCACCTGAAATGCTTCACACAAGCATACAACAAATTAAATACTAATACTACACAAAGGAATATTGATAGCTCTATCCCAGGTTCTTCCGTGGTTGTTTTGGGTTGGTAAGGATGAACGGGGAAGAAGCCAGTTTTTAAGATCCAAGTTTTCCTACATAAACTCTAGCAAGTGTATGTTCAAAACAGTCAGATTCATCTTATTTCTGTCTTAAGGACAAAGAACAAGGGAAAATATTCATATATATTACATCCATTACAGTATAATAGTGTAACAAGGTGAAATAGAGCATTTCATGAGTATAGAGATGTATGCTACATTGCCCGGGAAACTTGAGTGGTTCCATTGCGGGGAAAGCTCAAGTTCTAAGACATGCTGGGGAATGTTCAATGACACATGGCAGAGACGTATCTTATACACTTACCCAAGGGTGAAATGTCCAACATGTGTATTGAAGCACATTCAGCAGCAGTGTACAAGTAAAATAGTATCGAGGTTGAGCCATATGGTTTTTTTTTTATCCTGGTTGTGCCATATGGTTAAACCAACATGCCTTGCCAGCTTAACTAGCATATTTCTTTGGTCCTTGAAAAGTAATTCTAAAGGAACACCAAAACTGGGTTGTAAGGTGATCTTTAATTACGTACCAACCCATTACATACAAAACAGCAGATAGAACTTGCATGACCAACAAAGTCAAACCTATGTTCCGTTAAATGGTACTAGAATAATGAGAAGGTCATAACTACCAATGTCTAAATCTTTAACGAATGCATCCTATGAGGATCAACAGAGGACTTCTACTTAACTGGAATACGAATATCTATGTAAAACAAGAGAGAAGGTAGGGTATTGCTCATGCAACCGACAGATGCATAGGTTCAATCTAATTGGGACCCTGATCCTTAGAATGTGATTACAAGAGAAGAGCAAGATTATTGGCAAGAGAAGAGCAAGACTATATGTTGAGGCCCAGCCTGAAGTTTGAATCATGTTTTGAGCCCAAACAATTTGGCTTAAATGAGAATCTTCTCCATCCACCGAGAAGGAAGACAAAATGCAAAAAATGTAGGGTAATCTAGGGCTTGAAGGGGGCTTTTCTGAATATGAGAAGCACAAATGAAGTAAAGACAATGTGCAAGGGGCTCTAATCTACAATCCATGAAACACCGACACTCATCGTATCCATGTCAGACCCTTCGGGGACACATATAGGGACACAGTAACGTATTTTCAAAAATTTTGATAGCCTTTAGGGGATAAAACATTTATAACTTCAAAAGTTTTGAGGCATATACCATTGGCCAATAATGCATTCGGTAGAAGTCATAGCCAAAACATTCAGTAGTAACTATGTAAGTTTGCATAGGCCATAGCTGAGAAAACTATTTTAAATTTTTTTGCCACGTCCGTTTCCCCATTTTCTAAGACTTGTCGTGTCTCATATCCATGTTTGTGTCCCCTGCCATGTTAGTGTCGTATCTGCGCTACATAGTCTACAAAAGGAAAAAGGTGTGGTTTCAAGGCTGTAGAAGCCACAATCTGTGAAAGTTTATAAGAAAAAAAAAAATCAAAGTCTCTCAAATAGAAGTGGCTGAAGAGGAGGAAATCTTATTAAGCGTTAGAAAAGATGATTTTGTGGCAGGCAGCAGAGGCAAAAAATGAAACTTGAAGAAATGTAGCTTTGGAAAAGAAAAGTTGAGATGTTGTTTGGCTTTCACATGTTCCTCCATTTTGACATATGAGCCCCGTCTGCAGCACCTTGAGCTTCACTTGCCCCAGCAATCCACCCCCCAATGTCTTCTAGTTTGGCTTGAAGTCTGATAAACACTATTAAAGGTTCCTCTTGTTCCTTTTCAATATCAACTTGTGTGAGAGAGAGGCAAAGAGAGTTGTTAGGTACTGTTAGCAAGAGTCATTTCAGAAGAAAGAAGTTTAGGAAAGGGTTCCATTGGCTTTGTGAAGGAGGGATGAAATCGTGAGGTGATACAAAACTTTTCACGGTAATGGAACAAGAGGAACCTTTAAGACAGTTTTTCAGACTTCAAACCAAAACCAAAACTGAAGACTACAAGATAATAATACAAGGGCAAGGGGCACACTGGGCTCAGAACAGCAAAAGAAAGAAAATGTCCAAAGCAGAAGAACATCTAGACCTCCTAGAAGATCAAATCAAGGACACATACCAGACTCTAGTTTCTTCCATCAAGAAAATGAGAACACTAAAAAGATAAACAAAAAGTATGGGTACAATTTATTGATGTCGTTCCAAATCGTCGTTCCACTTTCCACCCCAACGTGCCTCAAAATCTTTGGTGTTAGATTGTAGCCACAGCGAGCGCTAATCAATTAGTCAGAGTTGACTGTGCTTGATACAATTGAATGAGCTGATGCGTGAGAGGACCTTTATTCTGCTCAAGACTAAGTCTCAGGAGTCAGGACACAGTACTGCCCAAGCCCCTGAAAGAAACAATGTGTGCCATAATGCCCAAATAGCCCACAGGTGATAACTGTATAGATATGCCGTGTCTGACTTTGGAACGCTTGTCAGTTGCGTATCCCCATGCATTCAAGATTCACAATTCATATCCGACCTCCAGTCAAAACTATAAGAATTCATCTGGCCAACCAAACGGTATCAAGTTCTCTCTTTTCCTCACCCACGCTTCTACAATGGGGCAGTTGCATGAATTGGAAATAGATGCAGTTAGGTAGTGAATCGATGAATAGTGCATCGCTTTTGTGTCATTGATCGATATTTGGCCAATTTTTCTTTAAATTTCCCAATTCCCATGGTTGAACAATGCTTCAACAACTGTTATAAGGTTGGTCAGATATTTATGTGCCATATTTTGTTTCTGTCTCTCCCGCGTAACAAATAAAAATAAATCTCCACAAATATTCTGGGTGAATTTATATTTTAGAGTAAATAAAGAGAGACAAAGTCGAGATGGCATATAACAACTCTAAAAACTTTCAAATGTTGTTTGTACTTTTAACCCTTTTTCCACAAAAAAGGATCACAAATGGGATTTCACAAATCTACATCTCTTATACATTGCAATGGAAAAGGATCTAACCAATTAGACTGCATAATCATCAATTCATCATTTTAAAACAAGCTTTTTTATTCATTTAGGCCTGAAATCTTCATTCAGGCGCCTTTCTTATCCAAATGCATAAACATATTTTTTCATGTACTAGAGAAATCATGATCGAATCCGAGGGATTCAAGAATTCAGGAAAAGACCATTTTGATTCTCATTTCAATTCACAATTGAAACTACGCATATCCCACACCCAGACTCGTATTGTGTTGTGTCAACTGTGGTACTTCACACATATCCTGGGTGCATGTAAAATAGCTTGAAAGTATCGCAATGCCTTCGATTATGGAAAATGACTTCTGAAGATGGGATGTTAGAAGATGATAATCAAGTGGTTGATAGAATTCAAAAACTTAGTACATGACACTAATTATACAGAGATAGCAAGTGAATCTAATTCCCAAGTCCGAAGAGTAGGAGCCGGCCGAAAATATGGGTACACAGATAGCTTCGTGGGGCACAACAATTTGGGGTCTCACACAAACGATCCGAGCTGTTCATTAAATTTTAAATATTTTTTCTAGTGGCCCCATAAAAAGTCAGGTCAATCGAACAACGGTAAGTCTTGATCCAATCTTCTAACTTTGAATTTAGATTTTTGGATCTACAATTTGAATGAAAGGCTATAAGATTGGATCAAGCACTAACATTTATCCAATTAAGCTGATTTTTTACGAGCCACTCAAACAAAAATTTGAACTTAATGACTTGCTCAGATCGTTTGTGTGGGACCCAGAATAGGCCCCACAATGTGATTTGTGCACAATCTGTGCTCACAGACTTTCTGTCGGAGAAGTGACATAGGACAAAATTGAAACTGGGCTAAGGATGATCAAAACACGAAGAACAAGGACTTCTTTGGGGGCTGTGAACAGTGTACCTGACACGTAATTTTTCAAAAAATTAGGACATGGACACATTGGGAGATATGTTAAATCATTCTACATACATATTTACACAATATAGATTGCATACATATAAAATTCATAGTCTTAATTATTTTGGATATCGCATCAATAGCTAAGCAGTGAACCAAGGACAAGAGAGGTTATTACTAAGGCCGGTTTTGAGAAATCCTAGGATCATGTGAAGCGGGGGATTTTGGATTTTATTATGCAAAAGAAAGTACTTGGAGATAGGTGGAGAAAGTGGATATATGGATGTCTTGTTTCTTCTAACCTATGGGTAAGTTGTTCATGGAAGGTTGGTGATTCTTTCAAAGAAGCCAGGGTCTTTTATCCATTTCCATTTGGCCACCTCCAGGGGGCTTCTCGTGCAGTTATTCTTACCACAAGGGTTCATAGTATTGTACTAGAATGTAAACCAATGTTAAAAACCGCTAAACGCTATTGGGCGGAAAACAGGTGCCTAGCACCTAGGTCATGTTGTCGACTAATCAGCACCTAGAGATTAGTCAATTTTTTCATTTAAAAAAGAGTGTAAAAAATGGCATAAGACTACGAATAAAACCAAACCAAACCGAGCCTTATGTCCCAATCACTTGGGTCAGCTACATGAATCATTTTCCTCCATTAAACTCTGTCAAGGGCCATTTGTTCACACAAACCCATTATACTCATATCTTTGCGCACAACAGCATCTAATGTCAATTTAGGTCTACCCCTGCTACCCAAAACTATCCTATCCGCTCTCTTAACTACTGCATCTTCTGGTCTACGGTAGACATGTCCAAGCCACCTTAGCCTATTTTCCCTCAACTTCTCCTCTATATGTGCTACACCTACCATCTCACAAACCGTTTCATTTCTAATAAAACCAACAAGATAAAAATAACTAAAAAGTAACATTTAACATATATTTTGTTGCACTTTTTTCTTTTCTTTTTTGATAAGTAAAGGATTATATTAGAATTATATTTTGTTATGCATTATGTATAAAAATTTCTTAGTCGATGTACAGCTCTGATACGTATTCTATATATCACATATATTTAGTTAACATAATACTTAGCAGAAATTCCGACGTACCCAAAAAAAAAATAATAATAATACTTAGCAACTTGTACTTACTATTACACATATAAGGCTGTGCCACGTGCACAAAGCCCCCGCATATGTGAGGTCTTGGGAAGGGTTGATGCGCGCAGCTTAACCCCTACAGGTAGAGAGGCTGTTTATTTCCAAAATTATGAAGTAAATCCTGCCGATTGATCGCTGCATAGCCAAGCAGTCGCTGCCTTGACCTTAAAATCTAGGCATTGGGATCTGCCTGGCGCCTAGACACTGCCTACGCCAACCTTTAGAACACCAATGTAAACTAGTTTGGCTGCATTAACGTTAAGATTTCTTATATTCCGTTTATTTATTGACTCTATTTGTCATAGCGCTTGACTCAAGAAACTGCAAAAATATTGTTTTACAATAATGTGAGAGCTAACAATGTACACTGCAGGATTCACAATAACAAATAATCAACTGCAGGATTCACAATAACAAATAATCAACCAAATAACATTGTCTACCAAGATATTATAACAATTAGGTTTTATGTAAACTTATTGTGACATCTTTTGTTCTCGATGCTCTAACAAAAAAGTAAATTTATATAAGCAAATAGTGTTCAAGATACAATACTCCATCCCTTTCCCCAACACCTACATTGCACACAGGCAGTAGCGGATCCAATGTAGGCCGAGCAGGGGCATGTTTTTGAATCATTGTGTTTTTAAGTATGTAGCACCGACACTCCAAAAGGGCGCCGTGTCCACGTATTGGACACGGGGACACGGGGACACGGCGGGGACACGCCCAAATACATATTGGACACGCCACGTGGCGTGTCCAATAATTTTTATTATTTTTGATGGGGGACATGTGGGGGACATGTGGGGGACACGGCTGGGGACACGCTGGGGACACGGCTGGGGGTCAAAATGTAATATAAATTTTTAATTTTGAGGGGTTAATATGAAATTTTTCAAAAATATTTGGGTTAAAACTGTAATTATGCCTTTATTTGGACCATGGTAATCTTATACATTCATATAGGACATGTCTTCATCAACAATGGAAGAAAAGAAATATATATGTATATATGTATTTATATATTTATTTATTTATACACGTGGCGTGTCCCCCGCCGTGTCCGTGTCCCCATTTTTTTAGAATTGCCGTGTCCCGTGTCCGTATCCGTGTCCGTGCTACATAAATTTTAACTTTAACCATATAGTAAAAGAAAGTCAGGGAGAAACTCTTCTTTTAACTTCTTCATTTCTCACAGCGCAAGCCTCCACTAGTCCACTGTATCACCAATCAGCTGACAAAAATTACCATTGTCGTGGGTCAGTGCATCGTCACTAAAGTTTGGATGTCATTGTGCTTCATCATCGAAAGGCGCTGGTAAATTGTACGGCTCCACTTCTCCATTCTCTTACATTGAATCTAGAGGTTTTAAAACTTGTGATACTTCTAGGTTATAGATTTACAAAAATCGAATTGATTCGGGTTTTACAGCTACGGTCCATTCCAAAACCATAGGCGCACTCCTTAATTTTGTTTGAATTTCAGCGCTTAATTTTGGGCTACAGCTTCTTCAATTCTAACAAATTAAAACCACATCATATTACTCTTGAGCTACAATTAGTAAGATTTAAACTTTTTCCTCCCATTCAAACAAAAATTAAGAACTTTGTTCAAGTGATTGCATTTGATGTTGAAGATGATAGCCGATGCACATTCTTGGCTACACCATAGCACAAAGCAATACCCACATTTTTTTTATTTTTTGATATTTCAGAATTACAACGGAAAAAGTATGAAAGAAGATGCGACCCAAAACTAACTAACACAAATGATCCAAACAGACAAAAAGAACAAGCAAATACTCACAACTAGGGGTCGAGCACACGCAATGATTGTGCAAATCGGATACAGCATATATATAATCTGACAAAGTGTGTGCAACGGGGTGATGGGTGTTGTGATATTATTAATTCCATCCCTATTCATGCGGTGGGATTGCATATTAATCACATTAAACAAACGGCCCCATATGTAAACTAATATGACAAATTCTACATTATTGATTCATGCAATAAATCAGCTCTCTCCAACATCTTTCAGCGCAAATATTAACATGAGAAAAAAGAATAAATGCGACCATACTAGCAGGTGAGCACACATGATGTGTGGGAAATAGCAGTATCAAGATTACAATTCAACAAACGATTGTGGAGGAATTTGGGAGAAAATAAGAAAAATAAAGAAAAGATCATTCTTTTAGTTGTGTTTAGCCATGAAAAGATGACGACAAACATAGACGTGGATTATGTTTACATATACACACAAATTTAAACTATGGCACAAACTTCACATATACACACAATCATGGTATAGAGAAAACATAATGATTCAAAAGTACCTTTTCCACTTTGTGGGCAAAAATCTTAATTACGCTCACCTGTCCCTCTTCCTCTTCCTCTTGCTCTCCTGTCTCTTATCAGATGGGAGGGAGACAACGACAGAGGTTAAAACTTTGTTCCAGGGCAGTTGTGTTTCTACTTGTGTCATTTATCCTTGAGTGTTTACAGTTCGAGTTTTGTTACTGTTTTTCCCAAAGTGCAACCACTTGTACCAGGTTACAAGTGTTGAGTTATCTGATTTGCTTGAGGGCTTTACCGGATTATTAAAAAATCTACACAACCTCAAAAAAGGGAGACACCAAACATGTGCTCACCCTTTATATATTAGAACAAATATCTTTAATAGAAAGTTCCATTGGGTACAAATTAGAAGTCTTGGGTGTTATATAACTTCTATAAATATCTCCCTGCCAAAACCTTTGGGAACACACTTCAGGAAACAGAGACGAATAACATCCTTTCAAACCATAAAAACCTCTTACCATGCATGAGAAATAATAGATATTCACATAGAACAGAATTTCTCAATATCGAAAGACAAACTCAAAAAAAAAAGGAGGCGGCCCCCACCCAAAAAAACTCAAAAAAAAGACAGAAAAAACGCAATTCCCACCAACACGAATCTGATCTCACCTACCATTGATTCTCATGACACACTTCCTCCACCTTCTCTGTGCAGCTCCCTGCGCCGAACATCCTCCTCCCCCACAACACTTATGCTCTACAGACTACAATCTCTCCAAATATCGAAGATGTTCACTCCCCAAAAACTACAATAATTAACATATCTTCCGCCAAGATTGGAGCTACTCACTACCATGGCAGCAACTAACCATCCTTATTCCTAGATTCCATTACTATTTCTGCCAGAACTAAACCTTTTTGGGGATTCAGATGTTATGGGGCAAAACTTGCATCACTTTAGAGGATTACCAAGATATAAGAAAAACCAAACAACAAAGTCCCCTAGGTACACCTGAATGACATAGGGTGAATCCCCACAGGAAATGAAATTCATGTTTGAGCCTCCAAAACATACCCATCTACACAAGAAAGCCAAAAAAAAAAAAAACAAGGGCATGCATAGGAGAAGAAGTGGTCCTACAAAATTCAAGGCACTGGAATCTACGATGGAGACATTTTCCCGGGGGAGGGTACTGCTGAACTTGAAACCAATAATCAAACCAAGCTAAGAGCAATTGAAAGGGCAAGCATAGGAGAAGAAGTGGTCCTACAAAATTCAAGTCACTGGAATCTACGAGGGAGACATTTTCCCGGGGGAGGGTACTGCTGAATTTGAAACCAATAATCAAACCAAGCTGAGAGCAATTAAAGTTTTGTAGCAAAACACATCATGGGTTAGAAAAATATGGTCTTCTAAGCCACAAAGAGCAATCTCCACCCACCATATCATCTCGCATCAATCGCAACTCGCAATCAATCCAAAAGCAAAAACTAGGTATTCAAAGAACGATTGCAGAGAAAACTGGAAAAGACAAAAAAGAAAAAAATGCAATTACCAAGAATTTGTCAGTCTAGATCTTCTTCTCTGGCTTGACCTCCCGAGTTGGAATCCCCATCATTGTGACCGGTGTTGTTGGCCCCACTGTTGCTAGTTTCCGCAGGCGAGCCAAACGCCCTAAACGGCCAAGGTAACGTTATCCTAAACCTCCGTTCTGCAGTGCGTGGGGTCAGAGGATTCTCCTGAGATCCCCCACTAGCACCGCCACCACCACCAACACCCCCCGGTGCCAAACCCGGGATAGGGGACCCGCGAGTAACAGTCCTATTCATCTCATAATCAGGGTCATCCGTAGGCAACTCATACCGACAAACTGGACAAGAATTGTGCATCTCCAACCAAGGGAGGATACAGTCGGAATGGTACAGGTGCTTACACGGCATCTGCTTCACCTCCTCGCCGACTTGGAAAGTGTCCTTACAGACAGCGCACTGGGAATCGGACGAATCCGAGGCGAGCAGCTGATCGGAGATGTTAATACTCGGGAGAGCCTCGACGGCCGACTTGGAAGCCGGAGGGGTGCCGTAGCGGTTGGGATCGTTCTCGGCCAGTTGCTGTATGAGTTGCTCGAGGCCGGGGCCGATGAAGTAATCGCCTAGATTCGTAGGAAGCCCAAAACCCCCCATGGGATCGTTGTTCTCGATGACTAGTTGGATGTTAGCGCCGCCTGCCCTAAGGTTATTGATGTAATTCTCGAGGAATGCGAAAGGATTGAACTCACCGGGACCGTGAAGCCCTGCCCCTTGTTGTTGTTGGGATCGGCCGGGTCCGAAGAGAGCGGAGAGATCGCTAGGGTTTTGGAGTTGGAAGCCGGAGCCGGCACCGGCACCGGCACCGGAGAAGAGGAGGGGGAAGCCGGCGGAAAAGGAGGGGAAGCCGGAGAGGGGGTCGTCGGAGGAGGAGGAGGAGGAGAAGAAGGGATTGAGGTTAGGGTTAGGGTTGGGGTTGATGACGGGGTCTTCGTATTCTTCGAGGAATCCACCGTTGCAATTGGGGCAGACTAGGTCGGAGGCAGGTGGGGGGGTTATGGAGACGGTGCGATTGCACTGGTAGCAGAAGTAAAGCAGAGGCTGGGGGTCGCCTCTGCTGGCGGAGTCGCCGGTGGATGACATGGTGTTATTGGGTTGTTATTGGAGAAGAAGAAGAAGAAGAAGAAGAAGAAATTGATGCCCTCCTGTGTGAAGAATTTGAGAGAGAGAGTCGTCGCGGGGCCGACTCTGCTTTAGGCTGGTGGGGTTGGCTGAGATTAGGCTCAAATTCGTAATCGAACCTCCATTGTACATGCGATGAAAATATTTGAAGCCGAATAGACTATACTGTACCTTTTTACAAAATAAATACTTATTTCATATTTTTAAATTTAAAAATAATTTTTTAACTTTTTTGTACCGTATAAAAGATTTCAATGAAATCTATCAAATAAGATATATATTGATAGAAAAATTATTTATATAAACGCATGATTTTTTAGTTTAAAATTATTTTCTTAAAAAATAAGTATTTATTTTCCTTTCGGAAACGAGGCCTAAGGCTCCATTTATAACCTGTGGAAAGAAAAGGAAAACAAAAAAAAAAAAAACAGAGAAGGAAAATAGGAGGAAAATTTTTAGGAAACTGATTTTCGCACTCCACTTTTTACTAATGACGCTTTAATTTTAATGTAAAATTACTAGTAATTTCATGAATAAAATGGAGCGTCATTAGTAAAAAGTTGAGTGCGAATATCAATTTTCAAATTTTACTATTCACTAAACTTGAAAACTTTATTTTCTTCTCTCTATCTCTTTCAACCAAACAATAGAAGGAATTAAAATCCAAATAGAGCCTAAAATTGAATTACTACTATCAAAACTTATCACCTATTTTTGGTTATTCATTTAAAAAGTTATTAAGATAATCAATATGAAGTTTCACAATGGCCATTTGCCGATTCTTTCTAGGTCTATTTTGATGATCTGGACCATATAAATTTGAGATTTCGCTGAGAATATTAGGCACGTCAAAATTCATGGTAATCGAATATCATTTGTTATAGTTTCGAAACACACTTATCTCAAGAAAAATAGATTTAGAAAATATTACAACACTGGATAAAAATATTGAATTTTGACGAGATCATATCTCGACAAGGTCTAAAATATCGACAATCCCGATTGATCATCAAAACAAACACGATAAGGGCCCGGAATTGACCCGAACATGATTGTCAAGTCCTTTTAAGGGAGTGGAGAGGATCTTGTTCCAAATAATATCTAGACATACAAATTAAAAAAAAACCTCAGCAGTTGTCTTACAATTCGTGGATGTTCGTGCCTGAAGGCACGACGCAACGTATTCTAAACACAGTCTAAATGAAGTATCAAATCCCACTTTTATAAAAAAGTTGTTTTTTAACTTCATTTCACATGGGGTGAGTGTTCCATGTGTGTTTATCCCACCCCATGTGAGATGATGTTAAAAATAACCGTTGATTGAAAATTCCCCCCCCCCCCCCCCAACAAAATCTACTTATCAAAATTCCAAATTCATAGAATAGTCTAACACAATATATTTATCGAACCGGTGTAATTCCATGAGTTCCATCCAGACTTCGGGTTAATGTTGTGCAATGAGGTGCACAGTACCGTGCTGCGCACCTCCGAGCCATCGGATCATGCATCTGACTACTCGAATCTCATCTCGGTAATCAACGATAGAGAGCCGTTCATTGCCAATATGAGATCCGAGCAGTCGAATGCACGATCCGACGGCTTGGTGGTGCGCACACCACTGCACAATACCATCCCTAATTCCATTCCATCCAGGCATAGCAAAATAAGAACTTTAGCAAAACAGAGCTTAACATAAGAGTTTCCCTAAGCTAACATAAACAAAAAATTCTCACTTATTATAAGAGTTTTCTTAAGCTAACATAACCAATAATTCTCGCACTCTTGACTGTAACCTTCCCGAACAAATAAATGAGGTGACGAACCTATATTCTACTACGCTTAATAATAGATTTATTGAACCAATCAAAAGACTGAAACTTTTTTATTAGGTATTCAACAACTAAACTGTAATTAGTGTTTGCATTAGCATTAAATTAACAGCATTAGCAGAAGGGAAAAAAAAACCCCAAAGCTGGTTGGTTGCATTGGCACGATAGGTGCAACATAGGCAACATAATATTTTCAGACAAATCCCCAATTTTGAAAACCCTAGTCTAGTGCGAAATTGAGGATGATACCGGAGAGAGAGAACCAAATGGATTTCGTGGATATGGAGAAGATGTGTACAAAGATTGAGGCGATCGCAACAACTGTTTCTTTGTACGCCGAAGAGTGGGTTTTGGGAGAGAGAGAGAGAGGGGTATCAAATTTTGAACGGAGAGAAGAGGAAACATGCATAGACAAGCGTGAGACTTGAAACATGTTGGAATCAATGATTCAATCCAACGGTTGTATAACCTATTGAAAATACGATCCGACAACTGTAAAGGTGCTCATGTATGTATGAGTAGTTGGAATCAATGATTCAATCCAACGGCTGTAACTTATTGAAAGTGTAATTTGACAGTTTGAAGGGTGCTCATGTATGTATAAATAGACAAAAATCGCTCTGTTTTATAATACAGATTTATAGCTTTTCAATCAATTTTTTAAAAGATGCAGATGATATTTTTCCAAAATCCTTAGAACACTTTTTCCTTACTTCTTAGGTAATGTACAAGGACGAAAACATATTTTGTCGGATATATAATTGCACATTACCACTCGGAATGAAAGGGAATGAGACGTACCTAGCTGCCATTTGATGAGTGGCTGCTGTGTCAATGACCCAAGGACTTTCTCCTTAGGAAAAGTCTACTAACACTATATCATACACAACAATGTGCACAACATGATGATGTGTTATCATTTAATTGGTTCACTATATTAAACATAATTTCATTCAATAGCCAGTGAACTAAAGACACATGTGCCTTCATTTTGTCAAAAAAAAAAAAAAAAAGACACATGAGCATATTGTTGTGCAAGAGATTGCGTTGGTCCTTTATGCTGGCCGTCCAAAAATATAGCATCAGATATTGTCATTTCCTTTGCTTTTGTATATTATTAGAGGTGGCAATCTCAATTCTCAACCCATATTTTTTAATCCGTCCAAATTTGCCCACGTATAACTCAATCCAATCTGTCCATATTATATAATGGGTTGATATGGATTGAACCCATCTCAATCCATATTTACATGAGTTTAGATGAGTTGAAAATGAGTTGGAATTAAAAGACTCATTCACTATTGTTAAGCTAAACCCCCCCCCCCCCCTTTTTTTTTAAATCCTGAAACAACTGTGGAGTTCCATGTGCTCACTTTCAGCACCAAAACAAAACTGATTCAACTGCAGGTTAAATTTTTATTTTTAAACTCGAAAAAAATTGAAGCTTAATTTGCCGATCAATAAAAAGTAAAAACTGAAAGTTAACTAAAGCTTTTTTAGTTAATTCAATCTCTAATTCCATTCGCGCAATCAATTTGTTGATTCGTTTTCAATTATATATGATCGATCACAATTAATTGTTACAGGTCATAATTGATTAAAACTTACCTTTTAAATTCTTCTCGTTGAGATAAATTATCAAACTACAAAAGTTTGATGCAAAATAAACAAATACAAAAAAAAAATTTAAATAAAGAAAAAAAATTACTCAATTTTTAATCCAAACGCACCCAAAGCCGGCGTTGGTATACTCGGAGATCTCCACGTCCGTCGACGACAGAGCTTCGCTCCTAGGTTTGAAGACGGTGGAAATGGCTGAACAAAGGAGATTCAGCACCATCATCGCGAGTACCAATTCAAATACTCGAGTAAACTTCTGATCTTTTAATTTATTTTATGAAAAAAGTGAGAATTTTTCCTTAAAAAAATGTATTATTTTGAAGTATTTGTTTTGCGTTTTGTCGATGGGACAAACATTTTGAGACGGACCCCACAGAGTTTTGTCCATTTGTGAACGTGTTTGGATTTGACTTGACCCACATTCGATCCGACTCGTTTCAACCCGTTTACTATTTGACCCGTCCATATTTGACCCACGACCCGCCCAAACCAGCCAATTTACCACCTCTATATATTATTATGAAAAGTTTAGAGTTGTATGTGTCATAGGAAGTTCATTCTATCATGGCTTTTCTTTTCTTTTTTTGGACAAGCATTCCATCATGGCTTTAATATCCCCTTATTTGTATATTTGGATGATAGAGGGATTTAGGCATGTTAATGAGCCGGATTCAATCCGGATCTGACAAATTCGAATACGATAAGACTTTAATCCGATCCGAATTCGAAAAAATCCGAATCCAATCCGAAAACTTTTTTACTTCAAAAAATTTAGTCAAAAAAATTAAAAATTAAAATTAAAAATAAAAATACAACTTCTTAAACATTTTTTTTTAAATTTAAAAATAAAATTTCAGATCAGATTGCTAACGGATTTAATCTGATCCGAATCCAAATCCGATCCGTATTTGGATTACCAGATTCGGATTATCGGATCGACGTTATCAGATTTGGATTGAATTTTTCGGATTAAATCTGGTCCATTGATAGGCCTAGAGGGATTGAATATAACCTATTTTTTAATCCTGAGGTACATTATCTTCGAGAGTAAATTTTAATTTTCTTAGTCGATCATACATATGGTGAATAATATAGCATGTAAGAGGCTTTTTTTTTTTTTTTCTTCTGAAGATCAAATTTCATTGCCAATACCAAACAAGAATCCAGGAAACCATAAAAGAAGGGAAACAACACCCCGAATACACGTATCGAACTCTCCAAAAACCAAAACCTTAGCTAACAATCAGCTCAAGAACAAATGATAAAGACCAGAGTGACATACCCACGAGACGATGATATCCGTCACGCCGAGAAGAGGCCGTTGCCATTGTTGAGTCATTACGATCATATTCTGGACAGGGAGAAATATCGAGGAGGAGTAGCCACTCACGAGCATCGCCAACAACCACACTGCTACCGAAGCTGTCGGAGCAACCCAAACAAAACCAAAACCTGGACTTATTTGCCCACCACCAGGTCCACCACACCCTCCGCATATGAGGGAAACCCAGACTGAAAACAGGCCCGGACTTGGGAGACCAGTCAGTGGAAACCCTAAACAAATTAAGAGAAAAAACTCCTCCACCCAACCACACATTTTATTGTCTCGCCTCCGGCCCTAGGTCATCAGATATGAAGACGGCATACGAGATACCGGTTGTGGGGACTACCGTGCGCCAGACTCGCCACCGCAGCGGGGCCAACATGTCGGACTAGGGTTCGCATGTAAGAGTTAAATAATGCAAATTACATTCATTAGAAGGAAGTGGAATCTTAATTGACATGATGTCAGCAATACATAGTAGTTTTGGAACATATTCTTGTGTTATTTGGAGGAGGCACGAACAATTCCTAGTAACACAATGAAAGTCTAGTGAAGCCCATGTTGAACTCCATCTTCAATTCTTAGAGTCCTCTTTAGATGTTCTTTCGATAGCTTCGAATTCTTAGCTCATGGTTCTCTTTGAGATCGAATCTTGTTGACCGCACGGGCAATTTGCTAGTATGTCTGTATACACACTCAAGAATATATGCATCTGCATGATGTCGGTGTGTTCTGATAAAACCATATATTTTCTACTTTCTTTGTATCAACGTATCACAGGACATTCATGCTGAAAACTAATTACATGTACATCTTATAGGTTCTACTATGCACATTCGAGAACTCCATGCGGGAGGAAACTAATTTATTGGAATTTCTGGCTAAACGAACACCCAAAACTGTAGATTTTTGCTCTTTCCTGCCCCCTTCCATCACTTACTCACTAATCGAAGGGAGGAAAATGAGAAGAAGATGAATCGATAACAGTTAGACTTCATGTTTGTCTAGCCATCAAAAGAAAAAGATCTGTAGGAACTTTTGGAAGTTCCTGTAAAGGAACAACTCATAAAACACCATCGATATTTCGGACTTACTTTCAAAGCAACAGTATGATCGATACAAGCATCACCTACCCTCACATGAATGAGAGGATTGTTACAGAAACAAAGAAGCCAAGTCTCTGCCTAGTGGGTGTATTACTCACCTTGGGGGAAAGGAAAGAAAACACATCAAAGTGAAAAATAACAGAAACAAAATATAAAAAGCGACTACACTACATTGAATTAGATCTAGTCCTAGTTTGTTAGCTATCATTTACAAGTAAACTTAGACCATAGATTGAAGTAACTTCGTCCAGATGTTGGTGAATGTCACGAACTAGACTGAAGTTATGGAGTTTGAATTTCACCTTCACAAAATCTCCATGAATCATCATCTTGCCTTTTCAGGACATAACGAATTCTATATGCGCTGCAGTCAGTAGGTTCAAGATTAAAATCAAGGGAAAAAAACAAACAAACAAAGGATCAGTCGAAAATTGAAGAGCACTTAATCGCTCAGACACACAGGTCGGTTTATCTCTTGGGCATTGTATCCCAAACGTAACCGCAGTCTCGCTAAGCATTCTTCCTACAGACACTACGTTGCTCAGAAACACAATGGGTGCATATTAAAACATGTGAAAACATAACTAGTATATTTGACAAATGAAGATGTTCACACATTATGCATTAGTGGGGTGAGTGAATAAACAGTAAATAACACTTAAAGGATCATTCACATATGTGGTTAAGGGTCATGTATGTAGTTGATTCGTGAATGTTTCCATTATCTAGCTAGGAAAATGTCATTAGTGCCTACAGAATATTACACCAAAGTACTTTGTCAAATAAAGTACTTTAAGTGTTGCTTCGTTTATAACAAACTACAACTTCAGAACTTAACTTCATTTCTCCTTATTTTAGTGTTGCTTCCCATTTGTTCTTCTCATTCTATTTAGGTCTTGTTCAACACTCTTGGGTGTGCAGTCAATCTAGTGTCATGCTGCATTATTCGAGAGTGTGTTCTCTCAAGGGTGCAGCTTAACTCATAGTTTCAGATACAGGATTTATTCACTAAAACGGTATGACAAATCCTTTAACAGTCCTAAAATGCCCTCGAAAACTTAGCATATACATCCTGTCACTGTTTGATTAGCCAAAGGATTCACTCGGTGCATACTTTTCCTGGCACATAGTTCCTGTTTTCATTCTCCAATTCTTTAAAACCCTCCAAGATGACAAGGGTTGGGTTGGGCTGGGCCAAATACTAAAGCCTTTCATGGGGTTTGTCAAATTCTAACAATTGAAGCACCAAATGAGAGACAAACTGAACAAGCCAAAACTGTATTCCCAAGTGCTTTTCGTAATTGATACCTGTAGTAATTTGGATTCTTCAGCTGAGTTTTATCAACCAGTTCGGCTGCTTCCTCAAGAAGAGCCTCTATTTCAGCCATCTCTGCTCCAGCCCCATCTAATAAAATCTCAGCTCGTATGACAGATAATTGAAGCAGAACGAATCTCCAAAAACAGGACCTATTTTTTGCTTCATCTGCCACAGCTTGCCACTGTCAAGCAAACGTATTAAAGAGAGAACAGTCACATCAAGCTTTTACCAGGATATTTTAAAAAGTAAGACACTGGGGAGTACAAAACTATTTGAAGTTATTCATACAAAGCAAGAAGAAAACAGAACCAAAAAAAGAACTACAATTGGCCCACACCAGGACTATCAGACACAATCTCTAGTACGCGAGCTTAATTGTATGACAGCATCAGCTGACACTAAACAGAATTACCATAACTTCGTGAAAGTTAGCTTATTGATCGAAATTTAACTCGTTCAGCAGTAAATTCTAATAGAAGAATAAGCTAACTTTCACAAAGGGGCAAACTTCAGTTAGATTCCTTGGTTTAATTCCGTAATCCGTGTGCTTGGAGACTTATGTTCACGGTTGCAATTTCCGTCCAATTACGTAGAATTATCCAACGAAATACAAATTATCCAATTTCCGTCCCATGCTCTCTCTCTCTCTCTCTCTCTCTCTCTCTCTCTCTCTCTCTCTCTCTCTCTCTCTCTCTTCTTAATAGGAAGCAGATCCACAAAGAATTTACCTGAGCAAGCATTGGCCCATCAAGGACTTGAAAGAGGCTATGAACCTTATGGCCTGGCCCAAGAGCTTCAGCTTTAATGGCTTGCCATTGCTTAACAAGGGATTCAGCATCTTTCATGGGCATCGGGCTCTTGTATACTGCTTTAACAGAGGATGAAAGACTGGCAGTTATGCCTGAACTTTGCAAGTTTGCATCATCTGGGTGATTCCTCCCGATTTGCATCTTAAAAACTGAAGTTAGCTTCTTTAATTTGTATGCTATACTATTTCCACTAATAGAAGCAGGCCACGAACTTCGATCAAGAGAAGAATCTGTGATCCCTGCTTTACCTGAAGCCCATCTAGCTGAACTTCTCACCCTCCACAACTGCATTGATGAAAGCTTAAGGGTGGCAAACAGAATGCAGCCCAATGCCATAACAAAAGCAATCTTTCCGAACACATTGTATGAGCCCAACCAACTTTTCCAAAGTTTATCAGGGTGTGTTACTAAATTTCTTTTCAACTGAACAGATGGCATGGTATCATTGTTTTCACTGCTAGCCTTGCCCGCCATCAATGTGCCCTGCAAATTAGATGGAGCTAACTGCTTCACTGCTGACCCAAGATGTCGAGAAGAGTTTGTATATGAAAGAGGCATCTCCAAAGCCCTTCGATCTGATGCAAGAGCGGGGGAAAGTGGCATGGCATGTGCAGATTCTCTAATCTGCCTGATTCCAGAAGCTTTCTTTTCACCAATGAAAAAGTTGGCCTACAGAGAGCAGAGAAGAGACGCTTCTCAAGTTTTACGCATTTCCCAATTATCAACATCATCATTTATTTTAAACCTAAAGGAAGTCATTATAAACATACCAAAGATGGAGAACAGTCTCGTGTATCAGGAAACAAAATAAGCACATTATCCTTCAGCAACTTTTCCTGTCAGTGAGAAGTTTGTGAGTAATGGATATGTTCGCGCAAGGTACAAGCTCACATTTAACAAAACAGTACAAAG
The DNA here is from genome assembly GCA_019656275.1 of Rhododendron kiyosumense. Lineage (NCBI taxonomy): Eukaryota > Viridiplantae > Streptophyta > Magnoliopsida > Ericales > Ericaceae > Rhododendron > Rhododendron kiyosumense. The sequence continues at coordinate 456,986 of BPLS01000226.1, read as the reverse complement.
TTCACAGCCAGACTCATGTAAATAGAGTAACGTGGCATCAAACAGAGCACAGTCGATGAAGAACCCTGACCATTACTGTCATCAATCATCAGCACTTAGCGCACGAGATAGCCCAAAATTTTACATAGTGAGAAGGGAAACAATGAGTTTAAGAACTTAATTTGGCAACGGTTAAATTATGATAATGGATTGACAGTAGGAATATATTCAATTGAATAAGATCCTTAAATCCGGTGCTTAGAGAAGGGAAACCAATAAAATATCATCTAGGAAAGGCGTGATTCTCTCTTCTTCGGCAAATGAGTAATCAAAAGTACCATTAAATAAAGATGCAAGGATGAGTCCAAAGCTTGCTACAGACCTTCCAAAATAAAGGTGTCCACCAGTTAAAATTTCTCTCCCAATTGACAAGAAAACCACTAAGTGTGAACTCGCCTCTTAGCTTGCCATACCCACATCTGACACATATAAGAAGCTAACCCTGACACATACCAGATGCCAACACGTGCCCACACCTATTCGGACACAAGTGGGATAAGTGTCACAACACCAATAAGACACACCAAGAATCACATTTGGAATGCCCATGTTATACGCCTAAGTTCCAAAACATTGAATTTAGCCATCCACAGCACTCAAAAAATTGCCACTAAAAATTAAAAACTAGAAAGATAGGAGATTTAGCTAGACAAAATATTAAAAAAATTGGTCATAGACTCATAATGCTTCTAGAAATATGTTTTACATGATCATTAGACAAAAAATACTCCATTTTAGAGGATGTCTGTCTCTTAAAATGAGAATATTCTTGGGTTCTGAGCCACAGAAGCCTACCCCTATCTTCCAGAAATTAGAGCATACAGCATATCACGTTCCCGTTTTTGTGCCCTGTACCAGGACGATCCATGTTCCAAGTAACACAGATCTCTCAATACAAGTTTGAAGAAACTAAAATGGAGGCCAAAAATTGAAATCAGAATACAAAAGAATTGTACATAGACACCCCCTACCCTTTCAACATCTAAAAGTCCTTAGTAATAATTAGCGAACAAATAATAGAAGCTTCTAAAAGACATTGGAGCTTTCTATAACCACTTTCCTGATCAAACATACAGTCATAAGAAATGAATGACTTGGATATTATCCTCAAATCGTGGTGAAGTAACTAGTGAGGTGATTAATTTTCTTTGCTTGCATGCATACACGCATCTCATACATTTTGTTTATCACCTTGTCCCCGCTACCTCTGGAACCTGATTTTGTTAATACTATAGTCCATCTGTCCATATTGTATCACCTAGAAGTCCAGAAGACCTATCTTTACTTCTTAGAAGAAAGACATACCAGTGACAGTTTTGCACTTGGAAAACCTTTAGCATCCTTTCCAGAGATGGAATTTCCTGATGCAGGATCTGTATTCAATGCAAGTTGCTGAAGTTTTTCAACAGCTTCTGCCTCATCAGCCTGGTAATGGGAAGTCTAGTTTTCATTGGAGAAAAAAAACTGAATCCTTGAACCAAATTGTTATGAAGTAACAGACGTGCATACCTGCCCAAGAACGAACAAGCAAAAGGTCTCCTCGAATTTCAAATCCATGCCCTCTGATGCAATTAAACACTCACAAATTGTTCTTGCTTTATTAATCTACATGAGAATGAAAAAAGACAGACATGAAAGGGACTCGAAGCAACAATCTGTTTTCTTGAAAGCATGCATTGGTATAAGAACCTTCCCTGGGATCTAAGAGTGAGTCGAAGGGGCCATGTATAAACTATAAACACATATCACAACACCCACACATACAGCCCCTAATATTTGCTCATATGTTCTAATTGGTTTTCCCTCATGAAACTGAGATAAGCACTACATTATCCTGTTAAATAGAGCAGCATATATATTTCAGCCCATTTTCAAATCAAAGACAAAAAAATGAAGCAGTTATCTCCAGGAGGAAAAAGAATTTACCAAATCGGTTTGCTTGCTTGAGAACCCAAGAGCAATATGAGCTGTCAAGGCCATGTGAAAACAATTTAAATCAATGACAACTCTTTGGTTCTGTGATTCAATGGATTTCTTATTCTTCCTTGTAACAGCTAAGCTATCCCAAGGAAGAAGATTAACTATTTCTGTAGACATGAGCTTATTAAGAGCTTGACTCAAGAAGCATGGCCAATCTCGAACTTGGCATGATGCTTCCACATCAAGGCCCTGTCTAAGCAGTTCACGCAAGGCTGCAATGGCTCGTAGTCTTCGTTCAGCATTTTCAGGTGTGCGAGGCATGTCCAGTAATTCCAACGTACAATCAGGCGCAAGCCTCTCCAAAGATTCTTCTATCTAGAAGGATCAGCCAAAAAATTAAAAATTGTAAGCATCAAGCAACTAAAACACCTCTAAATAATTTAAACCCATGATATTGAGCCAAAACATCTAAACAGTTCTAATCAGAGCAGAATTTGGCAAAACAGATTTCTTAGGGAACAGAGATCCACCATCTCTTCTAGGAGCAATCGATGTTAGGGACTTAACCAACATTTTTATGGCGTTGGACTCCAGTGTATTAGTGCATCCGTGGAGGGAAGCATCATGTACCCAACCAGAAACATCTAAAAAACTAGCATTCTGACACTCAAAATAGTAGGAACCTTCAACCAGATGAACAATATCACTTTCTTGACCAATTCAATCTTCTCAATTTTTTTTTTAACCTTCGTTACTGCCCAGAACAGAGATTAAACTATATACAGAGAGCACCAAATGGGATCCTTCAGGAAATGTATTCAGAAGGAAAGTGCAACCATTAAAAGAGATTCACCTCCAATAACCATTTCACGTTCTCTAGAGATGTTTTGCTCCTGAGAAGACACCGGGCACGAGCAAGAGCTTCATATCCTTGGGAAATGTTGTTCTCAAAACAAACTGTTGCAATTGCACACTTCAAGAAAGCGCCTATATAAGAACAGGAAGCATAACATAACTGCTAGAAATGAAATGGTACAAAGTCCGGATCTCTTCCTCTTCGCCTTACCTCTGCTAATGCCATGGACAGCAGCAAATCATGAACATAAGGTTTAGCATCTGGGTGCTGGAGAGACTTTTGGCCAATTTGTAGCACAAGTTTCTCCTCTCCGACCTGAATCGGAGCAAAGAAACACTCCGCATTAGACAGTCCAAAACGATATCTTGCTCCATATTCATGGATATTTGCAGGTCACAGAAAACAAAAATAGAAAACAAGGATACGATAAATGATTTCAACTAAGGGGCCCCTGAAAGCGTATGAAATCAGTTTCTTTAAGAGTATATTTCCAAAACGAAAATGCTATGGGAACAGACCAAAATTTGAAAAATTGGAAGATTGAATCAAACACCTACACATAACGGATTGAGCTGATTTTTCGCGGGGCCACTCGAGAAATTATTTTAAAATTATTGAACAGCTCGGATTATCCGTGTGGGACCCGTAGGGGGCCCCGCATGCTGTCTGTGCGCCATATGTGTAACTTTGGTCGGTTCCCATTGCAGGGTTCTTTCCGAAAATAGGAACTGAAATTTCCCAGCTAAATATTTATTTTCTTGTTTTACCTCTTGAAGAAGGCAAAGAGCACCAGGCAACCAAGACCAAGGGATACGAAGAGAAGATTTAGGTGGGACCTTCTCCCTTATATTACCAGCATATTCTGGTTCAAACATGAGCTTATCCCTCACGTCCATTAGAAGATTCTGAAAATAAATCAAAAAACGTATGGCAAGCAAAAAAATGAGAGCAAAAGGAGTAAGAACGTAACTACACCAAACGAGAAACAACAACAACAACAAAGAAACTGCCCACCAATCCAGATAATACATTCTGTGGATTAACCTGACTTCCCATTGAATTCTTGAACTCTTACCTGGCGAGAAACAACAGCATCCCTCGTATAGCCTTCATCTATCTCAGCATTTTGAAGATCCATCACTGACTTTACAATCTCATCCTTCTCTGCTTGATCCCGGGCCCCAATAACCTGCAAGTTCACTTACTTTTTTGTATTGAAACCCTGATAACATCAACTTAGGTACTAGGATGTGGATTTTTATGAATGACCAAGTTGCACAGCCACCAAGTTGCACAGCCATGAAGCTCTCACGGACGAATGGTAGGCACTCAAAAAAGGTGACCAGTGGAGATAGAAGAGATCAAAGTTAAGCAGTCTCAGAGAGACCGAGCCTCTTGGCTTGCTGGAGGAGATCACTCCGGAGGTGGTTACCACTTCTTCATTGCAGACTAAGGCCTTGGAGCCTTGGAGGTGAGCTCACCTAAGCACACATTGTCATGTGATCGAGGAATGCACCTTTAATTGGTTAGCAAACCGAAAATACAAAGGCTGTCTCAGAAAATGAACTACTGAGGGTATCTCTTTCCTAGGTTTGGCCAAGTCCAGTCCACCTCTTATCACAGTATTAATATAGAGAGCCAATGCCCCACCACTCTGCCTGTCCCTGTCTTCTTGGGGCCAGGTTGGATCATTTCACCCTCCTTAACAGCAAAACCAGGAGATAAGAGCCACCACTGGTAGTGCGCAAACTCTTCAGACCTCAGCTGCTACAATGTGGGTTAAGGGTGCTCCTCAGGCATGGTGAGATACAAAAGGAAACCTTGTCAGAAGATTTTTGTTTCATCACTTGGAGAGTGTCTTCTAATCAAGATCTCTCTAATATCGGTTAAGTCAGAACAGAAACCCACCCTATCCACAGAACAGACCGGCCGATGGCAAGATGCTACCAATAGCCTTCCTATACCGAGTTAAGAGTACACTTGTAAAGTTGGAAATTATTTAATTTTTATTGGAAGCATGTTGTAACAGACCCTCTGTACCTAGTGAGCAAAACACCATAAGATATGTTGGCAAGTGTAGACACTGAAATTTCCTTGTGTGTTACAGCAAGCTATGGGACAAGCATGTGTATATATTATATTTTATTGCTACATTATCCTCATTTACTAAGTCTACCTGGCAAGCGGCAAGCCATGGACAAGCTGGTAACAAAGTGCCTCGGGCCTCTCTGGTTTGATTCCATAAGAATGTGCAAAAATGGGCTTTCATAGGTTGACTACGATGTTGGGACAAATTGGCCACAAAGGATGAGCTCGGAGCTTGAGGTATTTGGATGAATCCATGTGTTCTTCATAGCAAGGACCAAGAGGATAAATCTTTTGGACAGTCAACAGGGAGCTACCTAGGGTGGCTTTAGCTATTGAATAAACTATCACCAATAGAGTGAGTTCACAATGGAACATATAAACAAAACTTTTTCTTTGTGGTAGGGATAGACAAGATCAGGTGTTGAGCTGAGCTGGTGTTTGGGTCCTGTTAGTTTGCACCTTGTTTGCTGCTGTTACTGTTGTACTTGGGGTATAATCCTTTGATTCTGAGTTGTGGTTCTTGTTTGGTCACAAAATCTACATTGCCGCACAAAAAAACCCTCTGCCTGACTGTAGCGGGGTTAACATAAATTTCACGTCCACCACTGACCCTATGTGTAAAACCTCTATCATATGAATACAAGCATTAAAGACTTAAACAGAGATTGAGCCTTGAGGTTTAGCTACTAACTTTACATTGAACCTTCTATTTTAGACAACAATCAATATTACTTAAGCTTTTAACTTCTGCCACTTACAGATCTCCATTTACTAGGATGCCTGTTTTTTTGTGTATCTTTTATCGCTAAAAGATACAACTGTCCATAACAGTCAATGCAAATCCCAAGAAAAATATTAGAAAAATTTAGTGGCTTTAATATTCCAAACCCAGATGCTACTAATGGTAATCCCTCAAACATCATCTGTCAATTTTACCAAACAAGCTATGGTTCTAATACATAAACTACTTGTCGATATTTACCTTCACTGCAATTATAAGTACCAATAGCACCTGGTCATGCCAAACTTATGGATGCAGAACAGAGATTCATTTCTCATGAATTCTAATAAGTTAAATGATGTTATACTAAGTTTTCTTTTCCTTCTAAACGTGTATACCAAACATGCACTTAAAATTGAATCTCATATCACAGGAACTTTTCCCTCATTCAAAAACAGTCCAATATAAATCCATGCATAAAAGATTTTTGGTATCAAAAGAAACCCTTCCAGTGCAAATGTTCTTCTGAAAAATTTCAAGAAAAAAATGTACAGACCAAAAAAAGGAACAAAGAAATTGGGACGTTAAGAAATCGTTGTCTACACCTAAGTGCAAATCTAAGACTTCCACAGAGAAGATTGTTAAATCTTAAGCTAGATTCACAATCTAAAAGATATCTGGGTCCATCAATCTCTCGCAGAAAAGGGAAGGGGAGGGCGGGGCGGGTTTGGGGGGGAGGGGGCCGGCGGGGATTCCAAAACATAACTCACAATTCCCTGCACAACTTCAGTGAAACAAACTTCTCTGGGACACTCTCGTCAGTAGTCACCAAGGTAACACCCAACTTCTCCTCTAAAAACCAAGTGGGCTAATTTACATGTTGCATAGATAAAGATAAAGACGGTCAAAGAGTTGCTACTACAAATGCCCTTGGACAAAACACACTCTATTAAACTCGATTAATTTGTGCTTCATGTCATGTGAAGTCAGACTCAATGTTCTAAAAGTCGGCCGACTAGTCCTCGCCTAGGCACTACGTAGTGGTCCTAGACCTAGATTAGGCAGCAAACTAGTTGGCACTTATTCCCCCCATAGGCACTAGGCAGCCGACTTGGCACTAGGGGCCCCCTTTTCCGCCGGACCAGCGTCTAGCCATTTTTAGAATATTGGTCAGACTCTGTCATTGTCACCTATTTTAGTATTTTGACAATTTACTTGATAGAAACATACTAGAGACTTGATTTCTATAAACTAGGGAAGCTAATGAGAGACTCAAAATGGAAACTGTCCCTCTTCAGTCTTGACAGATCAAACCACAATAATGCCAAAGAACCAAGGGTCTACAACACGTTTCCTCCTATTTTCCTCCATTTTCCCATGACTAAGTACCAAGCAAGCCTCGAGGTCAAAGCAAAATAATGCAAAAGGCCAGCTTGTGAATATAGCCCGCCCCATAGGCCCATAACCAGGTACCAACCAAGAGAAATTAAGATTGTAAAAGAAAAATAAATAAAGAGGTGACCTGGAAGCAAGTGACGGGAATTTCCACTATCCGCGCCTGCGAATTGCTGTTGGTGTGGCCGTTTTTGGAATCGATAATGCGAAGGTCAGCGGCATTAAATCTGGAGGGGGCAACAGCCAAGGAACCTCTCCTCTTCCTCCTCCTCACTCCTAAGAGAAAGTGCGGCAGCCCTGCCGAAACCCTTGGACGAAAATGGGGGCCGATCCTACTCTTCTTCTTCTTGTGGTGATCCTGGTTTTTGGCGAAGGAGGAAATTGTTTGTGATGGATGGGAGAGCGGTAGAAACAGCTGCCGAACACTCGGCGACCAATGAACAACAAATGTCGTCATGATAGTGATGATACATTCGTGCTCATTCGTTCAACTTTTGATTGCAAAAGCCAGTCTGTTTGAGAGTCTCATGTACGTATATGAGTCGAATGACAGTGAGAACGAGAGCGGATCAAACAAAAAACCAACAAAAAAAAAAAAGTGAGAAAGAGAGAGAGAGGGACAACACAGCAAAGGAGGCTAGGGAGAGCTATTTTTTCCAAATCCCAAACGATGAAACGAACAACCCAGAGCTCTAGCCTACAGCTTTTCGTTTCATTTTCTCTGCGCGAAATCTATTCGGTACACAGCTGCTGTCTTTCTCCTTGTTAAAACAAGACTGGAACAATTTGTCTTGTTAACCTTTTTGTTCTCCAAAATATTCTTTTCATCGCATTTTGTCCCCAATGTAAAAATTGGAGATATTTATGTCTTGTTCTTTTTTATTTTTAAAAGTATTTTTTAAAAAATACCCCTTAGATTCTTCCTAAATTCTCCCTATTTTCAATTTTTCTCTCTCTATTTCTCTCCACTTATTACTTCTACTATTTTTCAAATTTTTTTTTAAATCTCAATCCAAACACAACATTAATCTTTAACGCATTAATCTTGTACCAATCAAGTCCCCAATCTAACCCTAATCTAACAGCGTTAGCCCCATCCATCAAAATGAGGAGCATTCTCATCATTTCATGAGAGAGGTGATTATAGAGTTTCATGGCAGTGACCCAGTGGTAGTGATGGTAGTTACCTAATTAAGAGATCAAAAGGTGGAAAGAAGTTGATACTTATATCTGTCAACACCCATTTACACACCAGTAATTCACCATCCAACCCCTACATTATTCAACACTAACAAAATCGCCACCTTAACCAGGTCCACCCTCGCATTCTCCGGCAACCTGAACTTCTCTCTGCTACGTTCCACGCGGTGCCATGTGTCCCCTTCCTTCTGCTCGTGGCTCTTCTCCCCTCGAATCTGGAGAACCATATCGTCCTCCACCTTCACCTCCTCCTTTTTCAGCCCCGGCACGTCCGCCTTGAACACGTGCGTCGTTCATGGCTTGTCAGTCGTTCCAAATTCCCACAACACCTCGTCCCTATTACATCAGCCATTCGTGGCTTGTCATGTTTGTTTTTTTCCATCCACAATAGTTGAAATGCTTTCTTCGAAATCTATATTTACATTATACTAATTTCCTGCAAAACTTGTCTAATATCATGCTTAATGGGGAGGGTGTTTTCAGTAATGGGTTGTCTTTAATAAAATCTCTTCAATTTGGGGTAAAGCTGGTATCTTTCTTGGGTATGAGGAAATTCACCACGGATCTAGAAAATGGGATACACCATAACGCTTTAAGATGAGATGGATGCTTTAATTTGTGATTTTGGCAGAAATCCATTTGGGTTCTTTGACAAAAAGAAGGGGAGTTTATAAATGCAACTGCGAATTTTCTGCATGTAACGTCTACTAAATGAAACACCTAAATTTTATAACAATTTACTACATACAACCTCAAAAGTACCCATGATCTTCCCAAATCCCCCTTCCCTACCCCAAACCTAGTTTTTTCCCAAAAAACTGAACTTCAACCATCTCCCCTCGACCCTTCTCTCTCTCTCCCATTATCAATTTCTTCATCTCCTTCTCCCTTATTCTTCTCTTCCTCAAACCACCACCAGCACGAGGATCGTCCACCATCACAAGCAGCGTCCACCACCACGCCACACAACCTCCAGCCTATTGAACATGTTCCTTCTTGTGTGTTCATGCTAGAAGAGTTTGGAAATTAGTGAAGCAATTTAGGCTGTGCAATGGAAATGAAAATTTGGAAGAGGTAGCCATGGATGTTGTAGCTTCGGAGCTGAAATCACAGCAGTTAACTCATCACTCCTCCATTGTTATCCTAGTCAGATTCTAAAACTTGAAATTATGCCAAAATTTCAAACTCTAGAGTTTGAAAATTGACGACAATATCATATTCTAAAACTCGAAATTCTGCCAAAATTTCTAACTCTAGAGTTCGAAAATTGTCGACAGTAATCACTCCTCCATTCAACATTGTCAAATTCTAAAACTTGAAAATATGCCAAAATTTCAAACTCTAGAGTTTGAAAATTGATGACAATATTATAAGTTTTTAGAAAATATCATATTCTGAACATGTCTCGACGATATATTTTTCGGATTCTACAATTTGATTTTCACTATAAATTTCAGATTCTAGAATATGATATGTTCTACAAATTTTGGATTCTAGAGTTTGAAATTTTTGAATATAATCAAGCTCTAGAATTTGATAATGTCGGGACAGAGAAACAGAAATTGGAGGAGTTTTGCTTTTGCTGCATTTTTAGCTCCAAAGCTATAACATCCGTGGCTACCTTTTCTTTCTCAACTACCATGTCGGTTGCAAATGAATCTAATCTCCAAAGACCAAGTTTGAAATGCATATTGCTTTCATTTGTTGGGTCAAATACTTATTCTCTAGCAAGGAGGGAGAGGAAGAAATTGAGATTTTCATTGAGAGTTGGGAGGTGAGATTTAGAAGGTGGAAGGTGGGCTGGGTCAATGGTGGGAGCTTCTGGTTTTCCAAAGTTTCAGCTATGGTGGAAGGGAGGAAGACATGCTGATAATGGATGGAATAGGAGGGAGGGGTGGGTTGTGTTGTAATGGTGTGGTTGTATGGATGTGGTTATATGTACTAAATTTAAGGGCATTTTCGTCTATTCTATTAAGGGCTTTTGTCCAAGTATTTTTTACTTAAAAACGGGTCGTATGTAGTAAATTCGCAGTTGCATTTATAAACTCCCAAAAGAAGAGAGGAGAGGAGGTGGCAGGTGCAAGTAGCTGATGACCATTTCCCCCCCCCCCCCCTTTTTTTTTCGTTTTTCTTTGTCAGAAACTTAGGGGGGTGAAATGTCGAGGATGTCCCTCATTTTGACGGATGAGGCTAACAGTGTTAGAATTAGGGATTTGATTGGTACAAAATTGATACTTTGGAAACTAAATATCTTCAATGTTTACATTGGAGACAAAAATGAGACAGAAATAATACTTTGGGAATCAAAAATGTTAATAAGCCAACAATTTGTAGAATAATTTGTTTCCCAAATGAACACCAAATGGGGGTAAATTTCACTTACTTTCCCCGAGGTTTCTTACAAATGCACCAACCTCTCAAGAGGTTTTTGAAATGACACTGCCCTCCCTTACATTACCTAACAATATACATGTTGCCCCTTCCGTTAAGTTGTTGTTAGACTATTAATAGAAAACTATGAAGTTAGCATATTTTAGCAATTTAGTATTAACAAAAATACCCTTCATAACTCTTTCCAATTTCATTTAACAAGAAACTTTGTTTTACCAAATTTAAGAAATGATGTTGTTAGCTTGATGTGGAAAATAAACGATAATTGCGATTTCTCAACGTGACGATGTTGTTAGCTTGATGTAGAGAGATTCAAGAAATAAACTAACTGGAATAGTCAAAGGAAAAGGGAAGGAAAACCTTCATTTGACTATTCTGACGGGTATGATTGGGATTTTAGAAAATTTAATAATGAATGATGATACATAAGTTTTTTTTTAATCATGAACTAACAGAAGGTTGCTCAATTCAAAATTTTATCGGTAACTGGATGTAATTTCTCATACATGGTAGAGTATGTTGTAGTTGTCAGGAACCTCGGCCCTCGAGTGGTGTTGGTAAAGGAGGCCGCTATTCGTAACCTCTTTTTTTTTTTTTTTGCATAACCCAATTTCTTCCTATAACCCATTTGAAATATTTTAAAATATAATTTTCTCCACACAACCCATTAAATTCACTCAAAATTTTCCATTATACCCCTTTCCACTCAAAACACCAAATCTCCATAGCCACTACCACCAAAGCTACGAACACCGCCACTCCCTCCCCTCCTCTCTTCAAGGTCTCTTTCTCTCGCTCTCCACAATTCAAAATAAAAAATTGAAATTCAAAAAACCCTAAAAAGTTCAAAAAATTGAAACAAAAAAATATCAAAACCAAAAAATCGAAACCCGAAAATTCAAAACGAAACCCACTTGGGAGCCAATTGAGCACTGTGTTTTTTATGACCCATAATTTTTTGAATTAGATTTTCGGCGTTTCAGGTCTGAAAAATGTAACTTTTTCTATGTTTGAATACCGTAATATTTAAATAATTTCAATAGTTAGTTACCAAAATATATATGTTTTCGGTAGTCAATTATCGAAATGTATACATATATACATGACTTTTCTATCTTCAAGAATATAATATTGTTGCGAAAATGTTCTTAATCTGGTGGTGGTGACTATGGTTATAGCTATGGCGAGCTATGAAGATGAAGGAGGCGCGCCAACTGATTGAGGGAGGAGGAGGGGAGTTTGTTCGTTGTTTCAACGTAATAGGTTAAGGGAGGAAGAAGATGATGATAGGTTGTGTCTAAAATGCTAGAAGGGCAATTAGGTCCTTTTGCATTGAGAGTTATGTTGCCCTTCTAGCATTGAGAGTTATGTTGCAATTAGTTAAAAAAATTTAACGGGCTATGCAGAGAAAATAAGGGCAGCGAATTGCGGCGCCCGTTATAAATTACCGAAAAAATTCTTACCAAGCCCCCAACAGCAAGTATGGAGTGACAATTTTCCGCCCAAGAGACCAAGAGAGCGAAGTTTTAGAGAGAGAGAGAGAGAATGGTTAGAGGCGGGAAGAAGGAGGCGGAAAAGAATGCAGCTGCGGCGGAGGCGAATCCCGAAGCAGAAGAGCGGAAGAGACGGAAGAGAATGGCGTTTTCGAAGGGAATTCTGTCGGAGGCACCAGCGAAGGCATCCACAGCGGCGCTGCTGAGCCCGTCGAAGACCGTGACGAAGCACCACGGCAAAGACATCCTCAGGAAGTCTCAACGCAAGAACAGGTTCCTCTTCTCCTTCCCGGGACTCCTCGCCCCCCTCTCCGGCGGCAAGATCGGCGAGCTCAAGGACCTCGGCACCAAAAACCCCATTCTCTACCTCCATTTCTCTCAGGTCAGGTTTCTTCTCGTCTGGGAACACCACATTTTGCACTAACATATCTACGTGGAAGTGTTTAATTGGCAACAAGATATATTGCTAATTTTCAACTACTGACACACACTGCGACATCAGCATGTTGTACAAAATGAATGTGCCCGTTCAGTGGCGTGCCCAAAAAATAGCTCGGTCTTAGAATTTTCTATATTTTACTCATATTAGACAATCATAATATGACAGAAATGAACTTGAAACATAAAATTTGCCACAATATACATATGGATAACGAGTCTTTATGGAAAAAAAATACGTAAAAGAGAATTTTTTTGAAAATTTGACAAAGATACTAGGAATTTAAGTGTTATAAGAGGGAGAATGTGTCCACATAGATGGTTGGGTTTCCAAACCTTTTATGTTTAACATCATTCTACTTATTTTCTACAATGTATTTATAGGGTCAAATGAAATTGTTTGGGACCATCGTATATCCCAAGAACCGATACTTGACCCTGCAGTTCTCCAGAGGTGGGAAGAATGTCACGTGTGAGGATTATTTCGATACCATGGTAAGTGTTTTCTTTTTGTACGATACAAATGTTTCCTTTCCTAAAGTTTGTCCATCTTCCATATGTCGTTTATTATCTAATGTAGATCAATCAAGTCTTGGTATGTTGTTCTTATCTAGATAATCTTAAAATAAGGTACATTTTGGTACATCTGTAGATTAGAGGTATTCCTGTGCGTGCAGAGTTTTAGATTTATTGAGGAATTTCGCTGTGAACTTCTGTCATCTTTTCAAGGATGAAACTCCATTGTTACTTCAAAGTGAGATTCCTAGAAGGCTGAGGCTGTGAGGCATCTTACCTTTTCTCCTCCTCCTCCTCCTCGTCGACTACACTAGGAATTGCCGTGCGCATTACGTTTTGAACACAACTAAAATGAACCACCGTTACCTTCCAAGCACGGTTCCTATTCTTAATCACGTTACTCTAAATTGAATATTTCATTCATGCATTCTATCATACAGTTCGGTACTCCATTAAACCAAATTTTAAGCAATGGCCTAGCTTTAACTCATGACTGTACCCTTTGTCAAGTTTTCCTCACTAAATTTATTGCCGATCAAAAAGAAAAAGAAAAAGAAAAAGAAAACTCATGACTGGTCAACTATTACAAAATCCATTTCAACAAATATTATTAAAACACTATTTTCTTCCTCAATCCTTTTACTTTATTCCCAAAAGAAAAAATCATGTACAAACACAAAGGGGTCATCTAGTTTCATGAAACAAAGTAAGAAAGGTAGCATCCTTTTTCCTTCTAAGGAACATGACTTAAGCATAGCAACTGTTGAAGCTGAAGCCAATTCTACGGAAGAAGTAAAACAAACAAGGGAAGTGAACCAGCTTCCGAGGCGAAAGAAGCAGAGCCAGAGGCATAGAAAGTGGTTACATTTGACCCCATAGCTATATAAATGATCCACCGGTATAGGTAGTCAAAGATGGGAGTATTTCAATTGTCCTTCTTGTGGCTCCCCCATAGTCACTGTATCAACAACATATGAAAGTTAAAGAAGAAGACTAAGTACAGGAATACCTAACTCCCTATATGCTTCATTTATGATAAAAATAGTGATAAAAAGCACATTCAAAAAAAACTTGGCAACGCTAAAGGGAAGCCAAAAAGCAGGTGCCAAGCTAGACTGGAAAAATTATGTGTAATGGGGTTTGGGCGTATCATGACTACAGCCCTACAATGCACATGTGCATGTTAAGATGGATCATTTACAGTGTAATTAGATTTGCTAAAACTATTGCCTCAGGGCTATGCATGCCGAAGCGAATAAAAAAATTACAGAAAGAACTCATACCCAAAAAACCCCCAATGAAAACACTTTCTAGAAAAGCTAATGATTGACTTGTAGTAAGAGTTGAAAACCAATACATAAGTACTTCTCATACAACAACATTAACATGTTTGTCTAACGAAATAGAACACATTGCTGATGTCGTAACAATGGATCCCATTAGACTACATTCTTAACAATATACAAAGTACAAAATATGTCTTCTTGATGACTTTAGTAAGAATCATGAAATGTGATCAGATAATAAATTAGATAGCGGAACCCATAGATTTCATTCCTTCAGGGTTTTTTTTTTGGTCACAATTTATTAAGCCTAGCAAATTGCACATACGGCCATACCTAAAGGCACAAATCAAACATAAATCAACCGACCACATGTTCAAGTATCACACTTCAAAGGAAATCAACAATTGCGATTAACATGTGTACCCTAATAAAAATAACTACAATTTTGAAGGAAACGGTTGCATATGATCACATAAATGCTCCACAAATTGGAGCTTTTCAAAATGACATACTACAATTTAGAGGGAATTCTTACGCGCTCACAATATCTCTGATTGGAGCTTGAATAATAAATGAAGTACTCAATTTGCTCAGAAATGCACCTTTCAATGCCATTGCTTCACGGTCGATACTAATCCCGTACGGGTATATTAGGCACTTTAGATTTTCTTTTTTGAAAAGAGTGACTCCCATAAAATTCTCAACCGCTACAACCAATTTGCATTACGTATTGTCCAACACAAGATACTATTGCACTGCGACCGCTATCGTAACGTGTCCCAATACTGTTATTTAAAACCTTGCTCACAAAAAATAAAATAAAATAAAGAATCAATTGTTTGGCTAAATGAAAAGTTGCAAATGCATAAAGTGAATGAAACAACGAACACATCACGGTGATTTACTACAAAAGAGAACAAAACATCTATTTCCCCAATTTTCAAGTTCAATAAAAGAAAAATAGAAAGTGGAATTGTACCCCGAAAGGTGTTCCAGGTCGGACCTCTACAGTGTCGTTTACAGCTACCTGAAAATAAATTTCAAAAATCATAACAAAAGAAGCTGATAACGTTGCTCATGTAATCAAATAGATTGCATGGAAGGAACTCAATGCTGTTTTAAAATGCATAAGAAGTTCCCCATGGATTCTGATTGCACCGAAAGGACATGGAAATATACACTGAAATTAAGACTCAACTTTTAGAGGCCAAATTATTTGAAAATCCCATATTTTTGGCAAAAACCAAATAACAGAATGGAGAAATTCGTTACACATGCTAACATCTAATAATTTGTTGACAAAACCAAAATAAGAAGCAACAAATAGTTGTAAAAGGTAATAACATTTTTGGACACAAACAAAACCAATGCAGTTAGTAGAAACGAAGTAGAGACAACAACCAATTAACGGAAAAAAGAAAAACTTATCTTAAAATATATACCTGCTCTCCTAACTCATCCACCCAAACACAAAGAATTCAATTTAAAAAGAAAGGGAATCACCTTACCTGAGAGTGGTGGGGGACCGATTTGCTGATAAAATTGCAAAAAAATAAAGACAAAAAAACTCAATTTAAAAAGGATATAGAGATAATTGAAAAGAGATGAGTACGTACCCACCCACATATGTTCCTTATCAAAAAATTGTATTACATGGAGGCTTGATATCTAGGTAGAAAATCCCCCTACATGCACAATAGATAAGCACAAATCAGACTTTTAGAGCCCTAGAAATCAAGGAATTCCAAACCCTCCTAACTCATCCACATAAACAAAAAATTCAATTTTAAAATCACAAGAATAATCGCCTTTTGATTTTCAGAGAAAGGGGAGGAGAGGAGACAAAGGAGTCAGGAGTCAGGGAGAGAGAATGTGTGTTATTGGGAGTGGTTTGAATTTTGAAATGGAGAGAGAGAGAGAGAGAGAGAGAGAGAGAGAGAGAGAGAGAGAGAGAGAGAGAGAGAGGTTTGAAACTGGGGGTGCCGGTGTGTGTTGTGTTCTGGGATGCATGTGTCAGATAGAAACCCTGGACTCTTGCTCTATTTTCACACAAAGTAAAACCCTGGACTCTTGCTCTATTTTCACACAAAGTGCTAGCCATTGGATCAAAAACATGAATGGTTAGGATTTATGCTTCTGCCTCAACCAACCAGGAAGAGGGAGAGGAGGAGGTAAAGGGGAGACATGAGTTTGTGATAGAAGGACGTGGGAGATGGGGGAGTTACAACAGGTTGTTGGGCGGTAAATCTTTAGTGGTCGATAAAGATCTTGGCCTTCGATTGAAGTGAATCCAAATCTAAGCCCTTGAATATTGTGTGACAACCAATCCGAACATTAATTCAGAGCACAACAATTCTTGACCATTAGATTTATGTCTGGATTCAAACACTTTCCTTCCTTATTACAGATTCTGCATTCATGCTTTCTGTTTTGATTCTTGACTTTTGCCAGCATTTGTTTTCCTTTGTTTCTGCATCTTTTAGATTGTATTTTCTGAAGCCTGGTGGATTGGAAGAAAAGAGGAGAATCCAGAAGAAGCTCGTCTTGAGTTACCAAGGGAGCTGTCTGAGGTTAGTTAACTTGAAAATCAATTGATGGGTAGTATTAATATTCAGGCTAGAATCTCGTAGTCTAATAGTTGTAGAAGTGCTACAGACAAACTTCCTATTGATTTGTTGGTTCCAGGGACATGATGAGGGGTATGATTTCAAAGGTGGTGCAGGTGCACCATCAGAATCGAAGCAGGGGGTTAAAAATGTTGGATTGAAATATGCAGAACAAGAGTCTCCAAAAACAGACCTAGAAGATGATTTTTCTGACAGTCAGAATAATTTCGAAGATTTCACTGAGGTGACTCCAGTTCGGCATTCAGAGAGAACTGCAGGAAAAAGATTCAAGTACTTACCTTGCTTTTTATTGTTAATTGACTCGGCTATTGCAATCTGATGATGGAATGTACGATATCCAGTGGATAATAAGTGTCATTGTCTACCATTTCTGTGCAGCTTATTTTTTTGCATATGCAGTTATACTGGCTACTTTTTTTTTGGGTAATTAAACCATTTTATAAAGCAAACCAACCAAGAACAAAGGAGAATCCCAAGATACAACGGGAACCCAGGCATAACTAACACATACCTAGTTGCCTAGGAAAACTAGAAAACAAAACCCAACAAAGAAAAGATTCACAGAGAAAAAATGTGAGAACTAAGATTCCAAGACCGAGCTAACAACCTCGTACCATCATATAGCCTCAAGCCTCTCCATGAACATAAACAAGCACGGACTTCCACCCAAAACTGAAGAAGAAACACCACGACCCTGAAAGATTCTCTTGTTTCTTTCTCTCCAAATCCAGTAGATAGCAGCAGCCATGAAAGCTTATATAGTCTACTGGAATACGAATTGTCAGACCTGTGATTCATAACCCAAGCCATCTCTTTAGACAACTCAAAGCTCCTCCGGCTAACATTGTTCAACTGCAAGAGAATATCCCATACCGCATTGGAAAACTCACAAGCAAAAAATAAGTGATCATGTGATTCATCTGTATTTTGACAAAAAGGACAACTTTGATCTCCCACCACCCCCATCTATGAAGTCTATCCTTAGTGGAGAGACGTCCCAAAAAAGCCAGCCACTCAATAAAAGCCCAGTGTGGTACGTGACGAGAGAACCAGACACATTTAGACAAAGGAACTAAAGGGAAAGTGTGCCTCATCTCCTGCCATGCTGACTTAGCAGAGAATACCCCAGAGTTACAAAGAGTCCATCTCACAGTATCAGGAACAGAAGCGTTAGGAAGCAAAAGATGGATCAGTATTTGAGACAATTTCTTGCGTAATAGCACTACATGGTCGAGGCCACTTCCACGCACCATTATGGATAATTGAAGAAACCTTTGCAGATAAAGGTCTACCCACATTGAAGTCCCTAGAATCACCAAAACGTTTGTAGAGGGGGCCCAAATTATGCCAGTTGTCAGCCCAAAGATAAGTAGACGTACCATCACCAATCACGTATTGAATCCAAGGTTGAGCCATATCCCTAAGCTTCAAAAGCTTACGTACCGTCCTAGAAGCATCTTGAGGGATCTTAGCTCTCCATGGACTATTTTTCTTTTAACACAAACGTGTGAATCCATTTAATCCAGAGGGTATCAGCCTTCATACAGATTGCCCAAAGATGGCGCAACATAGAAGCTTTATTCCAAGTTTTGAGCCAACGAATGCCCAAACCTCCCTCATCTTTGGGGGCACACACAGCATGCCAAGCCACCTTAGCACTAGTGCACTTTAAATCAGGTCCAGCCCATAAGAAGGCACACAAAAGTTGCTCAATATCATGTAACACTCGCTGAGGCAGAATAAAAATAGCTGACCAGTAAATTTGAATGCTGAAAAGGACAGATTGTATTAATTGAAGCTTACCACCATAGGAAAGGGTCTTGTTAGACCATGATTGAATCCTTTTCAGAATCTTGTCCTTCAGCTGAGCACAGTCACAAGCTCGAAGTCTAGTAGAAAGCAAAGGGACTCCCAAATACTTGACTGGGAGAAAACCTTCAGGAATAGGCAGCACCATTCTTAAAGTTTCCTTCAAAGTCTCATCCACCCCAGCACAAAATATAGAGCTCTTTTGCAAGTTAGGTTGAAGCCCAGAGAAATGATAAAAGTCAGACAAAACATCAGCAATCAACTGGAAAGAACTAGCTTTAGCACCACTCAGAACAAATAAGTCATCAGCAAATATCAAATGTGTAATGTTGAGACTTCTACATTTAGAATGGAAGACAAAGCCCTCAGTTTGTCTCCCTCTATACTGTAGAAGCCTAGTGAAGCATTCCATAACCAACAGAAACAAATAGGGAGATAGAGGGTCGCCCTGCCTCAAGCCTCTCTTCCCAGGGAAAAAACCTTGAAGTTCACCATTGATTACAATGGAAAACATAGGAGAAGTGATACAAGCCTCTACCCAATGGATAAATTGAGAAGGAAATTCCATAACACGCACCATATCCAGAATAAAACTCCATTCAACAGAATCGTAAGCTTTCATAAGGTCCATTTTGATAGCACACCCAGGCTGACCCTCATCCTTATGGTAATTTTTGACAAGCTTTTGCATAAGCAAAATATTGTCCATTATAGACCTACCCTTAATAAAAGCTGATTGCAAAGGGCTAATAATGAGAGGGAGAATAAGTTGTAACCTGTTCGCTAGAATTTTTGTAGCACACTTGTACACCACGTTGCAGCAAGCAATAGGATGAAAATCCTTAATAGAAGCTGGAGAATCAACCTTGGGAGCCAAGGTAAGAGCTGTACAGTTCCACTGTCTAGGAATAATACCAGTATCAAAGAATAATTGAATAGCCTGCACCACATCCTCGCCAACAATGTCCCAGTTCTTGTGAAAAAATTCAGAACAGAACCCATCAGGGCCAGGGGCCTTCCCCCCCTTAATTGCCCACATTGCAGTCTTTATTTCTTCCTTTGAAACCCTCTGGACCAAACTAGCCTTCATAGCAACAGAGAGCCTTTGAGGAATCGCCACCCTCAGACTCTGATAAGCACTCCTTGAATGAGCAAAAGGGGACCCCAACAAACCCAAATAATAACCCAAAATTTCATTCTTGACATCATCCGGATCAGTCAGACGCATCCCGTTAGCACTAGTCAAGCTCAGAATTTTATTCCTCAAATAGTGGGTCTTCATCTTTAGATGGAAAAACTTGGTATTTTGATCCCCCAATGCTAACCACTGAACTCAAGATTTCTGTTTCTTAAAAGATTCTTCAGCCAAACTAAGATCAATAAATTTCAAGTATAGATCTCCCTCAAGCTTAGTCAAAACAGGATCACAAGGGTACTGAGAGCAGTGACTCTGAAATTGAGTCAGCTCCTCTTGAGCATGGGCAACCTTAGTACTGATCCCAGAATAAAAATTCTTGTTAAAGTCTCTAAGCACAGACTTCAACCGTTTCAGCTTAGTATACAATGTAGATCTCACAGAACCTTCCACAGGTTATAGCCAAGAATCCTTAAGAATCTCCTTGAAAGAAGCATGCCTCATCCAAAAGCTAAAGAACTTAAAAGGCCTTTTATGATGGACTGCAGGAAGAACATCCACCAAAATAAAGCTATGATCAGAAATTCCAGGTGCCAAAAATGTGGTTTCCGACTCAGGGAAGGCATCCAAGCAAGGCCCATTAACAAGAACTCTGTCTAATTTACTTTTGATGTGCCCCCATACCACCTCTCCTGTTAGACCACATGAATAACAGACCATTGAAAGGCATGTCATCCATCTCAATAAAGTCCAAACAAGAATTAAACTCCAAGGCAGAATTACAGTTAAAACCTACTAAACGTTCAGACATTTGCCTAACCACATTGAAATCCCCCAATTGAAGCCATGGGGTATCCCCAATAATCGAATGCACATACCTCATAGTCTCCCAAAGACGCCTTCTATCCCCCATCGAATTGTGTCCATAAACACATGAAACATAGAGGACTTCCTTAGCCAATGTAACCAGCTTTACCACCATAATTTGGGCATTAGAGAGAGCCAGGTCAACTGTGAAAAGTTGAGTATCCCAACCCAAAACAATCCTTGCTACACAACCAGGAGCAACATTGTGAAAAACAGACCAGTGAGGAGGAAAACAATGTCGCACAGTATTGTCAACATTATCCAATCTAAGTTTGGCCTCCACTATTCCCATCAAACTCAGCTTATGGGACTTAATCATAGAAAGAACCTCTTTTTGCTTTAAGGGATCGTTAATTCCCCTAACATTCCAGGCCCCTAAACTAATTTTATCCGTGAATGCTAACGTTTAGGAATACCACCCCCACCCTTCACAGCAAGGTTACCACCTTTATTTTTTGCTCTCCCCCTCACTCTCGTAGCAGCCACCACAGGAGCTTCCTCAGAGTCAACTGGACGGGGAAGGGAATCAGATTCAAGGAGCAATGGATCAGACGGTCCACCCTCCACCTCATCAACCACAGCAAGGGCAGAGAATGTGTTATTATTCCCCACCCCAGAGATTTGAACCCCTCTTGCACCATGTAAAGCAGAAGGACTAGCACCAGGCGTAACCTCAATTTGTCGCATTTCCTCAACGAGCAAGAGATCATCCTTATCACATATACCACTGAAAGGAACCTCGTGTGGCATATCATTCCCAGAATGAGACATAGGATCTGAGGAATTTTGCCAAGCCCACCACTGGCTCAACAGCAGCCAAACCAGTGGAACCCATGTCATAAACAGTAACAGTCGTACCTCGTTCCCTCACAGGAGCAGCAACAGGCTTCACAACCCACTCTGAACGTTGATGCTTTGTACCATGAACTTTGGTAGCACACTGTTCAGCAGAATGCCCAAATAGATGACACTCTAAACATTTAACAGGCCTCCACAGATATTTAACCCCAATAGTGACCGCCTTACCTTTATACTCCACATCCACAGTATCAGGGAGTTCAGAACCAACCTCAACCTCAACCTCCACACATATTCTAGCATAACTCAAACGATCACAGTCCTCTGTCAGGCTATCAGCATGCAAAGGGACTCCCACTGCACTTGCAACATAGCTCAATCCAGCCTCATTCCATAATTCCAAAGGAACCTGGTAAAACTGTGTCCAAATAGGAACCCTAGTGAATTGCTCCTTCACCAAACTCATCTGTGGAGACCATTCCTTAAGAACTAGAAGTTTACTCCCAAAGTGCCAAGGACCCGTATCCACGAGCTTCTTGTATACCCCTTCTTGAGAGAATTTAAAGAAATAGAAGCCCTGCTCATTTGACATGACCTTCTGAATACCAAACCTTTTCCAAATTCGAAACGCAATGTTACAGACAGCTGTATAGGAAAACCTTTTATCCAAGAAATAGCCCACAATACAGTCAGTCCACTTCAAAATACCAGCATCAATTACCTCCTCTGGAGGGCAGACAACTAGCTTTGCATCTTTTATCTGTGGGGGATGATAGGAAAACTTCATACGAGAGGGAACACTAGAGTGCGTAACTACCTCAGACCAAGAAGGTCTAGGGTTCCCAATGTGAGGATCAGTCACAGCTTCAACCGATTTCCCACCAGAGTCAGGAGCAGGACTAGATTCAACAGTTACACGCTCCAAAAGTTCAATACTCGTCTCGGCAGGTTGGGGCAACACCAAACTACCAGCCTCAGATCTATTCAAGACACAAACTGCATGGTCTAGGGTTCCCAAACTAGAGCTACGAAGAACCATAGCCGGACGCAAAGCAGGAAAATGACTAGCAAAATCCATGGAGGAAGAGCTTACCGAAGAACAATCAGAGAAAAGGAGCAGTCAAGGACGCCATTTGTTGCCTCCTGGAACTGCAGCGATCGTAAGCTAATTATAGGGTTAGTTCTCTTAGGTTTGTGACTAGCCTGTGGTGATATATTATTTGTCGTTTGTACTTGCTACTTTACTAGTTGCATTAGTGTGATTAGTCAGCCTGTCAAGAAATGTTTACTTTTTTAAAATATATTACATCAATCCAAGGACAATCTTCGTATTTAGTTAATGTGTCCTAGTATTTTACTCACTATCTCCAAGTCGAATGACATAGGGTTGATTGTACGTTTTCATACCTATATTCCCTTTTTGTTTTATTTCTCGTAAAGTAGACTGACCTCCCCACAGCCTTCCTCGCTATCTTTTGTTAGTCTCACCAACCGCCCCTCTTTTACTGGTGCTAAATTGTAACTTTTCGTCCTTAGGTTCTTGCATTTAAATTGCAACTTCGTCGAGAATTCTTCTTCTTACCTATGTTGAAATCACTTAATAACCACCACTCTTTCTTTATGTATCTGTCTTTTCTTTTTCTTTTTCTTTTCCCTTCATTTCTTCTCCTCCCTCTATGGCCTCCGTCATTGTTGTGGCACACAACTACGCCCTCTCATCACCACTACCGCCAACACATCTGCAACCCCACTCTAGCCAAACCCCTGCTAATTGCTCACCCTGTTCCCCGACGCCTATTATATATCTGTTGCTCTATCCAAGATCATCTTTGGCACTCTCTGATTTGCGTACCCATAATCAATAGTTGGTTACCACTGCTTTCCTGCTCCCTTTGTTTTGACCCGCCCCAACTTCGCTGAACCACCTGCCCGACCTGTACAATCACCTCCATTTATACAAATCTAACCACCACAAATGTGTGTGATAGAGAGAAGTTGTCATGATGGTTCTCCAACGTATGCCCTTGGGCACCCACAGCCCTATCTCCCATTTCTTATGTCTTCCTCATGTCGTTCCACCACTACCCTCCACTGCAACACAACAATCTACCCCGAATCAGCAAATTTAAGCAGAACAAAATGTAGGAACATAGACTGATAGGGTTAGTGACGTGTTAGAGCATTGGCCATGTTTTCCTCTGTTTTGTGTTTTTATGGTTTTGTTCTCTAGGCAGTATGTACCAACAAGTTTTCATGTGTTGGGTTTGGATTGATAGCTGGAGAAACCTACATAAACTGTCAACCCCTCTACGCTGCCAATGTCACTGAACCAGCAATGGATAGGTTAATTTCTCTGTCAGTCATCGTTATTTGCAGATGCTGTTCGCTTCCCCCTCAGCCCCACTGGCGGTGAGGCTGAAGTTGCACTGGGAGCAACTAAGCCCAAGCCACAGCCCATTGATGGTGCTGAGGTGGCTGTGAGTGGTGGGGGCGATAAGACATACAAATAGCAGAGGGATGCTAAGAGATTGTGAGAGAAAGAGGGACAATGAAAGAGTAGCATGGCCCAAAGATTGTTTTGACATGGTGAGGCTAGGATGCTTCAGCCAATGAAGGGGTGTAGGGGGCCTGTGGATATGGTGGGTCTGGGAGCAACTAAGCCCAAGCCCCGGCCCAATGATTGTTTTGACATGGTGAGGCTGGGATGCTTCAGCCACTGGACGGGTGTAGGGGCCCGTGGATATGGTGGGTCTGAGAGGATTGGGTGGATGTGGGAGGATTAGGTGGCTTGGTTCATCTCGGCTTGTTGGGGAGCTTTTTGAGTGAGATGAATTGTGTTTTTGGAGGAATGCTATTCAATAAAGGTGTAGGGGCTGTTCTTATTCGTATGATTTAAAATATACAACACAATGAAGGGAATCAATACAAGTATAATGAGGCGAAAGTGCAAAGCGAGGTGCTTGACCCTCCATGGGGTGAGGCGTATGCCCCGAGGCATTGAGGCGTAAGCCTTTTAATTTTTTAAATAATTAAATTAACAAAATAACTTAAAAATACAAAAAATGCACATTTCATAAAAGATAGATTAATGCAAAAAGATAGCATAAAGTAGATTATCAGTTAATGACTTATTATTAACTTATCAATTAACAACTAATTGAGAAATCCTATAACATCACTTTATTAGTTATTAGCAGAGCATATCAGTTCATCACTTAGTAAAGAAAAACAGAGCACGACTGTAGATGATGATAGACTTAAACAAGGTAGCAGAGAGAGAGGGTTTGAATTACGAAATCACCAAAATTAAATTAGAAAAATTTCTCTCGTGAGGCTTACGCCTCATTTATTGGGGCGTAAAAGCGACTGAGGCGTATGCCTCGGGGTGCCTAAGGAAATTAGGTGACTGCCTTTGGGGTTCACTGCCTAAATTTTCACGCCCTGTGGCGTTTTGGCATTGCATCACCTCCCCGAGACGAGCCCAGAAAACGCCTTTGAAAACATTTACATTACATGAGGGGGGGGGGGGGGGGGGGTGACAGAGAGACTTGGGGGTTGAATGTGGAGGAAAAATTATTGTATGCCTTTGCAGGGGTACCTTCACATGGTACTCCAAATTCATTTTTCACCACACATGTCTCTTAGTGCATAGAATGAGAATGAGACCAACGTTAGTGTGCATCGAACACGGGACCGAAAAAGCATTAAACTATCATTTTTATCACTAGAGTTGCGCCCGTTCGATACACGGGGCCGGAAGAAACCAATGTGATTTTTTTATCCTGTGCATTGAACGGGCACAAACGCTGGTATTAAGTATTACAGTGCAACAAATGTTGACATCATCTGTTTCATCTATCGATGGCTTGACGGTGAGGGGAAAGTGTTATGCAATTTTAAACTCAAGGGACGTGGAATGATGCCAAAACTGTGGGGCTAGCTGTAATTCATTAAAACCTCGGGCAATATTAGTGTAATTTTTCTGTGTTTTTAGTTCCAATAAGTAGATGTCACATTCAGTATCATAGAGTGCTAGGAATCAGTGCTTCATTTACTTTGATGCTACAATGCTTGAAAAGGTTAATATTGATGGTGTTTTGACAACATTGAGACGTTTAGCTTGGATGACCGTACATATTGCAGAACATTTAGATACTACCCCATAGGGATACCCTATTAGCCATGTGCTTGGAGGTTGATAGAGATACTTCACATGGAGTTTGAAGCTTGATAGCTACAGGAGCAGGTCTGTTTAGAAGAGGGCATATAATTCCTGCCCATTTTGTATTTGTGGTGGTCCAATGCGGCACTGTCCCACACTGAAATATTCTGATGCTTGGATTTCTAATCGTGTCAAAGGTATTTGGAACAAGTTCTTGATAACCAAGATAGAGAGGGTCTATGAGCATGACTACATATGATGATATATCTAACTTTTTGTTGCTAGAAAACTCGAATACCCCTGCAAATTATGTTTCAAAATGCACATTCGGAATTATAGTACACCTATGTACGAAACCGGGAAATTTAGCGATTATGAGCAGCCCCAAAGTTTTTTCTTTAGAAACTAGAGCGAGTGAATCTTTAGCAAGGGAAATCATAAGAAATATTGATCATAATGCTTCTCGATTGTGTTTTACATAATTATTTTATGCAAGTAATATTGTATTGTATTGGAAAATAATCTCTTGAAATAAGAACATTTTTTTGATTAAAATCTACAGAAACCTACCCTCACCGCACCGCAATTTTGGGCATGTGGCGTACCATGGCGTGTTCCAAGCAACATAGCTAGAATCAACAATACTTTTGTTGTCCTTTGAACTTTCCTTTAGCTTTTTTTTGTGATCAGCAACTTTCTTTTATTATTTGTCCTGTTATATGGATGAAAATGATTGGGGTTAGAAAATGCGAAATCCAAAAACACTGCTTTTTTTTGTATAGATATCTAATTTTTGGATTGCCTTTAAGCATGGTAACTGTGTTGGAACTCCCTCTTTCTGAAATTATGTAGCATTTCACAAAGTTCATGGCTTGATTCTCTAAGCCATCTCGTAGTTCAGTTTTGCAGAACCTTCTTCGGCAGAGGATTTGGTTGGGGACGATGATGACACATCTAAAAGAGAGGAACAAGAAGGCGGCACTGAATCTATAGGACAGGAACTACAAGGTGGCATGGATCTACTCAAAGATTATGCTCCTGGAGATATCCTATTATGTTTCCTTTGGCTCATTGCATTATTTACTGTTCATTCAATATTTCTCCAACTTCTCTCTCCAGCAGCCATATTTGGCTTTTATATCCTTGTGGTTGTCATTGTTGATCTCGCCAACTGTATGCTGATTCCTATAACTGGTTGACACAGACTGAACATTCATGCCTCCTTTTTGTTGACCATGACAATGAGGATGCTGCAGCATCTACTCATTTCTCAGGAAAAGTCCAACCATCTGCTAGGTCGGTGATAAAGCAAAAAGAACCCTCTCGTAGCAGTCATAGCTGTCTTGTCCAACCTACCATATCTACCTTGTTTAAGAAAGTGGAGGAAAAGGTTAGATCTTGCAACATTTGATTCAGAGCCTGTGCATGCATGTGGTGGTCTCATTTATCAATGGTGCATAGCAGCATAGGTACTTAATTTATTACTCCCCCCGTCCCAAAATAAGTGTCCTTTTTCGGCAGTTGTGCCACTAACAAAATCTTATATTTTCCAACTCATAATGTTTTTCAAGATTTTTTAATTTTGTATAATAGAACTAATTGAGATCTATCAAACAAGATCCATATTGTATGTGAAAAACATTATAGATAAAAGATATAGACAATATTTTGAGACCTCTCAAATAGTGAAAAGGGACACTTAATTTGGGACGGAGGGATTATTCTTTCTGAAGGGTACCTAAATATGTCCAAGCTATGTTATGTTGTTGCCATGTGTGCAAGAAAACTTTCAGTTGTGGGCAAATTTGTTGTTCATTGTTTACCAAACATGTTAACATGAATCTTACATGATGCTTTGTATATCAAAAGAAGTCCTAGAATCTGAACCCTACCATGGAAATTACTTGTATTTGGCTGTTGAGTCTCATGGAAGCCACTTCAATTAAAGTTTAGGTTTGTACCCAATGTAACTCTCCCTAATATTTAATTACCAGGGGCCCTCAGTGGGAATGACCTTTCTATAGGAACTTATGCTTTCAACTACTGGATTGCTTGATATATGTCGTTGGGCCCATTTCCTAACTGCTGAACTTTTGGGACAATTGGTAACTTAACATGGTATCAAAGCTCAGTTGGGAGACGGTTTGGGTTCAAGTCTCTCTATTTGCATAGATTCCCTGTTTGCATTATGATTCTCCCCTTTGTATTCTTTCGCGATATGTATGGACGTTTGCATCTCCATGCGCAAGACGCAGTTGCATGCATGGGAGAGTTTAGATAGCTTAACATACAGTGTTGGGCCCATTTCCTTAAAACTTAGACATTTGGAACTATTGGTAGCTTAATATCCACGTTAATTAGACCCATCAACATTGTGGAGTGGGTGAATGGTGAGTTCTATGTGGGACAGGGGTTTTAGGAGTTAGTATGTAAAAATGGCATTATTTATTTTTTCATGTCATCATTATTCATGGATTGGTGGGTTGATTCCAGTACTTTTTGGTCACTCTATTAATTGAGCATATAGTTTGGCCAAGCATGCGTCTGTTATTCTTGGTTATGTGTATACAGTGAAGAATGATGTCACTGCCATTTTGGATCCTGGGTTTCTCTAAACTGGTCTGTCTTGTAGTTTCTAGTTTTAGTTCATTTTTTTGATACCCGACTTCTCTTTTGGCCAAGATCAAATGCAGTATCTTTCTTATCAGTTCTAGGTTTACTTTGTCTTAGGTGTTGTTTGTGGCTATCATTTATTAGGCTCTCTTGTAAGATTTCATCCCCAATTGATCTAATGCTATCCCTAATAAATCTGGAAAACTTCTCTTTGCAACTTCCTGGTCGTCACCTTAAAGATATTACATTAATACTGACATGCATTTGGGCGTTCAGATGAGATTAATACAAAGTTTGGTATAGAGACGATCTTAAAGATATTACATTAATACTGACTTGCATTTGGGCTTTCAGATGAGATTAATACAAAGTTTGGTATAGGGACGATAAGGAAGTTGCTTAGAGAAGTCCTCCAGATTTGTAAGGGATAACTTTAGATAAGAGTTTAGATTTGCTCCTCAGTTTTTGTTATGGTGGACTTTGCTTAATTACATTGTGATGCATTGCCTTAGGGTGCTAGAAGTTGCATTTGAAATCTGTGAGTCTCTTTTTCTTTGAAAGTTTTACAAAGTGATTGGTATCACTTTTTCTTTGAAAGTTTTACAAAGTGATTGGTATCACTTTCAAATGTTTGTCACATTATGCTGATCGATGATTCCAATGTAGAACTTCCGTAAGTGACTAGTTGGTGAATTATTGTGAGCCAACATCGTAAGCATACTCAGATACTGACTGAGGACTTGAAGACTACTCTCTCTTTGTTGGACTTATGAAGATTAATGGTCATTTCTTGGGTGTTATAACTTAGTTAACATGTCTCCTTCTACTTTACACTCTTTCTTGGTTTTGATACATGCAACTAGAAATACATGTGCTTTTGATTTTGTAGCTTGTGATGAACTATACTTTTGATGTTCTTGTGTCCAGTATAACTAATGAATCTGAAACTTAATGAGTGGATGTAGTGTAGTTTATTTATGACCATCTAAAACCAAATTAAAACCCAGGTTTGTGAATAGCCAAGTTTTGGCTACTTTTTGGTCTCAATAAATTGGGAATTTCCGGAGTGTGTTCTTGAAACCAAGCGTTCTAGTTTACAATGATCTCAACCATTAGAGTGTTTAACCCTTACTACTGTTCTTAATGGCTTATGGTTGATACCATAGGCATGTTAGAAATCAGTCTATTCTGGTACTCTTTTAGCAAATTTATCGCAAGGATCCCCCATATGCTTGCCCAAACTTTTGTTGCGTTTTGAACTTTTGGTCTCTGTTTTGAAGTGTGGACATCGGTTTATAACTTTATATCTCCTCTAGGTCTTTTGATTTTGTAGCTGACAAGTGTCCAGGGTATGAAGCACGGGTACTTGAAAAATGGTGGCGTACAAGTACCGGGTACTAGTACGGAAAAATATGTACCCGGTATGACAAAAATATAACCAATATGTCTTAGTAGTTGGGTACAGCAACAGTACGTCACATGTACAGGGATGGGTACTTTTGTGGGTATGGCTGGACTATTTTTTCCCTAAGATCTTGTTATACTAGATGCTTGATGTTTACTAGTAAGGCCTTTTTACAACTTCAGTCCTAACTTCTTATTTTGTCTATTTGCTCTTACTATATTTCAACATTTTCGAAAAAGACCTGGTTTGGTGAACATCCGAAGCAAAAGAAGAATACGGAAAACTTTAAGTTTAGTGAGTGGACTTGGGACATGTGCAAATGAAGAAATGCCATCCTTCTATAGAAATTGCATATGGGAATATAAAGAACAAATAGAAAGAGGAGGAATATCAGGCATAGATTCAATGCTTATTGACCTCCTCTTGAAAATTATGTTAAAAAAATAAAGAAAGCATAAGGGGTACTGAATTTAGTTGAGCACATAAGTTCTAGTATGTAGTGAGTTTGGCCTAAATTGATTTTTGCTGAAGACAATTGGCTCTATTGAAGTTTAATGATATTGTGTTTAGCTTTTCGCCAAATGTTTTTGAATTCATTCATCTCGATGAGAGGAATTGCAAAAAAAAAAAAAAAAAAATGAAGAGAAGAAAAATATGGAGGTTTAAAAACTTCAGATGAGACAGCCTTGAGGACCCTAAAGAAACCGTTTTGAATTTTTTTTTTTTTTTTACTTTAGTGTACTTTTTTTTGGCTTTTGATAATATTTTTTTTGCCTTTTAGATTCAGCTCATTAAGACGAATGATTGATCCAAAAATATGCACGCAAATATAATGAAAAACTCAGATGAGACACTGCAAGACAAATCTCTAAATTTATGCCAAACAGGCATGTGCTTAAACTTTTGGGAAGTGGATCATACCTAACCTAAGACCATGGCAAAGAAGGTAGATGAACATTGGAGGTTTCTATTATTTAGGTCAAGTGCAAGTATTCTTGCATTTGTTGCTTAATTTTGTTTTCTTTTCAAAATATAGATAAAACATGATATAGATGTATTCCAGTCGTACCCGTAACTTAATTTTTTGTGGTTTTACTATATCACCGTCCATTATTGCATCGCACCTGTATGCCGTACTGATACCCGTGCTTTGCAGGTCCTGGGATTTGACTGCCTAGTACATTAGTATTTAACCAAACTGTGCATCAAGTTATAATTGATTTAGGTAAATTAGACACATGGCTGGAGTGATGTGACCAAGTTCTGTTTAGTCCCTTTTCACGTACGTATATCCTTGTATAATGTCTTCCCTGGTAATTTGTGTTGATGCTTTTTCTCAGTACCTTACTTATAGCCGTGGGATTCCTCGTGTACCTTATCAGATGGATTTGCATCATTTAAGGTTATTGTCGGTTTTTGAGCTAAATCTCCTGCTAAACTTTTCAAATTTCAGAAGGCACCAAGAAAAGTAAGGAAGTCGCCGTCGTCAAAAGGTTTGTGCTATTTGTAAAGACTTTCGTATCACGAGATTACAAGATTGGAATACTCAAATCATTAAGAATCATTTATGTTTTCAGCTTCCAGCCAGAATTTGCAGCATGTTGGTCCAGAAAAAGAGACTAATGAAGTGGAAGTTAGATATCCTTTCCTTTCCTACTTTAACAAATTTAGATTAAGCACGATTATCTTTAGCACAATTTAGCTATTTCTACTTTTGGTAGGATGGTTGGGGGATCCATATTGCATTCTTGTTACTGGATTTGACATATCTTGATGTGCTAGGTGTTATTGCAGGATGAGAGGCTGTCGAAAAAAGTGAAGGTTATTGACGACAGAAAAGCTGGTCAGTCACTTTCTCTGACTGTTTGTGCATTTTTGCTGCCTTAAAAGTTAAAATTAGTTCTTTTAATTAGCGATTTTTCATAAGGCATTAAGAGAATGCCACCCTTGTACGAAAGTAGGTCAAGGTAAAGTAAATTGCAACAATTGTTTTCAAAATTTACAAGTTCATTAGAGGATTTATTTGAGTGCTTTCAATTTCCTTAACACATGCGCACAGTTCACAGTTCAGTAAAATTTAGCTCATTATTGTTTTCCGGAAAATTGTAGGGTACAAAAAAGTCACCAAGGAACAACCAAAGGTAGTTTTTCTTTATTCTTATATCTTTTCGTATTCTTGTTCTTTATTTCGTATGGTTAGGTTGAGTGGTTTTTTTGGCTTTTGGTTACTTTCTTATAGTGACTCTTGGTTCCAAGTACTCACTCCAGTGAATTGTCTTTTGCCTTTCACTTTTAAGATATATCAATTGTCCTTGAGTTGTGAATATTCCGTTTATCGACTTATTTGAAGAGCTCAAGGACCCAAAAAAAGTTGTACTGTCAAAGAACCCTAAATCAAAGGTTGTGGTAAATCTTTTCCTCTTCCTCTCCTCCTCCTACTACGTATTTGCTCTGTTACTTGCACTGAATGGTAATTGGCTAATGAGATTTAAACGAAATTGACTACCTAAAGGAACAGTAAATAATTAGTATGCAATCTTTTGTTACTCATGGAGAGGGTAATCTTTTTCTCAATGTTCAATATCATAGGTATATGTATATCAGTTTTGCTATTTTTCTGCCGAGGTTTGCCTTTCTTCAATAGAGCCCTTGCCTCACCTTGCGCCTAGACCCTAACTCAGGTTAGCGGCTTGGTGCGCCTCTTGCCTTAAATAACTTTGAATCTTGGTATCAAGGTGTCCCTAGGCAGAAGAGGCTGTTGTGAGAGAGAAAAGGAGAAGTGTTTAGGGCAAACTTAACCCTAACACATTATTTACAGAGAAGCGTCGCAAAGTATGACAACAAAACTACCCTCACTCTCTAGTACTAGCTCATGCAGAACTCCTAACACTCCCACTCCTAAGTGGGAAGGAGATATCACAATGACTTTAGCCGTGGCTTGTACAATGATTTGGTAGATATTATCAGCCAACATAACATGGAAACTCATTGGTGAGTTTGAAAGCTGCCCTAAGGCCCAAGAGATGCAGAACCAACTGAATTGAATGCCTCATTTCTTGTGCATTGAGTAGAGAATTGATAAGATTGAAATGAATGATGAGAGGATGTCTTGGAGCCCAATTTGTACGGGTTGGAGATGTTAGTAAATGGGTCAGTTAGATCGGACCCAACTCACATGGGAAGTCAACATGGGTACATGATTGGGTGGGTTAGAAGGAGATAGACTCCTTATCTCTTTCTGTTAGGAGAGTCCAAAGTCAAATAATAGATTATCCTTATCTACTGGATAAGTTCAAACTGTTGGACCGTGTGTATATAATAGTCTTGCAGATATTGAAGACACAAAGAAAATACGTTACAATCTAACTCTCTCCTTCTCCGCAAATATATTCTTCTATCAATTATCATCTCTCAAGGGGTTTTCGTCTAAGAGCAGTCAGATTTGTAGTGTCAGTATCAAGAGGAGGCTCTAGTAGTCTTCTCTATGTGGCAAGAAACAATAACAGTGTTACGAGTTTGTGTATGTGCTTATAGAGCGGGTTCATTGTTCTCGGAAAGCTCAAAGTATTCTGCGGCACTTCATTATGCAAGTCTTATGTAATTTGCATGCTTTCGAATAGATGCAACAGGAAGTGAAGTGAATCTTCTTGTCCAATGGTTAAGCCAAAATTGGAGGAACAAATGTTCTTGTTGATGCTCATGTTTTAGTGGATAAACTTTGTAGGTTGAAGATGATGACATCAAAGAATTTTCAAGCATGTCAAAGGTCTGAGTATTCACTTACTTCGATTTTATGGATTTTTGTTGATTTTGGTGACCCGTAATGTGAATAAATTAGTTTGTTAAAAGCTGCCACTATTTGTAATCCTTCGCATTCAAGCAAGAAAAGGATATGTTGCGTGTTATGATCAAAACAGTTAAACATGGACAATGGTGATAATAATGTTCACTTTTAGCGATTATCATATGGTGAACATGACTTCATCACTTGGTGATGATTGCTAATTTGATTCATAATTACCACATTTTTCAGGATAGTGATGGAAGCGATGAAGATTGGGCTGGTTAAGATTGCTGAAAAGAGTATCGCAATAGTAGGAGATGCTACGAAAGAGGGTCCTAGTTAGAGACATGAAGTCGTGGAGGGTGGTTAGTTACGGTGTTTTTGTTTTTGTTTTTGGCCTGTTTATTTAATCAAACCTGCAGCTCACAACAATGAGATTTTAATCCCTGCATCCATCACGTCTTAAAAGGTAACCTCTATGCCAACCCTGGTCTTTGGAGAAAGCCTTGAGATAAATCATATTGCCATACAAGAAGGGCTTGTTGACAAGATTCTGGAAGATTGTCTTGATCAGCGTATCTCCTACTACAATTGTCTCAAAAAGATTGTCCAGTCGACCAAACGATAACTTAAAAATAATACTCCATGTTTGTCAAGTAAAATTTAGATTTTTACAGCAAGTTGTATTAGATATGAATGAGTTATTTCAATTTTAGCAAAAATGTTGGGAGTCAAAACTGACATGAGTAGACAATCTTTTTCGGGATGAAGAGAATCTATGTTTTTTAGGGTTTTGGGTTTTCGTTCTTCGCATAGGAGTACCTTTTTTCTTACTTTTTTGTTGTTGTTGCTGTTCTTGGTTTATTTTGAGACTTCTACTATTTTGTTGTTGATTTTCACATTTGTTAAGACATTCACAGGTTTATGGAAGCTACTGTTAACTAACGTAAGAAAAGGTCCTCGTGGTAATTATGTGCAGGACCAATTTTTCTGTCTATATTAGGTCCGACTTCAATGAACATCGTCTTTTGGGAGTAGTGGCACTATTAGCGAATGGAAAAAAATACTCCAAATAATAATAATCATAATACGGCTTATTTTTTCTCTGTTTTACATGACGTGTGGGAACTCATGTAACTTGTTCATTCAAGATTTATTAAGCCAATGCATCATCTCAGGCATGAAACCGGAAAAAGTTAGGGATTTGGTATGAAGGGAGATATGGGACATGATGTTCCATCCTTTCTGGATAAGGAGCCATGTGTTCCGAATTCAACATAAGTGGGACTTTCATGCGGAAACCTAAAATGGAATTTCACCCTGCAATTTTTGTATGTCCCGTCACATATAAGCTTCAATTATTTCGTATCTTCCATTTGAATACAGTAGTATTTAAGTAGTAGTACTACAAACCTTGAAAAGAAATCATATTCCTTTGCAGATAGAGGTGATTTGGACATTTTTTACCCATAATGTTCGTTTTGATTTATCGTTTTCGGACGCATGTGTGTAGTTTTTAAGTGCATTCCATAATATATCTGTTTATTTGATATCTACGGAGTATAATATATACGTGACGATTTTGTTTGTCAAAAAAAAGTGCTTTCCATTCTGCAGTTTTTTCAGTCAACTAGGTATAACGACACCATCGGGATAAAGTAGTAGATCATATGGCTGCCTTTAGACTTTCAAGATTAATCTAATGGAATTCGATTTTCAGAGCCAAAAGTAAGCGAAAGGTGGCTAATGAGTCTAATTTACCTTCAGATTTACTCTACAAGCATCATCTTGAGCGGAATTCCAGAACAAGTGGGAATCGGGCAAACAAAAAAAATACTTGCGCTTATTCTAAATAGAATTCTTTATTTTCTCTATGCAATCCATTCGAAACTATTTGTTTGAACGTCAAATGGTTTTCGGTAAAATGTTTTACCTATTTTTTGGTGTTTGGTTGTATAAAAAATTAGACCATTAGTTGGACGAAAATGATTCACCCTTGAATCTTTCGTAAATTATTTTCCGAAATGACTCTGTTGCCTTTTATTCTTACTGCTGAGTTTCTTTGATTATACTTACGTTCAATTTCTTTATTCTCAGATATCTCTCCCTCTCCCTCTCTCTCTCTCTCTCCTTGGAATTGAATTCCACCATCTTATCCTCTCTTTCTAAAAATCTCTTTTTGAAAATATTTTTCATGTGCCAATTTAGTTTCAGAAAATTAAAAGTTTGAAGTTATTTTTTTTAAAAAAATATTTTACATGAAAAACATTTTATATTGTATTACATTTTATATCGAAACAAATTGAGCCTAAAAACTTTAAGACCAAAATACCTAAATGTGTAAAGATTTATCCCTACACTTTCTAAATAAAATTTTTGCACCATAAACCCTAAAACTAGTACTCCACTTACGCGACCCATCCTCCTCCAAGGGAAGAGATAAAACGGAAAGGAAAAGAAAGGAAAAGAAAAGAAATATATATATATATATATATATATATATATATATATATATAGTCATTTTCAAATGAGGAGGTCCTTATTTTAGTTAAAATAAGGACCTCCCCATTTCTCCCATTTTCCGATCTAATTTCGATGATCCGAGCTGTTCAATGTGTTCAAAACGTGATTTTTAGAATATTTGCGAGTAGGGGACTCTCTCTCTCTCTCTCTCTCTCTCTATATATATATATATATATATTAGAAAACAGGATTATTGAATAAGTCAAAACGTCATGTGAGAAAAAGAAGTATGGGTGGACAAAATAGTCGCTGTACGATCACGACGACATGTGTATCTATGGATTGGGTTTATGATTGTGACTTCTTTCATCTTCCAAGCAAAAAAATGTATAACCCATTACAGATTCTCTTCTTAAAAAATAAATATCTATTCCCGTTTTACGAGACAGTTCATTTTCTTACAATCCATCACTTTTAATTCAAAAATACGTACTTATTCTCAAATAAATACTTATTTTGAGAATCCGGAATGGGACTTCATTGGACCATTTTCAGATTTGTTTCCTGACATGGTTGAATATCTAGTCTTGAAAAGATAGGATATATCGGAAGTAACTTCCAAGTAACAACCTATAGTTCGAGGTTAACTTTCCATTACAGCTCTATAATTTGGAATTTGACTTCTAAACAAGATTAGGAACTCAACTTTTGAATTCAATGATCAATTCAGAAGTCCACTTCTGATAAACGTAACTGAACTTGGAAGTTGACCAATTTGCCTTAAGAGTTATGGTCCATTCTAGTTTCTCTAGAAAGGAATTTTTTGAAAATGAAGGTAATTTCAAGCTAAAAAATTATGTGTTTACGCAAATAATTTTTCTATCAATATGAATTTTATTTGATAGATTTTATTGAGATCTTGTAAACGGTACAAAAAAATTAAAAAATTATTTTTCATTTTTATTATATTTAAACTTGAAATTACTTTTTTTTGAAAGGAATATTTAAAAAGAAAGCGGAATGGCACCTTACTCCCTTCGATTTGTTTGTCACTTTTTACTATTTGAGATCTCCTATAAAATTGTCTATATGTTTCAATTTATAATATTTTTTATATGTAATATGGATCTTACATAGATCTCAATTAGTTCTGTAATATGATGTTTTCATAAAACATTATAAATTGTGAGATATAGATAATTTTTTGGACACTATGCCGAAATTGGATAAACAAATTGAGACAGAGGAAGTACAAAATTACTCTTTTACCCTTATGACTATTAAAACCAACATTTAAATCACAAGATATGTTTCTCGCTAAAAGCTAAACCCTAAGGGCTTGTTTGATAACTTAAATTCAGCACTTAAAACTGAATCAATTAAGTAATAAGTGATTCAGTAGGTTTGATAACAACAATTTACATTACTTAACAAATTAAGTGCTACTTAAAATGTAGGCTAAAAAGTTTTTTAAAAAAAGAGTAGCTTTAAGCTACTTAATTCTGGTTGAATTCTTGTGTACTTGCATTTAATCACCATACCACAACTACTCCCACCACCACCATCACCACCACCACCACCACCACCACTCCCCTATCTCTCCATCACCACTACCACCATTACCACACTGCCACCACCACTACCACACCGTCGTTGTTGCCACCATCGCAATACCATCATTGCATAACTATCACTCTACTGACACCACTCACTGTCACCATTACATCATCTCTCCACCGCCACCGCCATCATTACACCACCACCACTCACTGCCACCGCTACATCACCATCATTCCACCACCACCATTATACCACTATCGCCAGCACTCCAACACCACTACAACCGCCACCACTCCATCACCACCAACACACCACCACCACCACCACTACAATCACCATTCCATCATTATTATAAGTACATTGTGACTATTAGTAAATTAAGAGAGAATCAGAACTAAAATTAATTTATCATTTTTTAAATTGAGTACTTACTCCGTAATATGTTTAACAAACAGCTTTTCAGCTTAAAAAAGTCAGCATTCAATATTTAATTTTTCAGCATTCAGTTTCAGTTTCCAGTTTTATCAAACAGACACTTTTTGTTCAAAACATGTGCAAAGACTATTGGGACTATTTCATCCTTAAGAAGTATAAATTACAGACCAACCCCTATAGTTTAATAAATTATTGATTTTTAACCTCTATAAGTTACAAAAATACAAATCAACCCCTATAGATTGATAATAGATCAACCCTTATAGTTTAATGAATTATAAATCAACTCCATAGTTAACAAATAACAAATTTATCCTAAAAGTTTAATAATTACTGTTTAACCTCAAAAGTTCTACAATTGAGACTTAATCCAAAGAATGATATAATACCAAATACCTTTACTTGTTAACTTACTAAATTAACATTGTGATTTGTTTTACTTGTCATTTCCTGATGATGAGTTTAAGGGCAACTTATGAGGATCCTGTTTTGTTAAGGGTAGCTTGCAAGGACCCTGTATTGTTAAGGGCAACCTAGAGGTTCTTGTATTATTAAGGGTGGCATGTGGACACCGTATTGTAGATAATGGAGCCCTGTATGTGGCACTACATGATTAACTTCAGCAAATTGGTTTGGGGATAAGGATGGACATGTACTATTGGTGCATGGTTATGCTCTATAAATGTTTCTTTGGGAATAAGGTGTTCCTTGGGAGTTTGTTAAGTTCCCTTGTGATGGATATATATGAATTCAACTTAGTAGATAACTTGGGTGTTGTCATCCGGACGTTGGAGTTGGGACAAACAATGGAGAGTTGAATCACGTGGGGGCGATAATTCGGTGGTTAAGGGAGAAAAGTTTTTAGAGATTCTTATAGGTTAATGGCTAGATAAAGAAATCAAAATGCGAACGGCGTTGTAATCATTTGGGCACTCTATATGGAGTATGGTTGTTTACGTGTTTTGTAAATTAAGGGTTGGAAGGCTAGGAGATTATCTACGGTGCATTTTTTTTCTCACGGTACTACGTTGTCATTGGCATTCAGACGCCAAGTGTTTAAGATGGAGTAGAAAGCCGTATCAGCCCGAAGACAACACTATCCTTGGGGAGGAATCTGTCAAGTAGAAGCTCTGTCTTAACTTTATTAGAAATTT
This sequence comes from Rhododendron kiyosumense, assembly GCA_019656275.1. Classification (NCBI taxonomy): domain Eukaryota; kingdom Viridiplantae; phylum Streptophyta; class Magnoliopsida; order Ericales; family Ericaceae; genus Rhododendron; species Rhododendron kiyosumense. Next base: position 417,831 of record BPLS01000226.1, on the reverse strand, counting down.
CAATTCCAATGTTAGTAATCATGTTTTGAAAACATATCTTTTGTAAGTTAATCAGGTTGTAATCATCAACTGTGCTTTCGCTTGAATTAAGTAATTTGATTTTCAATTAAAGAAATTATTGCAGAAAATGCTTAATTAACATTTTGACAATTGGGACGTTAGACAAGGTTATTGATTTGGAAGAAACAAATGTTTACACTACTGGTGTGTAAAATTTATTCTCTCAACATTGACAATCAACTTATAACATGGGATGGAAGTTAACATATATTGATTAGAAGTACAAACAAAAGACATTAAATACAAGTATAAAGTACAGGAGTATGAAGTGTACGTTATCCTTAAACTTACCTCCAATTTAAGACCACAAATTTGGAATTATTTTGGTGGGCCTAAAGTCCACCAGTGCTTAGAGTTGGGCAAAATGAAAGGATTTTACACACACAATTGCATCTCTAGAATGCCTTGGTTTTAAATTGTGGGCAATTTTGAAAATGTGAGCTAGCTTCAAGGAGAAGTCCACACCAAAGTGGTGCTCGTCATTTTATAAAATAGTAGATAGTAGAAGATAGATAGATGGCAGGAACACCCCCCAAAGAAAAAAAAATAATCTCAGAGGCCTAACCTAAGAACCTAACATGTCAATCCTATTATTCATTTGCTTTCGGTAAGAAGCTTCGTAGTTTAGTCGTCTATTGGTTGCAGAACCACCATCGTGCATATTCTTATCAAGCAGCTAAATATGTGTTTATCTTCATTTAGAAGTATTTATTTTTGTCTAACTCAGTTATCACTGAATTTCGCTAAGTTTAGAACTAGTAATATATCAAATATAGTCATGAATAGTCTTGTGGCATTTGGCGTCCCAACTTTTGGCCATGGCAATGCGTGTGCCGCTCGTGTTGATCCATCCCGCTTCATCTCAATACAGAGATCAGAAAATGGGCCTGGGTTTACAATCATTAGCAGGGTACAAGGAGGAAGGTAGCACTATTAACTTCAAGGGGGTGTGTTAAAGGAACCAACTTCTAGACATCTCATCTGTTAGCTGAGTATTTTCAAAAAGACGGGAAATAACAAGAAAAAACAAAGAAATACGAACTCCAATGTTCTATTATACAAAAAGAAAGAGAGAAGGAAATGAGTTACATAGATAAAAATATGCTAAAACACCATCTAATTATCAAAAAAGAGGAATACTCTGAACTAAATTCCTCACTCGAAAGGCACAAAATTACATCCAAGTAACCTACTACACTAATGTCAGCACTACCTAGTTTCGAATCCTGCATGTAAATTTCCATAAAGTTAAACCAGAAAAGTACAAAACTATACAAGTAAACACGAGCGAAACGTTGTTTCCATTGTACAAAAAAAAAAAAAAAAGAGGAGCAAAACTGTACACAGAAGCCCCTAATTACAAGAAGATGAGTACAAGTACCTTCTAATCCCTGTTAGAGGTTAGAATGCAGTTGGTGTACCTGAAAACTTGAAAGGGAAAGCAAAAGGACTACCAACTAGTCATCATAACTGAAAAAGGATGACTTGGAACTAGGCTAGTAGCTACCAGCGACGCCTTGAGAGGAAGAACTCGTAATCGGGTTGCCTATTCGAAGATGTGAGATTGCCCTTCTTGGTTACAACAGCTCTTGCCATAAGAGACGCAGTCTGCTCAAGTGTCCTCAACCGCTCCTTCAGAATTCCTGAATAATTTGACTGAGCAATATCTCTTGTTTGGCTAAGTTCAGACTGCCTTAGCTGGAACCAGCATTCTCCCTGTCCCATTACACATTCCAGAATCCAGAATAGCAGCAATCAGTTGACAGAACTGATACAAACTGCACAGGATTTATTTATGCTTAATATGTACCCACCATATATTAAGTGCTTCAGTTATGGTTGTTTGATAACCTACATTCAGCATTTAAAACTGAATCAATTAAGTAATAAGTGATTTAGTAAGTTTGATAACCACATTTTACATTGCTTAACAAATTAAGTGCCGCGTAAAATGTCAGCTAAAAAGTTGAAAAAAATTAAGTAACTTTGAGCTACTTAATTCTTGCTAAGTTCTTGCGTACTAGCACCATACCACCACGGCACCACCACAACCACTCCCACCACCACTACTCCACTCCACTACCACTACCATTTCACCACCATCACCATCAATCCACCAACACCATCACCACCACGCCACCACCGCCACCACTCCGCCACCACTCCACCACCACCACCACCATTGCACAACCATCACTCCATCGCCACCACTCACTACCACCATTACACACAATGTTCTAAAAATCGCTAGGCGCTAGTCGGGCGGAAAAGGGGCGCCTAGTTCCTAGGTGCCTACTAGTCGGCCGCCTAGGCGAGGACTAGGCACCCGACTAGTCGGCTGCCTAATCTAGGCATTGGACCATCGCCTAGCGCCTAGGCGTGGACTAATCAGCCTAGGCAGCCAACTTTTAGAACACTGCCATTACGTCGACATCAATCCACCATCACCACCATCACTCTATTGCCACTACAACCACTCCCACTCCCACTCTATCCCCACCCTCACCACTCCACCACCCTCACTCCATCACAACCAACCCACCATAATCACCACTCCACCATTACCATAAGTACTTTGTGACCATTAGTAAATTAAAAAAGAATCAGAACTAAAATTAATTCATCATTTTTTTAATTCATAATATGTTTATCAAACAACTTTTCAGCTTAAAAAATTTAGAATTCAGCTTTCAGTACTTAATTTTTCAGCTTTCAGTTTCATTTTTCAGTTTTAACAAACAGCCTTATCTAGAGACTAAACTGGACATGAAGTATTAGTCAGATGCAGAATCCAATGAAAGTTAACCAGAAGCATCATCTATCCTTGCACAAAAAAGAAGAAGAAGCATCATCTATGCTCCAATTTGGTTCTGACAACATCCACCATGAGGGCAGACATCAATGTATTAGAATCATCATCCTCTTGATTCTCCAACAAAGAGGGAAACTTCTAGAACTACGACATGCAACATGTACTTTTTCTCCATTTGTTTACTTTCCCAAGAGCTTACTTTTCCTTTTTCCTACTCTGCCATGAATCTGGTGTGATCATACCTAGCACACTTTGGAACAGCATTATGATGTGAATGCCTACCAAAAATAATGACTGCATGACAGACCGTTATCTCCAAGGGCAAAGCTTGATATAGCTATACCAAGATTCTGTGGGCTACATCAACTACAATTTAGCAGCATTCTCGAAAGAACAGATCAAGCTTCTTATGAATATCTCAACAATAATGAGAACTGCTCCTATAATGGCCACTAAAAGTTCAAACATGACAAGTACAATAAGTATGAGTACCTGAGCATTATAACTTTGAAGGCCCACTACTGGCGAAACTACACAAGCACCCATACCAAAAGAATCAGATGCAACACTTTGACGAACAAAATGGCCAAGAGAATGGTAAGTCAAGAAAGCCGCACGGAAGTTGTCATCTGGAATTCTATAAATTGGATACCAAGCCACTGAGTACCTGAAAATACCTGGTTTCAGTAGATACATCTAGAATTTCACTCACTTTCACAGCGTAATTATTCTCATAATTGTTCTAGTACAGGTTATGTGGCTGCTTAACTAGTTTAGTATTTTAAAGAAACACTTAGGAGCCTGGACAAATTAGTTACTGACCAGGATTTATGGTGAAGATCATTCAGAGCCACTGAGTCTAACTTAGTTGGATCCCCGTACACTCTGCATTGAGATGGTCCATCACCTTTAACAAGCTCCTTTATCCTGAAAACAAGTCAGGTCAAATATCAATCTAAAGCATGGATCAAAAAGCAGGTTTTTAAGCAAACTAACTGCATTTCTCTGGAACAAATTGCTTCAACAAGTGAGACATCATGTGTATCCAATTTCATAAACGGCTGACTAGGGTTACTCATTCTCTTTCAGCAAAAAGAAAAAAGTACCATGGAAAAGTAATCAAGGTGAAACATGATATTCTCTAAGTGTAGAACTAGGAAACTCAAGTGGGAGGCAAATAACATACGTGTTTTGTGCATTTAATTTTGGCCAAGTTGTGTTTTTGGATTTGCCCTGCTGGTGATTATCAACCCAGGTATGATATGTAAAAAAGTAGAATAATTACATGGTTACCAATGCAGAATGAATACTTAATTGCTTATTGGACATGACTATTGGAATGCTTCTCAAAACACAGCAAAAAAGCTATCTTAAGAGGCAATGTTGGTCAACCGTAGTTCCTTTTCCAAAAGTATCTGCAACATGCATAGTATCAAGGGTGCGCAAATAAAGCACAGTGAGTTCAGGTAAAGCAGAAGAATTCCTTCAGAAGATCTGTGGTTGAGAAGTGTCACTGCTTCATTAACTAGACAGAATCTTAAGCTTCAGGTGTCAAGGATTTTGTGCTGGAAGGTTAATCTCAGGAAAAGTAAATTCATGGAAAGTATACGAAAATGACAAAGATTTTCTTGTATTTGTCCATTTGACAAAAGAATAAAGGAAGTTATGACATCATAGTTTTCTTATGCAGGGAACCAGTTGATAAATAAGATTCCTGCAATTTATTGTGAGAGAGTAGACGTGTACCTAACAAGTTTTCAGCTAACTAGACAATTAAAAACGGAGGAATCTAGATATTTGGTACTTTCCTTTCCAGACAACTGACAACGGAAAGGAGCTGAATACACCCTCTATGTTTAATAGCACAGTGATTCCAATCACAGGAAACTTTATACTCCCTCCGTCCCAATTTACTTGTCACAGTTCTATTCCAACCGGAAAAAAGAATTAGTTATATCTTTAAATTGGTAATGAATTTTATATCCAATATGGATCTTGTTTGATAGATTTCGATTTGTTCTATAATACAATATTTTCAAAATCGCCTAAAATATTATAAATTACAAGATATAATCAATTGAAAAGTGGCACGAACTCCAAAAAGTGACAAGTAAATTGGGACGGAGGGAGTATTATTTTTCAAGCATAACATTGAATCATGGAGCCAACTAACTGAGTAATTATGGCGAAACAACACTTACATTTCGAACAACGTTCGTCTTTTCTGAGGTTGTTCCACTTCAAAATATTCAAACAGAAGCTCCAACTCGTCAGTGCTCATAGAATCATCTGATTGTATAGCTTCATTGCCTTCAGCAGCTGCTGAAGACATTTCCGTGCAACATACACTATTCATTGGTGACAAAGAACTTGTGTCCATGTGAGGTTGAGGAAAAAGTACAGAGAATATTGGAAGGCAACTAACATTGGGGAAGTTTCCTGGCCTTTTGTCAAAGGTACAAGCCTCCTCCACGGCTTCTTTACCAGAAGCCGTACTGCTAGTATCTGAAGGACTCTTAGAGTTTCTGAACAGCTGAACTGCTGACAAAAATGGAACAAAATACGCACGGAATGCCACACGATCAATTCCTAATCTTTTTGAGTTGTCATAATCTTTAGCCCTTACTTCTAAACCATAAGTCCCATGTTTCTCATACCACTGCCAAAGGCTTCCCAAAGTGACATTGGGCTTCTCATGTCTGCACAGAGGCGCACCTATTATCTCATCAGGCAAGCAATTCTGACAGCTTGAAATACTGTAGGGTAAAGAAATAACGGGGGACGCAGAAGAAAGAAGCTTTTCAAACTCAGCAATCGGACATCCTGTAGCCATTTGAACAGCTTCAGAGGCTAATTGTGCCCTGTAGGCATCATTGATCGCTTGTGCTATCTTGTTTGACTCATTTTCAACAGCAGAACAATTATGGTCTCTTGGATTGGTGCTAAAACACCTCGCAGCAACTTGATTGACGCTGGACTCATTGGGTGTGCATGTTCTCTGACTTGAATGCTTCTCGATCTGGACTTCACCTTCAGAATGTAAGCCAATGCGATCTATGGCACCCTGACCACTGCACATTAGACTAGCATTTATGGAAGAAGAATGGTCACGATCAGAACCAATTTCCCGTGAGTGGGCCAATGGTAAGCTGCTAGAATGGTCCGACCTTGACACCACATAACCTTTTATTCCAATAGGTTTCCATTTTCGCAAAGTGGATTCACAAGTATGCTCTTGCTTATTGTGTTCCAAATGAGAAACATCTTTGCTTACGTTGGTACCTTCACCTCCACGAGGATTAAGGTATCCTGGGCACTGGCCCTCAACAAATTCTGTTTGGTCTGGATGGTCACAAGATCCTGATAGAGAGTTACTTTCTATTTTGGCAGTTTGATCATTCAAAATGGAAAGAGTAGCACAAATATGTTCAAACGGCTGCAGCTCACTGGGGCGATCTTCTAAGTTGCGAACAGCTTCAGACGTACTAGACTCAACTCCATTGGTCAGAAAACCAATTCTTTTGCAACTAATCTTAGAACAAGAACCCATAGTGCTATTTAAGCCATTTTTACCACCGGATTGTACTGATAAATCAACTACTTCACTCTGTTGTATGTTAACCTCGCTGCAAACAGTTGAGCTTGCCTTGGCAGGATATGAGCCCTTTGTAGAATAATTGTCTACATCATCTTTTGACCCAAGATTACTTTTCCTTCTAGACTTTCTAGATGACTTCAGTTTTGAGTGGTTTTTCCCTTCACGTGTTGATAGCATACAAGATTGAGCACCATTAGACTTCTTTTTGAGCAATGGACCCTCTTTCAACCCACCACCACTCTCCGAGTTGTCTGATTTTACTTTTCTCAACCCAGAGCTGCATTCACGAGTGTCGTTCCTCTGAACCTTCTGCCAGACAGGGTGACTATTTTCCTTCCCAGAACAACCAGTAAACTTTCCAGAGCTGCTTAAGCATGAGATGCTTGGATTCCTGGGCATATTTTTAATCTGCTCAACTCTACGGGCCACGTCACTTCTGGAACATCCGTGTTCAGAAGAGCTTGTTCCCTCCATGTGACAATAGGAATCCCCAACACCACTAAAAACATTTGGAAGAAAATACAATCCATTTCTGGCTATATAACCAGAAGGTCTGGAAAAATTAGTTCGACCATTTCCTTGGGCAGATACTTTGCAGCTAGCATACACGTGCTTCTTGTCATTTGAACAAAATGAAATAGAATCTAACATAGAAGATTCATTTGTTTGAGAATAACCACTGGAACATGGATCAGTTGAATGACTGGTAGGGTTTGAATTTCTATCCTGCACTCCACCTATGATAGAAAACTCCGGAAAATCGGCTACAACCCCATTTTCAGTTGGTGAACAGTGCTCTCCAATAAGCTTAACTTCCAACACATCGCCTTCATCAATGTAAGATGTACATAATTTTGGGCTTTCCGAAAAGATGACATTGCCACTACTATTTCCTTCCAAATCGCTGCCGCTGCCATTAGTCTGAGGTGATAAAACTGCCAATCTCGTTGCATATGGAAGTGATGCAATCACATAATCTGTATTCTTAGTGAAACCAGTTTCAAATGTTGAACTTCCACGAACACATTCCAAGTTAGTTAAGCCAGGCCTTTTGTTTCGATTTGCCTTCTTTCTCGCCTTCTTTTTTGGATTTCGTTTTGTAGACTCGTCTATTTTGGATATAGCAATATGAGTATCAGAAGCATTACTAGCATTGGAGCCAGTTGGAATAATAACACTGGAATCACTGCTACTGAAAGAAGTCTGGCAAGAAGAATCAGTGGGCAAAATATTGCATCTACTCACTTTGTTAGGAAACCCTTTATTTCGAGACTGAGACTGAGTATTTGACTCAGCAAATCTTGTAGCAGTAAATGGTTTGATAGAGGAGCCCCTCTCACTTGTGGGCCCTCTCCTTCCCTTTTGTTGATCAGCCCTGACTGAACTAACAGGTGATGGAGAAACCAAATGAAGACCATCCATCTTTACCTGAGACCCAGATCCAAGATGGATTGTGTGCTCAGGGTGTTGCAACGGCAGTGTGGCAATTCTCCAGTGTCCATTATGTTCCAGCACAAGGAACTTCAAGACAGCACACCTACTAAGTAGTAAAGAAATAATGAATCAGATTGTTATCTTATTGCAGGCAATGACGAATGAAAAATCCAAATGGAATTCTACAGTTATTGTCGATTCTACCTATAGACTGGGATCCTATACCAAATTTCAGCTAACAAGACTCTCATACTCACTCTCTGAATTTCCCACCTGGAGAGAGCCGATACAAGTGAGCAATTTTGCCCTTATAGCAGGATTCTTCTAAAATGGGTGCGCTCCCAAGACGGGAGCGTGAATTGGCGCTCCCAAGATGGGAGCTCGCTCCCAACTTATTGGGCGGTTAAGGCAACTATTCTCTTATTCTTAAGGAAGGTATGCCATTGTGGAAATAAAAATATGAAAATCTTATCACTCAAGAAGTTTGGCAAATTGAAAATATGTAACTTCCTATAAGTATCCTTTAAGATCATGAAAATTCTCATAAGTAATCACTTTTCCTTCAATGGTTAAGTATTTAAAGATACTTTATATCCGTATTTATATGAAATCTATATACGCTTCTTAGGCGCTCCCAACCTTAGGAGCTTCTAGGTGCCTCCGCTTCCGCGCTCCCGCTCCCACTTCCGCTCCCACTCCCACTCCCGCTTCGTGCTACTAAGATTTTACCAGTGTTCTTTTCTGATTTTTTTATAATAACAGGTCATATTTTTTTCTGAAATTCCAGACATAAAAATGCTAAATATGCCTTCATAAAATCATAATATAAACTACTGGTTCCACATCCATCAATAATCATGCACAGAACATTAGTCACTTCATGGTCAAGGAACTTAAAAGTTCTATACGATAAACACAGTAATTTACAGCCGTAAGTCTGTGACTAATGTTTGATTAGTGTTCTAGAAGTTGGCCGCCTAAGCCGACTAGTACCTGCCTAGGCGCTAGGCAGTGGTGGTCCAACACCTAGATTAGGCAGCCGATGCCTAGTCCCGCACCCCTTTTCCGTACGACTAGCGCCTAGCGATTTTTATAACATTTTAACCAATAATAAATTCATAAACCTATCTTACTTCTGATCAGAGTTCCGCCAAGCAAGAGAAGACAATTTACAGACCTACAACAAAGCATGAAAATCCATTGTCAACAAGTCAGAAAATAGTTGCCCCTGCCAAAATGGATAAAAACTCGAAAAAAACAAAATAAAAATAGTACGTTTGAAGATGCTTTGAAATTGTTGTCTCCCAAAGACTTACGGGAAACAGAATCTTTTTCCCAGACTGTGATTTTGAGAGTATTGCTATGGGTTGTTTCAAGGGCACAATTCATCTTTCGCTGTTCCTGTCCATGTTAAGGAAGCTTGAATAAGAACAAGAATTGCAGGTGGAACAACGAAACTAGAAAGAAAGATATCACAACACCACAACCCTAAACTATTCATTTTTTTTCTGAAACGCGATCAAATCCATTACATACAGCACAGTGGTTAGATATAGTACTAGAAAACTTGGACGGAATCACGAGGGAATCAGGCAAACTTTCACAAAAGGTGGCTTTGGAGTGGGATCAGGTGTGTGCGTGAGTGAGAGAGAGAGAGAGAGAGAGAGAGACCTGACATGACCGTTTTTCAAAACAGCAAAAACCCTTGTGCAACTTGGGCTGGTCAAAAAAACCCGTGTGCCTAGTTCAAAATATTGCGTAGTGCTTCTAGGGCTTTATGGCAACATACTGTAAATTGGAACCTGAACCAAAGACACTGGGTTTGGACAGAGGCCGAGCCCAAGGTCGAGGCAAGTGGGGCAACACCAGCTTGGCATGCTTACAAATCCCACGCGAGAAAATACTGTATCAACTCAGGCTGAGTTTTCCTCAAAAAAGAAAAATCAAATTGACTTCTTGTTTTGTCATATTTGATTTTTTCTCGCATTTGTTAATTTTGCATCGATTTTTTGTGAATTATCAAACATTGATTTTCAAGGAAAAATCAAAACTCTTTTTTTTATTCAAAATTATCAAGAAAATAAAATAAATTTGACAGACGTAATAAGCCGACACGTTATACCCAAAACAACAAACAATCAACCAATTTGATAGCAGAAATTAAAAAATTCAAACTGAAAAACATGAAAAGTAACACATCTAACAATTTTGAACCTTAACAAATTCTACCAAGTACCAATTAACAGCTTCAAATCAAATGTGGAAAAGTATTTTGTTAAGAATGAGGAATCCAAATGCTTGCAATCGTCCTTTTATAAAATTTAAGAAAGCTTGCGTAAAAAATGTCACATAACCTCACACTGATCTGGAGAAAAGAAGATCAATTAATAGAGAATAATATATATTTCCTATCTGTCAGCTAATCCTATAATCTATTTCCCTATAACCTATTTTCGTTTGGTTAAAGAGACAACCCACGAAATCGTATTTGCATACTAATGGCATTCAATTAACACAGCATGAGAAAGAGAAGAATGAAGAGAAATATCAATACCAAATTGCAGACAAGGGCGATGATGACCACGGCAAAATAGCAAACAATAAGATGATCTTCTTCCAATTTTTTCCTCAATACCAATTGGATATGTTAAGTTATCCAAATCTTTTTTTCTGAAGAAATTTATCCAATTCAGATATGTAATTTGTATTTATTATGTTGAGCAGAAGAAACTTCAAGCCACAAAAACATATAGCAGCAGAAATTTGGAACCAGAGAGAGAGAGAGAGAGAGAGAGAGAGAGAGGGAGAGAGAGGGGCCAATGGAGTTGAAATTCCAATACCGGTCAGAAAATAATCCGGAGTAACAGATACAGAAATTGACTAACTTTAGCCACTGACCACAAATGCTTGACTACAACGAGATTACCAGGGTGGAAAAAATGGCATACAATAGGAAATCTCTTCAGAATATGTGAAAGGAAGAATGTCAACATGTTATTATATCAAAATAATTAGCTTTATGGCAGTGAAAACTACCCCAGATTTAGAGTATCCACAATGCTATAATCAAATGTAAAAGATTTTTAAAGTTAACAATATTGGTGTAAAATATGGCTCACAATGCTATAATCAAATTTAACAACCTCCTTAAAAATAATTAAATTTTGGGCTTTGGATAACCAAAACTAACAACCTTTTGACAATAACCAAATTTAATAAACCCACATATTCTCAATCAAATACACCTATTATATCTCTCTTCATTTTCCCTCTCTTTCTTTCGAAAAATATTTTTCAAAAAAAATATTTTACAAAATTTTTTTAGAAAACAATTTTTTTTAAATAATTTTTTTCCAAAAACTATTTTCAATTTCTAGTAAATAGTTATTATTAGTTTCAAAACTATTTTCTACTTTTCACAGTTTTTAGTTTTTTTTAGTTTAAAAAAATGATGTTATAATAAGTTTTGATTATCCAATTTTGATTATGCCATTGTAGACATCTACATTGTTAATCTTAGCAATATCTTAAATGGATAATCAAAAGTTAACGTGGCAACTTTTGATTATCAATTTTTAATTATAGTATTGTGGATACTTAGGATGAGAGAGAGAAAACAAACCACTAAATGAGACAGAGAAGCCCCTGAAAATTTTACACCCCAATATAATCGCCGGAAATTCAGCTTACAAAAACGAAAACAAAAAAAATCATTGTTGAAGCAGTTGGATGAATGTCGCCCCAATTATGATGTAAGCAGTGTGCATAAATATAGACAAGCACATGTGCGCTCGTTGGTGCATGAAATTTCCTATGAACAAAAATTGAGAGAGTCAGTGTACGTGTATTTTTGTTTTAGCTAAACAAATGGAAATTGATTTTTACACTCTCTTTTTTGATATCCACATTTTTTTCTTTTAGTAAAAAAAAATACATACACTTTCAACACTAAAATCCAAAAAAAGGAGTGTGATCATAAAAAAAGATGGTAAAAATTAATTCCCAAATCAAATATGTAGTATATATTTTATCGATCATGTGGGGATGGATATATTTTGCACAAAATTTAGAATAGAATAAATAATGGGTAATTGGGTAAAAAATGCTTCCAAATAGTTTCTTCTAAAATGGCCAAATTACCCTACCCCTATGCATTAAAATGATCAAATTAACCTAGTGCATTAAAATGACCACATTACCCCTTTACATTAAAACGGATAAATTACCATGCGCCATTTAACCCTATTCCTCCTAGCTCTTGTAAGGGTGTTTTTTTCCCCCTCAAAATGGTAGGAGTTGTATTATATCAGAAACCAATCGAATACATTGAAGTTGGATATCATCCCAAGGGGAGTACATAACCAAACAAGAGGCCTAGCTACCCAAGATTACCCACTAGAGCCTCGCAATCGGGCTTTGCCAATTGATCGGCCATGACCAACCTTCAAACAAAGAGAGCAGTACAAACCCTCAACTACAGCAAAGACAATCAAAACAACACTAGAAACCCCACACCGGGGTGGGAAAACTCTCATTAAAGGGAGATAACCAAACTAACAAAACCAAAAGGAGACAGAAAAAAAAAAAGAAGACTCGACTGAGGAAGCTGTCGCTGGAAGCCGCCACACCGGATCTGTTGGCTTATTCACTAAATGAGCAAAGTCAAGCAATCCAATCTTCAAATCTTCACCAGATTGGCTCCAACAAGGCTAGACAAACTGATGAAGTTAGGAGGCGGAGGAGGAGGGGAGGCGCAGGTGGAGCACGACGAGGCTAGGAGGCGAAGAAGAAAGAGGCTGGAGGAAGCAGGGAGGTGGAGATGAGGAGTGGTGGCCACCCCCACCCCTCGAAGAAAACCTTAGAAAGAGAAAAGTTTAGAGAGAGGCTCTTAAGTTGTGTGTGTGTGTGTGTGTGAGAGAGAGAGAGAGAGAGAGAGAGAGAGAGAGAGAGAGAGAGAGAGGAATCAGACTTTTGATAGTCTGTATGTGTGTTTCACTAACTAAAATAAGTACTTCCTCTGTCCCACTTTGTTATGCCCTTATATCTTTTTGGGATATCCTAAATGATGTGCTTGTTTCAAAACTTTCCATTTTTGAATGTTCATATTACCATTTCACCCCTCATTTTCTCCCTCCTAAATTCAAAATTTAAACTTGATTTGACATTATAGGACTACTACTTATGGATGTGGCTCTAATACCATTATTTGTCAAAGGGGTAAAATGATAAAAAGTCAATGTAATTATGATGTTCCCTTAAATTTTGGAAAAGTCAATATAAACACAATAAATTGAGATGGAGGGAGTACTTATTTTTCCAGTAAGTACTTACGTTTTGAATTAAACGTAATGTATTGTGAAAGAATGATTTGTCTCATAAAGCGGAAAATATATACTTAAAAAATAAGAACTTTAGCAAAACAGGGCTATGTCTTTCATTCATTTTTTTCCTGTGTTCCTAATTTTTATTTGTTCCTTTTCCCCTAATTTTGTTAAGCATTTTTACAAACAAGTCCACCCTTTTGAGTTTGTCAAAAAAAACTTATTTAACCCAGAGAAATCTTATGGAATGAGGCTAAGCTCCGTTCGTCGGTAATTTTATATAGGGGTGAGCAAAAAATTCGTCAAACCGCGAATTCAGTCCAAACCAAAAGGTTTTGTTCGGGTTTTTAGTAATATGGTTTGGTTATGATTTAAAAAAAATTAGAAATTGCGTTATATGGTTTGGTTTGTGGATTCACGTTCCTGGTTCCAAACCAATCCGATCCGAACCGTATAATACATATATATATATATATACATATAATTTAATTATGATTCACCAAATAAATATGGGAGCCTTAGTCAACTACTTTTCTAATTTATCGATTTATTAAATTCACCGCAATATTTAGTTTTCCTTCTCTACCAAGATAATTTAGACTATACTTCTATATATCACAACTTATTCATAATTTCCTATGATTATTAATTTATCATACACAAAACACATGGGATCACCAAATCAGTCAACTTACACTGCCCAATTCCTAAATTTCTCTAAATTCAATTCCTATAATTCCTTCACTAATAAGACTTGAGGCAATTGTGGTCACCCCTAATTTTGTACATGAAAGCTAGTTTTGAAAAAAGTGAAGTGAAGTAAAAAGTAAAAAGGAAATCTATTTTTCTAATTTGGGAAAAAATCAGGAAATACTAGTTCCACAAACATATAATTAATCATATTGAAAACAAAAGTTAATTTTCCCCAAATGAAGAACTAAACCACATATTTGTCTCTAATATTCCCTAAATCATGAAATACATGTACGCATGCTTCTAATTAATTTCTCCAATTTAGAGAGAGAGAGAGAGAGTGTGTGTGTGTGTTGAGCCAGTCACGAGTTGAACGAGCTGATTAAACTTATTCAAGTTTTGTTTGAAAATATCAACGAACTTAAAATAACGTTCAAGTTTAGTTTGATTATAGGGAAAATTTCAAAATGACACCTGAACTTTACACCAAATGTCACAGAGACACCTGAACTTAAATTTATTTCAATTAAACACCTGTACCAACAAAATCCCTAAATTTAGACACTTGAACTTGAGTTTATTTCAATTAAACACCTCTACTAACAAAATCCCCAAATTAAGACCCCCACCGTTATATTTCATCCAAAAAATTGCTAACATGGCATCTCCAACCTGTTTAAGTTGCCCCATTGTACTATTTCCAATAGGAGATGATGAAGTTTGCCTATAGGTTTCGCTTGGGTGCATCGTCCTTTATTGAAAACATGTGCAATGGGGCAATTTAAACGGGTTGGAGATGCCGTGTCAGCAATTTTTGGGATGAAATATAATGGTGGGGGTCTAAATTTGGGGATTTTGTTAGTACAGGTGTTTAATTAAAATAAACTTAAGTTCAGATGTCTAAATTTGGGAATTTTGTTAGTACAGGTGTTTAATTGAAATAAACTTAAGTTCAGGTGTCTCTGTGACATTTGGTGCAAAGTTCAGGTGCCATTTTGAAAATTTCCCTTGATTATATAATAAATCAGTAGTTTTAAAGGAATGTGCACACATTCTCCCTCCATGACAAATAAGTTTTCAAATTATATGGAGCAAATTTTTTTTTTGCTAGAACAATATGCATGTCAGAGTATGTGATGGAGTATCCCCCAAAGACATTTTAATGTCAGCTAGCTTGGCTTCTGCCGGTCATAAAACCTCAAATACTAGTACAAATGTAGCGAGTGAAGATTTCAACTTGCAACATGTGAGGGCCGGTCGGAACAAATGTGGCCCCCTCCCTAACTGGACATGGAGTACGTAAAATCAATTATGAGTTTAACGGAAAAGTTTAAAATAACCTTTTCACTTGTAGACCTGCGCTATTTTCTGAGTTTCCACCTGTAGAACTTAAAAAAGTGTAAAATACTTGCCGTTCCACTTATGAAAAAAAGTGGGTTTTTGAAAAGGAAAGTAAATTTTAAGGTAAAAAATTATGTGTTTACGTAAATAATTTTTCTGTTAATATGGATCTTGTTTGATTGATCTCATTGAGATCATTTAAACGGTGCCAAAAAAATTAAAAAATTATTTTTTATTTTTGTTATATTTAAGTTTGAAATTACCTTCTTTTTGAAAAAGAAGGTTTTTGAAAAAAAGCGGAACGGGGTATCATTTTCTATTGACACACAAATGATATTTACTTGTATTACCAAACCAAAATGTGCGTGTGCGTGTGTGTGTATATATATATATATATATA
>BPLS01000226.1:380926-402072 GCA_019656275.1 Rhododendron kiyosumense | reverse complement strand
ATATATATATATATACACACATACATATATACATACACACACTATTTGTCCTTAATTATCCCTAAGAATTATTATTTGCCCTTTTGTTCTTCTTCTTCTTCTTTTTTTCCCTGTCAAACGAAAATTCATTATCCTTTTCTTCTACGGATACACAATGCGGACCTCTTCTTTACCACACTATTACTCATCATCATTGTCAATACAGATCACCTCTTCTTTAATCATTTGTGCGTGTATTCCATTTGCAAAACAAAGATAATATTATCATTACTATTGCAGTTGACATTAAAGAAACATGGTGCAAAATGAAGATAATGTCACCATTAGTATTGCATTGGACATAAAAACTATAAATGGAATCTAGATGCAAGATGTAGGCTTGCAGGATGGTGCACTTATGCTTGATTTTCTTTCCCTTGAAGGCGAATGAAATTATGGAAGGAATCAAAGTTTCAATTCGGTTAATTAAATAACAATGTCAACATCGTAAATCGAGCTAACGACTACTCAACATCTGATAACATACTCTAGACCTATTAGAAGTAGAGGATCTTGCAGTGGAAGACCCAAGATTCGGCCATGGGAGTGGCACCATTTAATACTGTAGAAATCTGGTTACATATTGTGTGAAAAAATATGAAAAAGAAAATTAAATAAAAAGTCATTATAATTAGGTTTTGTCGTTAGTTTTAAAAAAGGAAAAAACAATAAAAGGCTTGTTCCGATCCAGCACTCATATGGCACAATGTTTGTCTTCCATATTCCCATACCCAAAAAGCTTCATTGATCCTGACAAGATATAAAATTTGTTAAGGTTATCTTTGTGAACTTGCAAAAAATTGTAATATATAATTATATATATGCTTAATTACAACATTTCATAGGCCAAAACAAAATGGGTACCGTGCATCGAGGTGAAACCGACATAATATTTTTGAGGGGGCCACTGAAAAAATATTTTACATTTAATGAACGACTCAGATCGTTTGTGTGGGACCCATAGTGGGCCCCACACCATGATCGATCTATAGACGATTTGTGCACTAAATATCTGTGTGTAGACTTACTGTAGATCAAATGCAAAAGTGCATATTTCCAAAGTTGTTCTCCTTGATCATATTTGTATGTATGGATCCAATATTTTGCTTTAAGAGAGCTTTGTGAGAAGTCTAAGGTATGATGGATTTCTGATTATAAATAGGTAAATGGAGGTTTTTTTTTTTGTAAAAGGTAAACGGAGATTCAAAAGATGGGATTCATTTTATGGTGATAAAGAAATTATTTGAAATTAATTTGTTACTAAAAAAGTCACATGTTGGAATCGAAATAGATATCTTAGGTAACAATTGTTGTGTTTGGTTCACAATTTTGGATTGAATTTTTTGAGTTAAAATGTAAAAACATGTGATTGGATAAGTTATTTAAAAAATGAATGGATCCCGTTATTGATACTGACCAGAAGGGAAAAAAAAAAAACTCACAGATATATAGACCCATGGGTTGGCAGGTCGGTACCAATAGTGGGACTTCTCTCCCTCTCTCAAGAACAATTCCTGCTAGATTCAGAGCTCATGTCTGTTCTTAACAGACTTTTTTTTCCTTTTTACAGATGTTTGTTTTACCGGAGTTAGGAGGGTGGGAAGAATAGGTGAAAAGCTGGGGAAAGGAGGGAGATGGAGGAGGGTGGGAGTGGTGAGGGCCAATTTTTACTGCACATAGTCAAATTTTAAAGTCAAAGAGATAGATTGCCTGACTTTGAAAACACTTTTGGTTTCTCACAACTTTTTTGCATTCAAAAATAATTTTATGAAATAAAACTGAAAAAGGGAACGAACACATTGAATGTTACTAGGTATATATTTCCTTAATAGGAGAGATGTCGTGATCTACTTGTTTAAAATATAAAAAAATAATCGTATAGCAATTTGATTCCTTTCTTTTTGTAGAAAATTCCTCAAGATTTGTTCGAGTATAGATTTTGAACTGGTTTATTTAGAATAAATTTTTTGGGTTCTCAAATTATACTAGAAAAAACTTAACCAATAGAGTCAGGGCCTTGTTATCACTAATAATAGATCCTTTTGTTTAACGGTATAGATAGATTTTGTGCAGAATCAGATGGATCAAGCTATTGATGGTATTTAATTAATTTTGCCCGATAATTAATCAAAGCATCTTAACTTCGAATTAAGTTCCCGGTTCAAAAAGAAAAGAAATTAAAGCTACAAGTAATAGTCCAGATTAAAAAGAAAAAGAAAAAGAAAGAAAGGGAAGAAGCTATATATAGCTAGCTACTCAGCTCCATCGGCTAGCATGCTAGGACATAGATATGGCCTTGTGAATATTGAGGAAAGCTTTTTCGAAGCGTACAAACCCCATAAACCAAAATTCAAAGTTGTCCTCCGTCACTATCTCTATGTACTTTTGAGCCGGCTTGTTCACATTCTCACTTTCGTTTGCTCCTTTAATCTTCTTTATTGGAATTGAAACCTGCATATATGCAAATCCGTAGAGATATTAAGGCTCTGTTTTTTGAGCTTGAAATTATCTTCTTAAAAAATAAATACTTATTTATCTTTCCGGAACGGGGCCTGAGTGGGTCTTGTAAAAAATCAACTCAATCTAACGTATGTATAGGTGCTCTGATCTGGGAAAAAATAAAAAATTGAATCGAACACTTATACATATCATATTGAGTTGATTTTTTGCGGGTACAATCAATTATTTTTTAAAAATTATCAAATGACTCAGATCATCCGCGTGAAATCTAGAGTGGGCCGCCGTGGGTCTCCCGGTCGGTGGGCTTTAGGTTATTTTGACCAAAGGTCTAGAGACAGTTAATTAACAAGTCGATGATTCGACCGGCTGGATTTAATACTCGTGGAGTATTACGGAATCAATTTAGTACGACAGCTAAAATCATTGGTGGGGCATTTCGTATTTTCCCACCGAGTAGGCAGCTGTCATTCATATTCAACGAGATTCGATTCTATTCTATAGCGTGTGAAGACTTTAGAGACATCATCTCCTCTCGCCTGGAAGTCTCCATTACGCGTTAGTAGTAGTAGTAGTATTTCTATTCTAATCTGCTTGTACTCGATCTCCCTCCTCGGAATACATACTTCCTGAAAGTCCTTTCACTTTATGATCGATTTGGCAATGAATCAGATGAATATTTATATACACGGGCGGTTCTGAGGATATCTAAAAACGCACCTCATAGTTATGAAAAACTGTTCAGATCAGGTCATTTTTGGTTATTTGCTTTGCTAATTTCTTACAGGAATATTTAAAATCACGTTTTAAAAACATTGAACAGTTCGGATCATCAAAATTTGATCGGAAACTATGAGATTGAGATTTGGAGTGTTCTTTTTCTGGGGACATATAAAAAAACACCCCATAGTTCCCGATCAAATTTTAATGATCTGAACCGTTCGATATGTTTAAAACGTGTTTTTAAGAGTACTCACGTGAAATCAGCTCAAAACAATATTGATAACACAGTAATTAATCATCATTTATCGAAACTACTAACAATTATTCATAGATATACTATATGATTAAGGAGCATATTAAGTACGTTTCATAGGTAGGGAGTGTTGGGAACTCTTACTATATAGTATATACTAAGTCTTAATCTCGTCAAGTTAGGATTTTCTGTTACTGTTACAAAACTCAGAATATATATATAGCAAAGCTTATCTTATCATAATCGTAATAGTCAATTCAATATTCAACCCTTTTAATTAGAAAAAAAATAAAAAAAACAATATATACTAGGCAAGGATGGGGCAGTGGAGGCATGCGGAACCGCGTTCTCTGGGAATAATACACCTCCCTTCTTCCCCTCATTTGTGTTCTTTACTCAAAGTACAAAGATCACAAGCCTGTTGTTTTCTTTTTTTTTTTGGAACATCAAAGATCTCAAGCCTGGTTATGTGTAGGAAAGTGAAACTCACAAATCGATTATTGCTCGACGCTCAAAAATAGCTTTTAAATGTTTAATCTAGCATCAATTATATAGGAGAACATCGAATTCCACAATCTGTGAAAGAAATCTTGAGAAGGAAGAAAATTAGCTTTCCTAGTTTTCTCTCTAGCTATCCATCCCCGTCTAATCTCTATCTTGCATCGATCACCAAGGCAAGGAGATGATAATGTAGTCGACAGAGTGTATAATTTAATCCAACAAGTGCAAACAGAGATGAGATAAACCCGGTTATCTTGAGTTAAAAATTTGACAACCTTTAGGGGTTAGCCCGTAATCGATAAATTTTTGGGAATCTCTTAGTTCTGGCGGCCGAGATGGTCCGGACGGGACCTGACTGTTACCAATAAAAATAAAACCAACAGGAATTAAGTAGCTAGGGAAGGGAGAGAAATAATGACCTTGTAAGGTGTTCTAACAACCTCTCCAGGAGTGGAATTAGAGGGGAGTATTATGGACCTTTCGCTGCAGAAAGCAAGCTTGTGAGTGGAAATGAAGAGGATTCCTGCAATGGGACCAGCTGTTGTTGACAAGTAGCACTGAGAAGCCTTCAATAACTTCTCTCCATCACTACTACTCATTCCAAATACTTTTCTGAATATATTCTCTCTCCCACCTTGTTGGATTATTCTCGCCCCTAAACTCAGCTTTCCCTTCACTGTTTCTGATAACTTGGGCCCCATTTTCACTGCATATATATGTTCAACTCGATCTTCAATTTAGTCATTAAAAAAAAAAAAAACACTAATTTAAGAGAAAAAGAACAGTTGAGATCGCGGACGGGATTACGAAGAAAAAGGATGCATATATATATGTTATAATTAATGGATTAGTACCATGATCGCGAATTCTGTATGCGAAACTGTGAGATTTTCTCCAAAGCTTCTTGTTGCTACCTGTCCTTGGATCTCCATTATCTTTATCTGCGACATCAGTTTGAAGAAATCACCGTTAGACAATTAATTTTTTATAATTTTTTTATTGATCGGAAAGAACAAAATAAATGACATGAACTGTATCACGGCCCCGATAGAACCAAACATAAAATTATTAAGTAGTGGATCACAAAAGTGTAGTTGCTGATTTCAGAGAGAGAGAGAGAGAGTACTTGGTTTGAAGCTGGTTGCAGAGGAGGCATCATCATGATATGGATTATAAGAAGTGGGGCTGTGGCATGAACTGAGAGGTTCAGAGCGAGAAGAGGCGGTGTCGGTTCTCTCTGGAGTAGTAGTCTCAGAACAGCTCTTCATAAAAGGACTAGTAGTGTCCATAAATAACTCTTGATCTCCAAACTGCTGATGTTGATTCTCTTTCATCTTCATTTCTTCTTCTTCTTCTTCTTCTTCTTCTTCTTCTTCTTCTTCTCTCTCTCTCTCTCTCTCTCTCTCTCTCTCCCTACAAACGAGTACCAGTACGTAGCTGTTTTAAAATGGTAGAGGAAAGAGCAAGGAAAGGGCTCCACAGTGTAACGATGTTCGATCGGTCAACAACTGCTACTCCTACCTAAACTATTTTTGTAATTATTCCAACTTTACCCTCGAGTTTGCCCACCACAATCAGACAACCCCTGACAAATCGGACCACCCGTGACCGATGTGAATTGAGAAATTACCTTTCCTTAATTCCTCTTCTCCTCCTCAGAATTATAGTAGTTGCATTGCGATGGATGTCCCCTTCTGTTAGTTTTTTTTTAATCCCCTTACTACTATTAAGTAGTATAACGAAAATTGATTATGTTGGCAACTAATCTTTTACAAGTTTAATTTTGTCGACCCTCATATCATAGTAATGTATTAAGCTATTTACCGTAAAGCTTATTCTTGTGAGACCGAAACACTCTTTTACTTTTCCTTTCACCCAATTCTCATTCATCTCCTAGACTTCCACTCTCACTTCCACGAGTAGGAGTTCAAATATACTAAATAAATAAATACAACTTTTTTTGGTAAATGATGAATTCCAACTTTTTTTAATTCTAGCTTCTTTTTAAAAAAATTAATTAAAAAAATTGATGAAGGACTGGAGATAGACATCTTAATTAGTTTGAAAAAAGGAGAGATAATACAATTGTAAAATCAACTTAATCGGAAGAGAAACAATAGTTGCATCCTCTATGTGTTGTGTAGCTGTGTAGGGCTTTCGTTGATGTGTGGTTAGGGTTTTAGTTGAGGAAGAGATGGTGAGAATTGAAAATATGTACTGGTATATAAAGTGACGGCAATAATGTTAGACTAGTTTCCTTCGTTGTCTTTAGGGATGTTAAAAACAAACTCTGATAGGTGGCATTGCAATTTGTCATACGTCAGGGGTGATCTGATTTCGGAACAATCCTCAGGGGATGCTGATGTAATTTACCATATTACTATCTTTATCTCGTTAGTCGTTACAGAGACGAACAAAAAAAAAATGTTCATCAGAAAGACAAGTACTCTTACCTCTGAATTTTATAATGGTGATGAATTAAGTTTGATTTGCAGATTAAAAAAATGGACTTTGACGATACAGCAAGTCTACAGTTTCCGATCAGGAATCCCGATGCCCCGCGGGTGCATTTCGGCTATCGGACGGCCAATTCGATCCATCCAAAAATTCTATAAAAAAAAAAAATCGAGTGGGTTTACGCGAGAATAAACGGTATCCGACATGTGTAAGTGGCCGATTCAAGCACTCCATTCTTGACCGATCCAAACACTCCATTTTTTGCCGATCCAAACACAAAAATGAATTTATTGGATCGGTCATCTACACACGTCTGATGCCATTTATTCTCGCGCAGGCCCACTCGGTTTTTTTTTTAGAATTTTTGGACGGATAGAATCGGCCGTCCGATGGCCGGAGTGCCCCAAGCGGGGCGTCGGGATTTCCCGATCGGGAACTGTAGACTTACTCTTGACGATATCATTTCAGGACAGATTCGGATGGTGCAGATCTGGTTAAAAATATTTGTTTTTGTTGCCCAAAATATTACTAATATATTCTCTTCAAATTAGTTCCCCCATGGTTAGTAAAATCCCGAATAAGGGGCAGTTTGGTTTCAACTAAGTTATTTTTATTTTTTACCTCCAGGGGTGATAGCCTAGTTGCTTAAGGCTTAATCTCTTGGGTCTTGGTGAGGTAGGAGGTACCAAGTTCGAGTCAACGGTGTCCCTCTTAAATTTAGTAATTCTATCCGGCTTTAGTCCGCTAGTCCTTGGTGAGATGATAGTTAATATGGCACTTTGGTCTTTCTCAGAATCCGCCGTGAGTCTAGAGTCCCTATGGTCACGCCCATGGGAGCATTGCTATGCCTGGTTGCCCCCCACCATTTTTGCTTAGCATTTTTTGTTTTTTTTTTTTTTGGGATCTGCAAGCATTTTTTGTTGTTTTGTCAAAAACAAAATTAATAGATTTGCATCAGTTTTTATTTTTAAAATTATTAATTGTTCTTGACAAGCAAAATTCGAAGTAAAAACTTGCAACTAAATCAAAAAAAGTTCTCCAAGCCTGTCTTATCTTAAGTTTTTTAAGCAAAAAAAAAAAAAAAAATTCCTAATTTTTTTTTAAAATTCTGGCCGATTCTTTTTGATGTTTCTATTTTTCTTGTAGATACAAATAATTTATCTAAAAAAATTATTCCTAAAATGAACTCTTTTTTTTGTGCTAAACATCAAATTATATCAACAATAAATTATGGGTGTTGCTAATGCCAAAACTTCTTTTTTAAATGCCAAAATTGTTGTGCATAAAAGACTTGTACCATGTGCAAGGTACAAGGCTTTTATACATTATAGTTTTTGCACTAACGAAAATAGTTTGACATTATTATTTTTCTAAATTATTAGTAACTAATTTCATCTAATTTTGCCATGAAAGAGAAGGTCCAACTAAAAGCAAGCATGCATAGAAGTTTCTAGAGATGTACTCCTCTCTGCTGCTTAGAAGAGAAAGCCCAATTCAATGTCCCCATCGTATATACTGTACTGTATATTGTATAGTCATCAAGTTGCCGAGTTTGAATATCGAGCCCAAACACGAGGAAGAACTCCAATTGGAAGAGAAAAAACTTAGACCAATTTTGTTGAAAACTTATTAATTCCAAAGAGAAAATTGCAAAGAAATACAAGTCATGGTCAAAGAAAAACGGACGAAGAAATTAGCGATTACTAACCTTTGAGCGGGAGGATTTAGTTGAGAGCTAGAGAGAAGTGAGATTTAGAAGAAATAGAAGCACATCTACAGACAAATAGAGTGAAAGGCACTAATGCCCAATACAACTGACAAAATTAAACCAATGTTTAATTGTCAGATCAAATACACAACACACACACACACATACACACAGTCTATCTCCCATGAGGACCACTTTATTTTAATAAAATGCGAACCTCCCTTTTCTAATCGAATTTCGATGATCCGAGCCGCTCAATGTGTTCAGAATGTGATTTTAAGGGTACCCGCGAGAAATCATCAAAAAAATGACCAGGAAGGGCTTCATCCAAGTAGTTTTTGTTTGTTTTTTATTGAACAGTTCAAACAAAAACTGCTCGTATGAAGCCTTTCCCAGTCTTTTTTTTTTGCCGATTTCTCACGAATACCCTTAAAATCACATTCTGAACACATTGAACGGCTAGGATCATCAAAATTTGATCGAAAAATGGGAGAAATGAGGAGGTCCGCATTTTAACTAAAATGCAAACCACCTCATTTGAGACTGACTAATATATATATATATATATATATATATATATATATATATATATATATTATGAGCTCACAAAACCAGATCAAATACACAAACATATATACATGTGCTCAAACACGCTGAAAACAAATCAGACTGGACTGCAATTGCATAAAAAAGAGAGGATTTAGTTTTCTCAAACTGCTAGTTGTAAGCTGATCCAGAAAGATGCATGGTTTCAGAGAGAGAGAGAGAGAGAGAGAGAGAGAGAAATGGGTTGCATGTTCCATTTCCTCCCTCAAATGAAAGGACTTTTTCTCTTCTTGAGAAGCTAATCTTCTCACGCTTGCCCCCTAAAAACCAGGGAATTGATGAAGGGAAGATGTGTAGGCAGTGAATTTGGATTTTGGACAGATTTTTAGATACTGAATCCCATGAAACACTATTCCAACTACTCTTACGAACTCTAATCCATATGAAGTAAGAACAAAACCAACAATATTGTGCAAGAATAAAAAATCATGTTTTGACTATCTTCTCATACTTCTCGCTGAAAACCAACTAAATCTCAAACTTAACCACATTTTCGCTGTAATCAACGGACCATGCCTTTTCAAGCAAGAATAACTTCATATTTCATATTCCTCTACAAAATCATTAAAAATAGTGGTTAGAATCTGTAAAGAATAACACAATTTATGTGACGCCCCACTCCTGAAGTATTAGGTAGTGGTTGATCGGTCTGAGGGCAATTGGGACCCGTACAGGGGCTATCTTTAGCGACCAGAGGGGTCACCGTGGTGGTCCCACATCGCTTGGTGAAGTGTAAGTTATGTGCTATAAATAATAGATCATCATCATACATTGTAAGAGGCTCTTTAAAGCCATGAGGGCATAAAGCCCATTGGAACTTCACAATTTTTTTTTGTTGCCAAAATGGTAAGAGTAGTATTATATCAGAAACCAGCTGAATACATTAAAGTTGGATATCATCCCAAGGAGGATAAACTTCTATAAACTAGAAGTCATGCATGAAGGTACTAGTCAGGTTAAAGAATCTAAAATTGACCAACTTGTTCATAAGTATGAATTGTTTAAAATGAAACCTGATAAATCCATCTCTGACATGTTTTCACACTTTACTAATATTATTAATGGCTTGAAGTCTCTTGAAAAGTCTTACTCTAATGTTGAGCTTGTAAGAAAGATTCTCGGGTCATTACCAAAGCAATGAGAGCTAAAAGTGACAGTAATCATCGAGGCCAAACGAGATCTCACAAATTACAGCCTTGATGATTTGTTGGATTCTCTTATGACTCACAAAATCACAATGAATGTGGAGGAAGATCAAGGCCAGAAAAAGAAGAGTATAGCCCTCAAGTGTTCTACCTCAAAGAATGATGATGAAAATGATTTAGAATCAAGTTGCAGTGATGAAGAAATAGCATTGTTTAGAAGCAAAACTTAAAAAGTTCATGAGAGAGAAGAAAGAAAATGGCAAGAAGTTCTTCAAGAAGGATGGAACAAAAAGTGAGAACAAGAGAGATCCCATCATTTGTTATAAATGTAAAAAACTAGGACATTTCAAGTCTGAATGTCCTCAAGCCAAAGATTCTAACAAGAAGGCAAAAAGAAGAGCGCTTGCGGTGTGGGGAAATAGCAGCGATGAAAGTGGCTCAGATGAGAACAATAAGCAAGCCAACATATGTTTAATGGCTCACGAAAACAGTGAGGTACACTCTTGAAGATTCTTAAGATGAACTGTCAAATACTTTTGATGAATTGCATGTAGAAAAAAGAAGTTAGGTTCCAAATATAGTTTACTCAAAAAGAATAATTCCTCACTTCTCGCTGAAAATTATCTTTTAAAATGAGAGAATGAAGCTTTAAAAGAAAAAGTAGAATAAGGGTTTCCAACATACAAAATTTCTGATTTGAATATTGAAAATAAAAATCTGAAAAAGGAAGTTGAAAACTACTCTTTCTAAGTTTGTTAAAGGGAGAGATACTTTGGATGTTATTCTAGGAAAACAAATATTCATTTTTGACAAAACTGGATTATGATTTGATCCCACCAAAAAGCAAAAGTCTTATCAGAATTTCTTTGTGAAAGCTACTGCTTCAACTTGTCCTTTTACTACTTGTAATTATTGTGATAAAATAGGTCATATATTACATTCATGTCCTATGAAAAGAAATACATATGTTGGAACAAAAAAAATATGGGTTATAAAAAATATTGTCACTAACCTTCAAGGAACCAAACAAGTATGGGTAACAAAGACCAATGTTTAAATCACTTTGCAGGTATGCTTGAGCTCAAAGGCAAAGAATGATGTGGCTCATTTCTGACATTAAAAAACCCCACAAGAGATGTTAAAAAATGAACTCAATACACACAATCACAATCCAAAAGTGAAGTAAGGTTGGCATGGGTTGTGATTGTGTGCATAGAGTTCACTTTCTAATATCTCTAATGGGGTCCTTGAACGCTAAAAATGAGCCACATCAGCCGATTTGTGAGGGAAATGGATGGAGGCTAATGGGAGGTGCCTCAATTTGGGGATTTTGAAAGTTCAGGTGTTTAATTGAAATAAAATGAAATTTAGGTGTTTCGGTGACATTTGAGTGAAACTTCAGGTGCCATTTTGAAAAATCACAATGCATCGTAGAAAAATATTGTAGAAAAGAAAGCTATTTTTGTTGGCACTAGACATGACAATATTTACGTTATTGATGCTCATTCTCTATCCTCTAATGATGATTAGTGTTTGACTGCTATGAATGAGAATGGTTGGTTATGGCATAAGAGACTTGCACATACTAATATGCATTTGATTTCAAAATTTTCAAACAGAGATTTGGTTATTGGTCTTTTTAAAATGAAGTTTGAAAAAGATAAACTTTGTGATATATGTCAAATGGGAAAATAAACTAGAACTTCATTTTCAGCCAAGAATACTGTTTCTACATCTAAACCTTTACAACTTTTGCATATGGACTTGTTTGGACCTATTAGAACTGTTAGTCTTGGTGGTTAACATTATGCTCTTGTTATTATTGATGATTACTTTAGATTTTCTTGGGTTATGTTTTTTGCATACAAAGATGAAACTTTTTCTGCATTTACTAAGTTGTATAGAAAGGTTCAAAATGAAAAGGGTTTTCTCATTTCTAGCATTATAAGTGATCATGGTAGAGAACTTGAAAATCGTAAGTATGAACAATTTTGTAATGAACTTTGCATTGATCATAACTTTTCTGCTCTTAGAACTCCTCAACAAAATGGTGTAGTTGAAAGAAAAAATAGAACCTTGAAAGATATGGCAAGAACTATGTTATGTGATAAAAATTTACCTAGATAATTTTGAGCTGAGATCGTTAATACTGCATGCTATGTTATAAATCGTGTTATGATTAGGACTATTCTGAATAAGATTCCATATGAACTTTGAAAAGGTAGAAAGCCTAACATTAGTCACTTTCGTGCATTTGGCTGAAAATATTTTGTTCATAATAACGATAAGGATGATTTGGGTAAGTTTGATGCTAGATCCGATGAAGGCATATTTATTGGATATTCCACATCTAGCAAGGCATATAGAGTTTTCAATAAAAAAACATTAGTTGTCAAAGAATCTGCCCATGTTGGATTTGATGAGACTGACCATATTTCTTCCAAGTATTTTCCTCGTATTGACAGCTTAGATGATGAGATATCACGAGAAAATTTAGTAAGAAATGAAATTCACGTGAAAACTGCACCAAATTCAGTTTCAGCAAGTGCTAATAATGCTGATGGAGTCAGCTCGGTTGCAGCATAACTAGAAAATGGAGTTAGCTCAACTACTGCTAAACAAATGAATGAATTGATTTTAATCACACAACATAGAGATGTTGATACTGTTTCAAGAGAATGAAGGTATGCTCGCGATCAATTCAAAGAATAAATTATAGGTGATCCATCTTAAGGTATGATGACTTGATCTTCTTTTCGTAATGTATGCAATAATCTTGCTTTCTTATTTCAAAATGACATCTAAACTTTCATTCCAATATCCCCGAAACATCTGAACTTTATTTTATTTCAATTAAACACCTGAACTTTTAAAATCTTCAAATTGAGGCACCTCCCGTTAGCCTCCATCAATTTCCTTCATAAATCGGCTGATGTGGCTCATTTCTGGCGTTAAAAGGCCCTACTAGAGATGTTAGAAAGTGAACTCAATACACACAATCACAACCCTACTTCACTTTTGGATTGTGATTGTGTGCATTGAGCTCACTTTCTAATATCTCTAGTGAGGCCCTTTAACGCCAGAATTGAGCCACATCAGCCGATTTATGAGGAAAATAGATGGAGGCTAACGACAAATGTCTCAATTTGGAGATTTTAGAAGTCTACATATTTAATTAAAATAAAATAAAGTTCAGGTGTTTCACTTACATTAAAGTGAATTAGAGTGAAAGTTCACGTGGCATTTTAAATTTTTTCCCAAACTCACATAAGCAACTTTGTATCCGAGAACGAGGGTTCGAAAATGGGGACGGAGAAGTAGTAAAATGCAATGGTTGTGCTTTTGTTTGCAGACGGTGGAAACTGGAAACCAAAGTAGAAAATAGACTGGATGGAGGAACCTTGGGATGCCTTAGACCTAGACGACTCTGATCTCCCCTCTCTCCTCCGCCCTTGCAAACGCCAAACCCACCACCACCACCACCACGACCAACAAAAACAACCCCTCGACGACCACAATCACAACCCCGGCTCACTGTCACAGCAATCTCCGCGCATCATTCCGGGCCCCGCCGGTGCCGTCCAGGCCGCAATGCTCCGTAAGGCTCTCGCCAATCGAAACCCCGTTGCCGCTGCCTGCATTGATGACGATGATGCTCCAGTCACTACCCAGGAGTACATCAGGAGGGCGTTGGAAGACGGAGAAGATGACGATGATTTCAATCGCAACCCCTGGCTTTCCGCCCTAGAATTCCTCGGTCACCAAGGTAGAGGAAGCATAGGTTGCCTATTTGGTAGCATTTCTTTATATTTATTTGGGCTTACTTGCTCGGATTCTTGGTAATGGTTTCGTAGACTCCTTGGTTGCTGAATTTGTGCTTGCGGATTTTTTTCAGGAGCAGTGCATTCTTTGGACTCTATCAAGAAATGTCGATACATTGACAAACTTGATCAGGTATTGCCAACCAAAAATATTTTGCAATTGTGTGTCTATATAGATACATGAAGTCTTTATATCGAGGCATATCTTTCGTTAATATTAGTCTCTTTACAATTAGATATTATGCAAGTGGTGTGTGACCAGGTTGTTGCTATCATCAAAACATGCACACCAAATGGCCTCGGTGATCTGATTGCCACGCTGAAGGTATAACTGTGGCTATAGGGTTATAGACTTATAGTTTAGATGTTATGTTGTTATGGCTGCAATTGATTGGGCTTTTGTTTTGTCATTAGGATCCTACGGGTACAATTGATGCTAGCATTCATCATAAAGTTCTTGACAACGTTGAGTTAGGAAAGCACATTTCAGTTGGCTCTGTCTTGATTCTCCAAAAGGTCTGCCTCTTGTTTGGACTTGTAGAGTATGTATTGCTTTCTAGATAATTAAAAGTTATTGACATTTTTCTGGTGAACTTAGGCCCTTTTTATTTGTTCAGATAAAGATTGGACTATAAATCAAACGTGTCACATATCTGCCTTTTAGCGGGAACCTTTGGAGTCAGGATTAAACATCCGAATACTATATCTGCCAAATAAGGATATACTATACAATGGGATGTGTGGTATTATTGAATCCCTGAGCCCTGAGGGCCTCACTATTTGTCATATGAGATTTACTTATCCTACAGGATTATATACCCCTTCCTTACTAATCCAGTAAGACAGGCCCTTATAGTTCATGCTATAATTATTTAAACACGCGATTAACGAGAGATGATATTTTCAGGTTGCTGTATTTGTCCCCTGTCGATCTGCACACTGTCTTAACATAACTGTAAGCAATGTGGCCAAGGTACATCTCTCACTATTCAATCTTCACCCACATTGCTTTCATTGGTAATTTAGGTGGCTGGCCATGATTGTAGACTGACTGACAAGTACTATCATTTGCTCCGTTTCTTTCAGGTTTTCATTTAGTTTTCTTGGCCAAGTTATAATTGTAGTGCTTTTTGGGAGAAAAAACAAATATCTAGAGCCAGTTTACTTTTACACTTGAGATATGGAATAGAAAAGGCTTCCTTGCGATTGGCGTTCATTTCCCAATAAGCCTTCTAGATTGTTAGAACCCTTCTTTGGATCTTTTTATCCAAATTGGGGACTCATTTTTAGACAAGAAGTCTTTTTTGGTATATAATATTTAAAAGCGGCTTTTCGTGAGAAGAGTCCTGAAAGCCCAAAGTGCATGAATTGGACGGCGTGTTAGTAGAATGTTTAGTGAAACATGTCGAATAACAAATCAAAGACATTCCGTAACTCTTTTTTGAAATTGAAATACATGTTTAGCGCCTCTTTAGCGTTCTTATTTTCCCAAATGGTAACATCTTGTGAGGCACCCAAATGGTAACATCTTGTGAGGCACCAAGGATTGTCGGTACCTCATATATATTATCCCTTGGATAACATCTGGAAAGTTTTATTCTATTAGGGGACAGAGGGAATTTTTCAAAGGCATTATTGTCCTGGCAATGCCAATGTGAAAATCCGTGTGGATATTTACATTGTATAATCATATAAAATGCGTTCGCACCTATATTAGATATATAGACATAAAAATTTATATTAGATTGCAGCAATGGGGCTTAAGGACAACAAACAATAGTAGTGTGACAGCTGGAACACACAGATTGTAGAGACCAACCTGTAGGCTTTGGTGGAAGATAAACTTGAATATGAACTATTCCGTGGAATTATAGAGTGGTTGAGCCACTTGTGTCTATAGCTAATTGGAAGGTGGTCTGATTATATTGTGCAATCACACAAATCCAATGATTCAAAGATCTACAACTCACTTCTCTAATACTCTAACTAGCTCTTAAACTCCACTTTCCTTCTCTGTTTCCCAACTCTCCATCACAAGCACCCCACAACAGTTAAGCTTAAGTTCTCTCAATATGCCCCCAAGCTTAATCGTCTTCCTAAAATCTTCTATCCCTACCGTATCTATTTGCCTCATTGGACAACCATCTATTATCCTCCTTCTCCGTCATGCTAAACAACTATTGTTATCATTCTTCATCTTGTGGAACAACCTCATGTTGTTCCTAGCACCATATCTTGAGGCCTCTTTAACCTCGCACTTGGTTGAAAATTTGAAATGAACATTGGAGGCTTTGAGGGTAGAAGTAAGTCTATAATCATCAAACGCTGAACTTTCCAGTATAGAGAGAGCTTTAACCTAAAACAAAAA
The DNA here is from genome assembly GCA_019656275.1 of Rhododendron kiyosumense. Classification (NCBI taxonomy): domain Eukaryota; kingdom Viridiplantae; phylum Streptophyta; class Magnoliopsida; order Ericales; family Ericaceae; genus Rhododendron; species Rhododendron kiyosumense. The sequence goes on along the minus strand of BPLS01000226.1, from coordinate 385,994 downwards.
AGCTCCATTAATAACAGACGTCTTTGAGCCACTCAATCACTTTCAATCACACGTCAATATCAAAAAAATTCACAGCCTTACCATTACAATATACAATTTGAGGCACTTGTGGCGGCTCAATTTTGACAACATTTTTTACATCGCGGAATTCATGTCGTCCAGATGATCCTCCTCGTGTGGTTTAGTTTGAAATTGGGCCACCTTCAAAATTTAACGGCAGACAAAAGTTGCTCAATCAGTCTATAATTCCGCCGTTTGAATTCAAGTTGATAATGTAAAAAAGAAGTATAAATACAACCTAGATTCCTAAATAGGTAACTCCTAAAATAACAAGTAAAACTAAGTAAAAGCCTAAAATCTAAATAGAGAATTATAACGTAAATCAATATCCTCCCGGATCACATACAAATTGTTTGTGGGGCCCATGGGGCACTCATTCTTATTTCGTATCACAATTGGCCTGTTGAGTCCACCTATTAATGTTCTATGACCAACAGTAGAATGATAAGGACAAGCAATGTGGGTAAATAGGTATGAAACTTGGTAGTAGGATTCTCCTAAAATGGGTGTGCTCTCTAGATGGGAGCTCGTTCCCCTCGAGACGGGAGATCGTTTTTGACAAAGATGGGAGCTTATCGGGCCGTTGAAGCAGTTATTCTCTTACTTTTAAGGGAGTTAGCTATTGTGGAAATAATATGAGAATCATATCAGTCAACAAGTTTTGCAACTTGAAAATATCTAACTTCCATATTACAATAAATACACTTTAAGATTGGGAAAATTCTCAATTAGGCGCTCCCAACCTTAGGAGCTTGGTGCCTCTGCTCCTCTGCCCCTGCTTAAGCATAGATCCATTTATCTGGCCAAGTTGGTTGGGAAGCAAGGCTTGGTTTGATTTTGAAATAATACTGATGATGCAATTCTGTATGCTAGACCTAGTAGGCAATTTACAAGCCAGACAAGACAGTCTTACATCAGTTTCCATTATTCATTTTCTATATTCTAGGTCTAAATGTTATTGATGGTTGTGGTCATAAGATAGTACTAATGTAGTATATATGTTACTAGCGAATTGCCCGTGTCTACGGCACTACCCACCCCCATTGGAATTACTTTTTGAATCTTGATGGTGGCTCAAAACAACTAATATAACGGGCCTAATGGAAAATGCTTTTACGATCAAAGACGAGAAAGATATGGAGCATTCGCAATCGTAGAAAATTTGTCTTAGAACATTAGTACTAAGTCTTGCTTACTTTTGAGGCTATCGACACTAAGGCACTTTTGAGCCTATCGACACTAAGGCACTTTTGAGCCTAACCCCAAGAATTGAACTTGGCAATTACGTGGAGAGCAAACTCACCAACAAACCCGACTAACCCTTGTGGCTATATGCAGTAATGGTTAATCCATGCATCAAACTGCTTGCAGCCAAAGTAGAGTTAGCATCATTTGGATGCAAGGCCATGCTATTCCCAAAATAAGTTCAAAACCAAAATATAAATAACATAAACGAACCAAACAAATTAACTGGAAGCATCTCAACCACATCTTTTGACAAACAAAACAAAGTGCAAATCAACCACATCTTTAGACATTTCTTAATTGAAGACTATATGGGCACTGGGTGAGCTGGGACTAATTCCCCTTTGTTTTGTGTTTTTTTTCCCCCTAAACTCTATGAATCCCACATTAAGGATAAGGATGCCTTTTCATTCACTTGCAAGCCGATTTTCCATTTTTTTTTTGACAAGTCCAATTTTTCATGTTCTTAAATAGCCCCAATTCTGACGTGCATGCCTTTCATACTGGGTATGCACGAGAGTCAGTAGAATCAACAGTATAAAACTAGGTAAGAAAGAGAGGAGAATCACCCTGCAACACCTACAAAGTAAAAAAAAAACACACACACCAAAAACTCCAAAAATCCCAATAGACCCATCACCTTTTCTTTCACACAGCTTCAAAAAATCCCAAATAGTTTCTTAGACTCATTACATTTGCTTTCACGCAGCTTCCAAAAATCCCAAATAATTTTTCTATTTACCCCAACATTATGGATCAAAGTAATGTTTCTTACCTTCCACGCAGCTTTCTTGGCTCATACTTGAATATTGTCAAGTTAGCCGACGTTGAGACCTCGGTGACACCAGAGAGAGAGAGAGAGAGAGAGAGTAGTCATTCAATTTACATACTGAGATAGATGTGCAGATATTGTGTACATCTCAATTTTCATTACAAACGATCTTTAATTTTTTCATCCATATGAAGTTTAGAACCTTGGCCTCCATCACTATATCGGATTGAATACTGAACAAACTTCATAATAATCTCACCTCCCATGGATTATAAGTTCCAAATTCCCAGAAGAGTCCAATGTATATAAGCATTTTTTGACGGTAGAAATCATAGGCTCTCATTTTGTGCAGGGGACGACTATGGGACAGCTGTATGTGACAGCTGGTGTCTGGTTATTTTCTATTTCTAGAAATGCTCTCAGTAACTTCTTTGTGCCATTTCTGCTACAATGTTTTCTTGTTACAGGTCATCTCTAAGGACAGCGGACCTCTAATAAAACAAGGTTTCCCTGTATCAGCAATCAGACCGGTTCGTAGAGGTTGGTGATGGGTGCTCTTCCCTTCCTCTTTCCATCTCTATACAAGTTTTGGGAAGGATAAAAACACTTTTCGCTGCAGTATTTTGTTATGCTGTTTGTTGACATTTAATGCTTAGCATATATTCTGACCAATACCCTCTCTCTTTCCCGGAAGGTGGTGAATACACAGGTAATGTTCCCAAGGTTATTTCTCTGGAGTCCGACAGAATTGAAGGCATCGTGGACAATGTCAGGCAATCTGGTAGTGTGAGAAATCCTGCTCAAATTGATAAGCTAATGGACAAAGGAAATCCAACTCAACTGAGTGGGCACTGTGGAGATCAAAATGGTGCTCTAGGGGCTCTAGAAATTATGAAGAAGACAGCCAGAACAGATTGCATTGATGATGACCAAAGGGGTTTGGAATTTGGGGACAGAGTGAAAACTGGAGGCTATCAACCAAGTAGCCTCCACCATAGTAGCCCTGTGGCAAAGTTGGCTGAGAGCCAGAATGAGCAAGATAGTCAGATAATAAATGGAACTCAGAACCAAAGACAGACTGTGATATCAAAAGCCTTCATTCCCGAATGGACAGATGAACAACTAAATGAGCTTTTTGCCGCTGAAAGTGATGATGGTTACTCTATTTTCTGATGCCAAACTGGTCCTTGCAACTCAAGGGGAGGAGTATTTACCAATGTGCAGCGAAGAATCTTTTTGGTCAATCTTATTAGCTGAACACCATATAAAATACTCTGTTTTTTTTTTTGAACGAATCTTTAATGCGGCACAAAGATATTGTAAAGCTTTTTTCTTGACGTTCATCATCCGGTGGTTAGTATTCCATTGTCAATAAATATTGGTTGGAATTTTTTGAATGTGGATTTTCTATGCCTGAAGTTTGCAATAAATTTTGGGTGTTCTTTTTGTCTAAAATGCCCTTGGGTTTGTGCCGTGTGGGGTTTTGTTTGTGGGGCGTCATTGTATGGATTTTGAAGTTCTTATTTTTTTGGGTTCATTTGGTTTTGTATGGGAGAAGTTTCATGCATATAGTTATGACGGAGCCGAAGGGGCGTTTCTGCAGCAGAGGAATTCAACCACTCTTTCTACAGTTTGAAAGCTGATTTGAATCTTTACTGTTTCCACGGCTCCAGACAATCCTCTTCCGGTCGATTCTTTGCCTCAGTTTGGGTGGTCTTCACGAGATTAGCGTTTGTTTTGTATTCTAAACTAAATAAATAAATATTTTTTTGCTCTGGATTTGGTTTCCTTTTGATGTTGTTGGTTTCCTTCTGAAATTAATTTAGCTTCTGCAATTTTGTTTTTTAAGTGGTTTATTGTTGAGTAAGGTATTGAACGAAGGAGATTGATCTTGTGTCGTTTCATATTTGTGCTTTTGACGGGCAATTTTAACTCTTCTAACTTTGGATCATTTTAAGGTTATTTCCTTGTGCTCTTTACATAGCTGTTTTGGGTAATTGGTGCTTTGTCTTTTGTGATGATTGTGTCCAAGTTTTGAGAGTGAAAGAATGAGTAGTCAAGTTTTGGTAATGTGAACAAGAAAAATCAGATGAAAATCACTCTGCACACATTTTCTGTGTCTTTCTCTATTTCTATGATCCTCAGTATAATATAGGAGTGCGGTGTTTTGATTCTTACTAATATGGATTTCAACTACTAATGATATTAGACTCCACCCTAAGGACGACCATAACTAGCAGAAAACAAGCAATGAATTTCATTTATCGCAGAAGTAGCCAAGCCTTCCTAGAGATGTTTTAAATATTGTAGCATTCCTTTTAGTTTTTACCCACATGGTACAGAGCATTTTGCCAAACTTGCAGGCCTCTTTTGTAGAATGCTCCACCTTCTGCATCTTGTCCTTTGTAAACAATGTGACCAAGCAGAGTTAGGGATTAAAGCTTACAAACAAATAATCAAATCTGTGTATTTTTGGAAGCATTCCTTAATTGTTGTAGTATTTTTAGTTCTTCGTTAAAAGTTTAAGATAGCGTGTGTTAGTGGTTGTCCGAAAATTATTCAATACTCCCGAATTATATGAATAGTATACTCCATCATCTCACATAACATGTGGGGCCCATACAAAGGACACGTGTGGGACCCACATGTATTGTCAGAGGAGGGAATATATTGTTCATATACTCCGGGAGTATTGAATAATTACTTGTGTCTGAAACATTTTGAAAGTTGAAGGCACATTCATGGCTGCATGCCATGAAATGCAGAAATTTGATTTCTTATATGCCAATAACTTCTTTTTCAACAATCACTTAAAGATGGGTGCGCGGAGTTGAGTTTTGTTCACCTTCCACTTAAGAGCGTGAAAGATGGTGAACATTACTCTCCTTCTTATTGATTGAAATGGTGTGAATTCTACCATAAAGTGTATAAATTTCACCATAAAGTGATGTCATGCTTACCAAAAAGCGTATTGCACGGGTGAGAGCTGCA
>BPLS01000226.1:352824-380916 GCA_019656275.1 Rhododendron kiyosumense | reverse complement strand
TCATTCTAACTACAAAATAATGTCATGCTCACAAAAATGTGTATTGCACCGGTGGGACTTGCACCATTTCAACTAATAAGAGGGATGATAATTTTCACTCTCTTTCAAGAGGGTGAACAAACAATACCTTAGATTTGAAAGTCTTCTATGATTGAGCTGGATTTATTTTTTGCAATAATTTTTCATTCTAACTACAAAATAATGTCATGCTCACAAAAATGTGTATTGCACCGGTGGGACTTGCACCATTTCAACTAATAAGAGGGATGATAATTTTCACTCTCTTTCAAGAGGGTGAACAAACAATACCTTAGATTTGAAAGTCTTCTATGATTGAGCTGGATTTATTTTTTGCAATAATTTTCTTCTCAATAAATATAACCAAAGCCTTTGTGAGAATTCATGTTCCATCCAATGTTAAAAATGCCCTTTATGGTCCACTAATTTTTATTCCACGGAGGCCACTATGTATAATTTTGATATTTAAACCAAAAAAATACTTAGATAATTATGAACATTTGGAACCACAGGGAGGCCATAGCCCGCATAAGCCCACCTGTGCTTCCGTCTTTGCCTCTATGACTCTTCAAATCCTACAAAATTGAATATTCGGCTTTCGAAACCACAGTAGGTGGCATCATTTTTCATTTGTACTCTACGTTTTATGGTAGTGTAGCGTATGGACAGAAGTCGATAAAAATACGTTGGACAATTGACCTCCTATAGCAAGGAAAAGAATGTTTTTTGTCATAACATGTACAATAAGAGTGTCGTCTTGCTACTTTTGGCCCTGAATTTTCACCGCAGGTATTGACGAAGGAATGGAAGAGTCGTACTAACTGGAGGATGGCATAGTTGCTGAAGAGGAGTCTAATGAGCTGTGTATTCCATAACTTTAGTTTCTCTATTGATTAATTCGTATTTTGGAATTTGAATGTAATAATTCTTGAGAGCTTACACTCTGGAATTTCAATTCAGTTGTCATAAGACTACACTTTCGCTAATTATTATTAGTTGGTCTTCTAATTAATGAAATCATACTATTAAATTAATTAAAGTATTTTGAAACAATGTTTAAATAACATTTTCAGAAATCCAGGCGTTACACTCCAAACATAAGGTTAAAAAAAAAAAAAAAAAATTCATGCTCACATCACGTGATATGCTTATTTGTTTGGGTTTGAATCCTTCCAGGACCATTTTGTCGCTCGACAGAAGGGACAGGGAAACATGTACATTTGAACGTAAGGGCAAAATTGTCATATCCAGCCGACCTTTTTGACAGATGTCATCCTATTCGATCACGTCAGCATTGGTTGGGTTGGGTTGGGTTGGGTTCACCACCAAACTATAGTTACAAAAATTTGTAAAGTGTAATGCAATGATATTTTCAAGAGTAAAGGGGTGACAGTAACATTTCAGAGGTTTCAAGGGGGTAACAATGTAATACTAATAATATATCCAAAGGAAAATACTCCTCGGCTCCCTCCATACAGACTCCTAAAAAAGGGGTTTAGTTGTAGCAGTAAGAATAGGGGTAGCTCCAAGGGGGACTACTCCTGAAAAGATGCCTGGAGGGTTTGGAAATGGAGGAGACGCGGAGGAGGAAGTGGTGAAGAATCGATTTCTAGGGTTTCTCTTATGGCAATCAGTTCAATCAACAGTCCTCTACTTCCTCTGCAAATCTCTCCTCCTCTCGCCCTTCGTTCCCAACCCCTTCACCCCCTCCATCCTCGGCTTCTTCGCCTTTATCACCTTTCACCTCTCTCTCCTCCTTTTCTCCGCCTCTCTCTTTGCGGTGGCCTCGCCGCAGCCCCACACCCCGGCTTCCCCCTTGGAGCTCGCCCTCGGTCTCGTCCGAGCCGTCTTCGTCTCCGGCGGCCCGCCGCCTCCCCCCGAGTTCCGTCGCCGGGCCAGGATTTCCCTCACTTTTGTCCTCTTCGTCGCCTCGTCTGCTCTCTCGGGCTTCTTGTCTCTGATTTCTGTGTGCTGGAACAACTTTGGCGACTCTGTTGGTCAGAAATACTACTGGCGGTTACTGGGAACGCTAGGGTTTAGAGGCCTTGCCGTTGGGTTCTTTTACGGTCTTTGTTATCTCTACAAGAAGAGATGGGTTTTACAGTTTCCTATTATTCAGGTTGGACTTCTTTTTCTCAAGTTACCATTCTTGTGCTTTTTGTGTTTCATTGATCAATACTTCGTTTTCGTGGTTTTAGCTACAAAATAGTAGCAACCTGGTTGTGAACAGTTTTCAAAGCACATGAAACCTTATTCAAAAGGTTATGTCTGCGTTTTATATGGTCGCACTTGATTGCCATTGGTTTTTTTGTTTTGTTTTGTTTTGTTTTGAACAGCTTGATTGTAATGTTATCAGTTTTGATTGTTTACATTGTTGAATTTGAGTAATCTAGTGCAGAAATTTCACCTACAACTTCTGTACTATTGCAAAAGCTTGTCACCATTTTACGTAAAACACTATATTTGAAAATGTAACTTCTTTGTAACCTTTTTAATGATGACATTTTACGAAATATTTTCTCATTGTAAATCATTTTTCTGAAATATATACTTCACTTTAATGGGGCGTGAGCGCTAAAGTTCCATGAATTGACAAATATAGATAGTTTTAGTTAATGATCAAATAAATGCAACAGAAAAGGGACAGGGTAATCATATTTTTTGTGGATGTTACTTTCTCGGCTCTCTTCTCATTACCTTTTTCTTTCTTTTGCTCTACTTGAAGTTTTCTGCACTCCCTTCTCTTATGTTCCATCTTGCCACAAGGATAGCGTTCGATTTCCTTCCTTGGTTTGGATGTTCCTCTTGACTTGTCCCTTGAGTCATTTTTGGACGTGTCATGGTGACCAACCTACTTCTGCTTTGAATATGAACCTTAGTCCCAACCATAGGGCCCTTCTTTTTCTTCTTTCCTTTTGAATGAACATGCAATGTTTCATCATGGCCATGGTTTACCATCCCATTAGTAGTGGAATTACTGATTGTCACAACTTTTGTTTGCAACAGTCAGGCAACGAGCTGAATAATGATAAGCACCATTTGCATTCTAGACAACCAATTGATAAGCCCTTGGAAGTCACTCATGTGCTCCGCAAATTATGATCATCTTTTTATCCCAAATTCACAAGCTTTCTGTTCAAATAATCTTTGTTTTGGTGCCGTTTTCCGCTTATACATGGCCTAAAGTTTCTTCCATAAAGTGTGTTCATTAGTTTTAGCCACTTATGGAACATGTTTTGATTAGTTTGAATTAGGGCAACCATTTTTTCTATTCATTATTACCTAGTTCATCGGTTGCTGCTTTCAGCTCTTTAGTGTCATGATAGATTGGCAGATATAAATCTTTAGTGCTGGACATCCTCTACTTTTAGAATTGAATTTAATCATAGCATTCGAATGAATCAATTTGAAATTTGGATTTGGCTAGAGTTTATGAAACCCCTTAAACACATAGCCACTACACTGGTACAACTTGTTTGAAAAAACTGGGATGTTTTCTCTTGTGGTGTATATAGAAAAGAGGCTAAATATTGTAAACCACAATAACCAACAAGGGATGAAAATTAAAGTAAACAAAATGCTACTTGAGACATCGAATTTTGATGGTTTGGAAGGTGCGTACAACAATGGACCATGGTCAAAGACTGATGCTGTCATCCACCACAAAATGATCGGGTTATCGACAATTTCATATCTAGTATCAAATCAAAGGCATATAAATATCACCAAGGAGAAGATTTCAACAATATCAATGAAAGAACAAGTTTAGGTCTCACCAAAGTGGATATGCCAAGCTACTGCTTTGAAAGCTCTGTGAACAATCCGCTCGGATCAAATTGGAGAGTTTGTACCCTAGAAACCATCCAAATCACCAATAGCTTCGCGTTCTTCATGATCATTTGACTTATACCCTACTACATCTTCCTCCCTTCCTCCATCTGCATCTCCATTTTTTCACTCTACTTGTTCCCTCATCATCCTTATCGAATGGAGGAGAAATCTAATGGAGAAGTCAAAGGCTGAAGGATGAATAGAGAAGGCGTTGATAGAAAAAATATGATGGCTTTTATAAACTTACCAATCCAAATTTCAGGCAATGATCCAGTCCATTGGTCTTCATTAAGAGCTTGATAGGCTTAAAAATGAAAAGAAAAATTAAATACAAATATCTTGAAGGTGGATACTTACGCGTGCGCTTGATGCACCTTGCGCTTGACCACAAGGCCTGCCCTCTATGCACCTCAACTGCGCTTCGCCATCCTTGCCTTGCTTCAGCATATTGAGGGGCTGTACATGCTTGGCTTCAGGCTTAGGAGCATGCTTAAGCACACTTTTTAAAACACTGCTTAGATTGCTGTACATCGCGTATATCATGTGCCATGAGACAGTGAGGAAATCTTATCTCAACTGTAACAAAATCACAGTGTAACAGGCTGTGGTCATTAATTTTCACATTATCTTATCTTAAAAGCAAAGTTGCATTCATACTCAAATTACAATATCCATGTCATACTGAGCACTCATCTCTGATATTTTGTGAGTATATCTGTTAAATTTCTCTGCAAATTTCAGGCGGAACTTAAGTATGATGAGATTTTAACCATTACTTTTTTTTAACATGAATCATGAATAAGACAATGATATGTTAAATGTCGAAATTTTGATAATCACGTTTTGGAAAGTGTCTAATAAGTGTCAATCGCTTATTGATTTCTAAGCCACAAATACCCAAAAAAATGTCAATAAGTTACACAAAGAGTGTCGACAGGTGTCCATAGAATATTTTTTATTTCTTTATGGAGACAAAAAAGAAGTATAGGTCACTTTAGAGTGCCCAAGAAGTGTCGGTGTTTGACAGGTGTCTGAGTTGGACACTTTAGAATGTCCAAGAAGTGTCTGGTGTCCGACAGATTCGATTTGGACACAATGACATTACCTTGTTGAAGTGTCCCTGCTTCTTAGAAAGTGATAATCTGCTCCTACTATTATTGCTGGTCTTTTGTAATGTGTTTTATTGAAATAATACTCTTATTAGGGTAATGTGTCCCTATTTTGCAAACAAAGTACAAGGGGATTACAAATATTACTTTAGGTTCTTTTTTCTTGAAATTGGTATGCGTAGCTTGAGCCCAATACATATTTATTATCACGCATTTATTGTGGCTAATGATTTTAGTTTCCCATTCCAACAGCGGCCTCCTTTCTTCAGCTTCAAGATGGGGCTCCCTTCAGCTTCCCTACAGGCTTTAAAGCTTTCTACTGCAGCTTACTTCGTCTCAGCAATGTTGTCATTGTTACTCCCTTATAAGTTCAAGGGTCAGGTCACAATGGGGAAAGTACTTGTTGAGCATATCATCTTTTACATGGCAGTTTTTGTGATTTTTCTTTGTTGGGAACTAAACCATCATTTACATCAGGTTAGTTCCTCAATCATAATGATATCTGTTGCGAACTTTTTTGCCTTTTGATAATCACAATTTTGAATATATTGTCCTGAGTGGCATGGCACGCTATTTCTAGTATGTCATGTGTGAAACTAAAGATGCAACAACAATTTGCCTCGGCTGACTTCTTTTTCCTATGGGTGCTTTCAAATCGTATATTTAGGTTACGCTTTTGCAATTAATGTTATAAGCTATGAAGCACCGACACCTCTAGAAGTCGAAGAATCTCAGTGTCAGGACACGGGGACACCGTGGAGATACGTACGGGACACGCCACGTGGCGTGGCGTGTCCCATATTTTAATATTAAATTTTGAGGGGGACACGGCGGGGAGCAGGGGCCAAATTGCAATTTTTTAAAAAATTTTGGGGGCCAAACTGTAATTTTTGAAAAAATTGGGGGTTAAACTGTAATTTTTTTATAAAAAATTGGGGCCAAATTATAATTTTTGTAAAATTTTTGGGTGTTAAACTATAATTAATTATATATATATATATAAATAAATAAATATACATGTGGCGTGTCCCTTGCCGTGTCTGTGTCCCCATTTTTTTAGAATTCCCGTGTCCCGGTGTCGGTTTCGGTGTCCGTGTCCATGTCGGTGCATCATAGGTTATAAGAGAGTCTATACATCTTGCTCTCAGTGTTGTTGGGCCTGGTACATTTTCAACCCCCCTCTCTCACCCCCTCATTCGAGTGTGACCTACATAGCAATCCTTGGATAACATGGTCTTTATTGGAGTGCAATTTTGTTCACTCTCTTAAAAGAGGGTGAACATTACTCTCTTCCTATTGGTTGAAATGGTGTGGATCCCACCACAAAGTGATGTTATGCTTATAATGCAATACGCTTTTTGGTAAGCATGACATTACTTTGTGGTGGGATCCACACTATTTCAACCAATAGGAAGGAGGGTAATGTTCACCCTCTTTAGTGGAGGGTGAACAAAACTCAACTCGTCTTTGTTGGGTTTGAGTTTTGATGGAGGTTTTTGTGGTAATGAGTGGAGATAGATAGATAGATAGAGAAATGAGAGTAATAATTGTGGACAAAAATTTTTGGAGACCGTGCGCAGAGGGAGTGGTTGATTTTAGAGACCCAAAGCAAACAGTCAAAATGTCTTCTAATTTTTTTTTCTTGCATATAGTAAGCCTTTGCGTGTTTCTAGTTGGGATTGTACGTGTCATGCTTTTATCTCCATGCTCTGCTTTTTGAGTTATTGCTGCACGTAATCAAACTACCGTTGCCTATATAGGTGCTACATACGAAAAGGTTCATATTTGCTCCCGCAAAAGGATCAGCCGCAGCAGAAACAAATCCAAGTGAACCTCTTCTTGCAGCATTAGAGGAGAGCATACCCAGATCTCTTATGCAATATCTTGCATATCTGGATCTATGCATGGTTTGTGAGAGTGATGTTGATGCCTGGCGCCGGGCTGCCTTTTTTGAAGAAACTGGTGAGACTTACAAACGAGTTATAGCTATATGCTTGAGGCCTCTGGAGCAGTTCGCTTCCAAGCTTGGAGAAGGTTTAGAAAGTAGTTCAAGTGGCAAGTCATTCCAACTAGACCACCAATTGCGATTGCCAACAGACTCGCGACTAAGTTCAAGGCTTCATGAACTGTTTGATGATTTCCAGGTACAAAATCTGTGATTATTTAGATCTGCTGATTTGTATTTTTTGACTTCCATACCTTGCCGTCTTTATTTTTTTTGCATCTTGTTCAGATTAGCATTTTATCATTTTGTCGACTTGCTTTCTGAATGTCCTGTACGATGCTTTAAGTAGGTCTGGAATGTTGTAAGCGCATATTTAAGTTGTGTGCTGACGTAAATTGCTCAAGCAAAGTAAAACTCGTCTGGGCCTCCGCTTGGGCAATTTCCATCAAAGCCCGATGGGTGACAATTTGCCCTTAGCATTTGCCGGATCCTTGCTCGACCATTGCTTGAAGCCTAATAATGCCATCACTCTAGTCTAGCAACTCCAAATTCGCTTGAGAGTCTTTATGGAACAAGTTGTTGGACAAAACTGAACTTGATTCGCTTCATTCACTTAAGTACAGATGGAAATAAATTTCCAACTGAATAAAATGGGAAATATGGAAATATTTAAGCTGGCATATAATTTCCATTGTGAGTCAGATGACTTTTAAAGTTTTAGTTAGTAACTGGACCAATGCTTATTTTTTTAATCACCATGCAAACGTGTATGTAACTCTACAATCTTGTTTTGAGGTTCAAAATGAAAAAGGCTCAATTGATAGCTGAATATAAAAATATGTTGAGTGGCTTTGTACATCAAACTGCTTTTGCTCCTAAGTCCTACCAAACCAAATCCAGTGAAGCCTTATGCCCTAGTTATTGGATTTCAGGGACAAAATATTGTCCGCCATCCGCTCGGTCAATGTCTAGGTGTTCACTTATATTTAGTACATTCACATCCTTTTTCACAACATCCTCCCATGTTAGTTTACGTCCTCCCTGCCTCATAGTATTTCCATCAATAAAAATCTGTTTGCTTTTCTTTATTGATCCCTCTATTGGTTCTCGTTATATCTTTGTATGTAGAACCACCTTAGTGTTTTTTTTTTCTATTAACTTATCTAAATTGGGGCTACTCCAATGCACCCATGTTTTCTTTTGTAATTCTCGTTCATAATCTCATCTCACATCCACCTTAACATCCTTGTTTCAGCTATACTCATTTTATTTGTGTATTTCCGTGGTTGCACAACACAATAATTGCCATTCCCATTTGTATTCTTGGCATTATAGTTCTGTAGAATTTTCTTTCAATTTTGTAGGAATGATTCGTAAGAGAAATACAGAAGAAGCACCCCTCCACTTGGCCAACCTTTGAATAAATAGATAATGCTGACTGAAGTCTCCTCGTTATTTTTTACTATGGATACTAAGAAAACAAAAAAATGCTCACCTTTTTATATTAGAAAAATGTTCACCCTTTTTGTTTCCCACGTAGGGAATGAACAATTTCAGTATCTTGTTAATTTGAGACTTTATTTTTCATATCTACAACCTTGTGAGGCATATTTTTAACTTGAAATAATCCATTAATTTCATTTTGTTTTTCTTTTACTTCTTTCCTTCTACTTCTTCTAATAACTACATTTGTCTCCCCATTTTGAACGAACGATCGGTGGTGGGGGCCAGTTAAATGCAAAAAATAAGATTATGGATCATTGAAACCTATGGGGTCCCAGGGCCACTACTGGGGCAGTGCTCCCACCTTTCCTATGGTTGCTAACAGGTTGAGATAATACATCAAAGCACAAGGGTGCAAACTTCTGCCGGCATTGTTGCTTTGTACAGAATTTGCTAATCACTTGTGCTGACAAGATGGTGCAGATTTACCTTTTTATTATTACACGGTCTTGTTAAAAATTAGCCCTAGCTTTATGTTGGTAATTTATACTCATGTTGGTAATTTATACTCCATGTTGTATGTTTTTTCTGATCCAGCCTTTCGTAAATGCCAGATTAGAAAAAGCTAATAATCCGTGCCAAAAATTTTATGCAGCTATGTGTATGGTGTGCCCGGATCGTTGCCTCTCTAACTATACATTCGCACAAGGAGGACCGATTTGGAGTTGCTCAACTCTCTGGTAGCAATTCTGCTGTCATCTCAACACTCCTGTCTTGCTTGCTTGCTGTTGAAACATTCATGGGTAAGAAGAACAGTTTGCAGTCCTCGCTGGGCTCTGCTGGTATTAAGTGGGCCACAGCGAGCACAGGAAGGAGAGAAGCAGCTGTTATAGGCCTAGCAGCAGGGAAAAGAAGAGGTAGTCCTCTCTACTCTAAAGCATATTGCATGGCTGACGTTCTAAGGACTTCAATATATTACATCGTGTCTGGGTTTCACGATGAGATGCTGACTAGTGCCAAAGGAGGGCTTCTTGACAAGGAATGGATAACTAGTTGCAAGCCTGTTTATGGGACCCGTGAGCTCCTCTTGCACAAGTTACGCCTTTTCCTTGATTTCCAAGCCAACTAATGCGTTTTTTTTTTAAATTTTTACCTAGGCTTTTCTCTGTTTTAGTTTGCATATCTCATATTTTGATGAAGTGTTTTTTGTTTTGGGGAAATCCAGAATTTTGTTGCGGAAGTCACCTTTTCGTTTTCCTTCTGGTGCTGCAGGTTGTGAAATTAATTTCCCCATTTTTGTTTGGAATATAATCAAAACTAAGAGTCTCTAATATCACACTGAATTCTCGTGACCAAATTTGTGTTAGATGCCGAATATTTCCGCAGATCCGGGAGAGTAAAAACTTATCCGGGATTGTGGAGGGGAAAACTAATGTAACCAAAAGAAAAAACTAATCTAACAAAACTAATGTTACTATGTTTTATTCAGGCTTACAAGATTTCAAGAAAAAATGTGGGTCTTTGTCGAGATAAAATCATTTGTTTTGTTTGGTAGATAAAAATAATGGCATATAGAATTAATTTCACTTCACTTTGTTTTCCTTTGTTTCGAAAAAGGCATTCTGGGCTATTTTAGCTCTCTCTCTTTTTTTTTTTTTTACCGGCAAAATTTTTTTTTACTCCGTATTAATCTTTGAACGTGAAAACAAAGGCCAAAAGGAGCAAGGACAAAGGCAACAAGTGCTTCTCCAAGATTAACCATCTGGGTGGTAGCCCAGCTGGCCCAGGTAATGGGTATATGAGCTGGAGGGACGTGTGGAGGGCCCTGTGCCAGCTGTGCGCCTAGGTGTTGCTGTGGTGACGGCCTGTCCTCACGGACAGTAGCTATGGCTCGAACCGGACATTCCACAGCGGGTTAGGGAGCCCCTATGGTCATGCCCAAGGGGGGTTGCTACGCCGGTCGCCCCCTCCTGCCCTTTTGGTTATCAAAAAGTGCTTCTCCAAGATTCAAGCCCTTAATTGGCAAAATGCCAATCAAAGAGAAACTCAAAGGGATAAAGTTCAACACCTAAGAGGCCATAATGCTAAGATAAAATAATAAACGCACTTGGGACGCAACCAACACAAAAAGGCCTAAAAACCCAAGTACAAGGGTTAAACTTAGCAATTAAAGTCCAATACACACCCAAACCCTAAAATCAAGAGCTGGACTCTGGACGCCAAGCTGCCGTCGCCACGAAGCACCAAAAAGCCGTGAATCTACTGTATGTCACCAATCCCAAAAATGATCGGAGGACCGCCGGCCGCAGAGGCCACTAGGACCGCCACACCTCACAACTAGAAAAACTGAGATGTGCCCAAATGAACCCATCTCACCGAAGAACCCAAAACAACCCTAAATCTAATAACAAAACCCTAATAGTTTCACCACCCCAAATCTGCCACCACCAACCATCACCGGAAAAACCCAAACACCGCCGAAAGAATCTGGATCCAGAAGTGCAGCGGACACCAACAGCCTCCACCGCCTTCCTTTTATTTCACTTAGATTGGTAGAGTTGTAGTGGTATGGCCGAAGATGATTCGAAGGAAATAGCTAACTGCTACTTGAGTTCTAGTTTTTAGCCTAGAACTTTTCCCTAGTGGAGTTTGATTGGTTGGTTGGGTTGTGGTTAGAGTGAAATAAATACTAGTATATACGTTTTCCTATTGTATGATAATAATTGTTGTTTTATACTCCGTAAAATTATGAATTCAACTTCACTAATAGCGTGCGAAAAGATACTCCATTATATTGGTACTAGTGCTAACCCATGCCTACGGCACTACGCATCTCTGTCGGAAGGGGATGGTAGTTGTGTGATTTAAGTGAAAATCATGGGCACTTAATCAGAAAGTAGGAAGATGCACTACAGCCTTTGGATAAAATGAATCTAAGCCGTTTCAACAATTTGTCCCCACATCCTTCTGTTTTATAATAGAGATGTTTTTTTTTGGATAAGCTTATATTAAAAAAAAAAGTTTAACCGTGCACTTTCGAAAGGAGAGGTTCTAAATTTGGGCGGGAAACATTCTTAGTCACGGTTTTGCCATATAAGAGACTCTTTAACGGATTCCTTAAATAAATCCACCTGCCTAATTGGTATTCTGCCTAATCTGAGAATAATCGTTCTACAATTACAAATCTTTACACAAACTCCCTCACATTCTCATTGAGGCCTACACACACATCTTCAGTGTGTATAAAGTGTTTATGTGAGTACGTGTAAAGTGCTTGTGTGAGTGTGTGTGGTTATATAATTATTGTTCTGAAAAATTGGTACGGAGCTAGCGTACGCCATGTAGGCATAGCCTATGCCGGCATGCTACTGGCGTATGCTGATTTACTATGTGCGCACGCCATGTAACACACGAACATGATGCTTTCTAGGTGGATTTAAGGAGTGTTCTGTCATTCTTGTACATAGATGTTTTCTATTTTTCCTTATGAACAATGAATAAATACAAGGTTAGGTGAGATGGTGTGCCTAACACCTTCCCATCTTGTAACATAAGCCCAGCACAAACTTTGGTTAAAGCAGACCGATCGCATCGCGTCTAGCCGTTTCGGTTAGCTGTGTGATGAGAGTCCCATTGACATTCGAGATGTCAAAATGGAAATTCGCTAAACAAGCGTGATAGTTATAATTTGCTGAACAAGCGTGTTAATCATGATCTGCTGAAGAGTGAAATTCGTTGAATAAGCGTGATTAATTGTTATAATCCACTGAAGAAGTAATGGATGATTCTTGAAACCCACAGAAAAAGGCGGAAGAAAGCCCGCGAAAAGTGTGAGACTGAGAGCGGAAGCGAAGATATGGAGTAGTAAAAAAAAGAGGGCCTCTCGGCAGTGCGCACCCCAAAACTGCATGCGAATGCCCACACAAATTTAAAATACAGATCAAATAAGTTTATTTTGTACATCTCCAGACACCATCTCCTTCCCCACCACTACCATCTCTGGCACCCGTTGTTGGCTTGGCAACCAACTCCGGCACTGGCGTCAACGACTTCCCCGACCAACTTTCCGGTGCAATTATTTTCCCGATGAGCTTTCCTTTGCCGGCAACTTGTTCGGCTAACTTTCCGGTGCCAACGATTTTTGCGGTAAACTTTTCGGTGCTGGTGACTTTTCCGATAAAATTTTAGGCACTGATAGTTTTTCCAGCGAACTTTCTAGTGATGATGTGGCGGGAGAGGGTAAATGTTTGTAGTTTAATGTGAAAGATCAATATCTTTGTCGTATAAAAAAAGAAAAGAAAAAGTGGACCTCACACTTTGGAAACTATACAAATAATAAATTCTAACCCTTGCTCAAAATGTTAGTGGAATGGGCTGTGATCCAAACATCTACAGTGGATTGTAGAAAATTTTGTGAACTATATGTTTATTTCTTCAGTGATTACTGTAGGATACTACGTACGATCACTCGTTGTTATGGTAAAAGTTATTTCTTGAATACTTGCATTTGATTTTGAAAAGTTCATTTACCGGATTTTTATTCTAGTTTCTTAGAATCAACTAAGGGCTCCATTTTCGAAGTTCTACTTAGCCCCTAAAATGTCAGGGTTAGCCCTGTCTAGTCAAACTTGCCCAATCTAACTAAGAAGAAGGGAAAGCAAAAACACACCTAGGGGCTAGGAGCACCCCTTCATGCATATCCATACAAAGGCCCGAATAGGCATAACAATGTACTATGAGGTACCCGCTATTTGGAGTGCCCTCTCAACTGATGTCACTCCCATAATAAGTTGCAAAAGTGCAAACGTATAGTTGCTCAAGGAGGAATAATGGCGCGCGCGCGCGCGCACACACACACATCTATGTGAAACTCTTATTAAATTAAAAAATTTCTCAATAAAGCCGCCAGTATAAGGTAAACTCATATTGGCCAAAGTAAAAGGAAAAAGAAAAGGGTAGCTAGAGTTCGAAGTTTGGTATGTTAGAATGTGAAGACGATCAATTTTTGTGACCTTGGTCCGGACCACCATGAGACTAGTCCGGACCACTGCAAACAGAATTCAGTTTTTGAAGCTGTTGGAATTTTGGTCCGGATCAAAGGTAAAGCTGGTCCGGACCAGCGGGACCCAAGAAACGTTTTTTTTAGGGTTTTTTGGTGTGCTAACTTGCTTGGACTATAAAAGCAAAGTTAGGGTTGCTTCCTATTATATATTGTTGTTCATGTTCTCATCATAGTGAAATCCCCCAACACCCCGTGGAGTACGATTAGGCAAATTGCTAAGTCGGAACCACGTATATCGCGTGTCTTGTTCTTTCGATTGCTTGTTTCTCTTTCCTGTGTGCGTTCTCTTGCCCTAACAACTCGTATCAGAGCACCCAGGTTGAGTGGGAGCATCAATGGCAGGAGAAGAAGGAAAAGTAAACGGAATTGAAAAGTTCGATGGTTCAGACTACGGATATTGGAAGATACAGATAGAGGGTTATCTGTATGGAAAAAACTTGAACGCACCGTTAGAACGGAAGAAACCGGAAGGGATGAAAGATGAAGACTGGAAAATCCTAGACAGGAGAGTCTTGGGGATTATTCGTTTGACGTTGACAAAATCGGTGGCCTACAACGTCGCGAAGGAGAAGACTATTGGGGATATGATGGCGGTCTTGTCAAGTATGTATGAGAAACCCTCGGCGAACAATAAGGTACATCTCATGAAGAAGTTATTTAATCTTAAGATGTCAAAAGGCGCTGCAATTGCCAACCATCTTAATGAGTTTAATACTATTACAAATCAATTGTCTGCTGTTCAATTGAGTTTGATGATGAGATACATGCCTTGATTGTTTTGGCTTCATTACCCAATAGCTGTGAGGGTATGGGAATGGCTATTAGTAACTCCGCTGGCAAGGAGAAACTCAAATACGATGACATTCGAGATTTAATCTTGAGTGAGGACGTTCGTAGGAGAGATGCAGGAGAATCCTATTCATCTAGTTCAGGTTCTGCTTTGAATACCGAGACTAGGGGTAGGAGCCAGAATAGAGGTTCTAATAGGGGAAGGTCGAGGTCGAGGAAGGGAAGGAGTGGGTCAAGGACCCCTCTACATGAGGTTCAGTGTTGGAACTGTAACAAGATGGGCCATTATAGGGGAAACTGTAGGGAGCCGAAAAAGCAAAACAATGAGTCTGCTAATGTTGTTGCTACTGAAAATCAGGATGCTTTGCTTCTTTCAGTTGACAGTCCGATAGACTCTTGGGTGTTGGACTTAGGAGCTTTGTTTCATACCACTGCACACCGGAAAATTATCGAGAACTATGTTGCTGGTAATTTTGGGAAGGTGTATTTGGCTGATGGTGAAGCATTGGATATTGTGGGTATCGGAGATGTTCGAATCAGACTGCCGAATAGGTCTTCATGGTCACTACAGAAAGTCAGACATGTTCCGAATCTGATGAGAAATTTGATTTCTGTGGGATAGCTAGATATAGAGGGTCATTCAATCTCATTCTTCAATGATCAGTGGAAGATTACAAAGGGAGCATTGGTTGTGGCTCGTGGGGTCAAGACAGGGACGTTATATATGACACAGAGCACAAGGGATACAGTTGCAGTTGCTACTGCAAGTTGTGATGCAGACCTTTGGCACCAAAGATTGGGTCACATGAGTGAAAAGGGCATGAAGGTACTTCTTTCCAAGGGTAAACTTCTAGGGTTGAAGTCGGTTCAGTTTGACTTGTGTGAGGGTTGTGTTTTTGGGAAGCAGAAGAAGGTTAGCTTTCTGAAAAACGGTAGGACTCCAAGGTCAAGGAAGTTGGAGTTGGTCCACACAGATTTGTGGGGTCCCGCTCCTGTTGAATCGCTTGGTAGATCAAGATACTACATGAGTTTCGTCGATGACTCAAGCAGGAAAGTATGGGTTTATTTTTTGAGAAATAAATCTGATGCCTTTGAAGCTTTTAAGAAGTGGAGAGCTTTGGTGGAGAATGAAGTGGGCCAAAGACTGAAATGTCTAAGGTCAGATAATGGAGGTGAGTATGAGGACAAAAAATTCAAGGAATATTACGCTGTTAACGGGATTAGGATGGAGAAGACCATTCCGGGGAAACCACAGCAGAATGGTATGGCCGAGCGCATGAATAGGACCCTAAATGAGCGAGCAAGAAGCATGAGGCTGCATGCTGGGTTGCCAGAAACTTTTTAGGCTGATGCAGTGAGCACTGCGGCTTACTTGATAAATCAAGGACCGTCAGTTCCTTTGAATTTTAGATTGCCCAAGGAGGTTTGGAGCGGAAAGGAGGTAAACCTTTCGTTTCTTAAAGTTTTTGGCTGTGTTTCATATGTTCATATTGATTCTAATGCTCATAATACATTGGAAGCTAAGTCTAATAAATGTTTTTTTATTGGCTTTGGTGATGAGGAATTCGGCTATCGATTTTGGGATGCGCAAAATCGAAAGATTGTAAGAAGCCAGAATGTGATATTCAATGAGCAATTTATGTACAAGGATCGTGATAGGACAGAACAGGTTGATTCTGTGCCAGAGGTTGAGAAAAAGACTGTGGTCGATTTGGATGAGCTATCTGAGGGTTTTGTGCCAGACAGCAGCCAGGAAGATGAAGAGATTGTTATTCCGCAAGAAAGACAGAGTAAGCCAACTAGTGCTGTCAGAAGGTTGTCTTCCAGGGTTAGCAAACCACCACAATGTTTTTCACCGTCTTTGTACTACATATTGCTCACTGATGCTGGTGAACTAGAATATTATGACAAGGCTTTGCAGAATGAGAGTTCAATCAAGTGGGAGTTGGCCATGAAAGATGAAATGAACTCTTTGTTGACAAACCAGACGTGGGAGTTGACAGAATTGCCAGCCGGTAAGAAAGCTCTTCAGAATAAGTGGGTTTACAGATTGAAGGAAGAGCACGATGGTAGCAAGTGCTACAAGGCTCGACTAGTAGTCAAAGGCTTTCAGCAGAAGGAAGAGATTGATTACACCGACATTTTTTCTTCAGTTGTGAAGTTGATGACAATGCAGTTGGTATTGGGGATTGTGGTTGCTGAGGATTTGCATTTGGAGCAGTTGGATGTGAAGACTACGTTTCTCCATGGGGATTTGGAGGAGGACATCTACATGCATTAGCCACAAGGCTTAGCAGTTAAAGGGAAGGAGAAGATGGTTTGCAAACTGAGCAAGAGCTTGTATGGGTTGAAGCAAGCTCCGAGGCAATGGTACAAGAAGTTTGATAACTTCATGTGCAGCAATGGGTTCAAACAGCTGGAGGCAGATCATTAATATTATACCAAGGGGTTTGGCAAGTCTTATGTGATTTTGTTGCTATATGTTGATGACATGTTTATCGCAGGGTTTGATATTGGGGAGATCAACAAAGTGAAGAAGGCGTTGTCGGAACAGTTTGCAATGAAGGATTTGGGAGCGGCTAAGCAAATCCTTGGGACGAGAATAATCGAAGATAGAGCAAATGAGACTTTAAAACTATCACAGGCCGAATATATCAAAAAGGTGCTCAAGAGGTTTAGCATTGGTGATGCAAAACTTGTTGGAACACCTTTGGCTAGTCATTTTAGACTAACCAAGGATCAGTCACCGAAGACAAACGAGGAGCGGGACTACATGGGTAAAGTTCCGTATGCATCAGCGATATGTAGTCTTATGTACGCTATGGTTTGCACACGTCCTGACATTACGCATGCAGTGGGAGTAGTGAGTAGGTATATGAGTAATCCAGGGAAGCAACATTGGGAAGCAGTGAAATGGGTTATGAGGTATTTGAGGGGTTCTACAGATGTCTCATTGTGTTTCATGAGGGTTGGCCTGAAGTTGCAAGGTTATGTTGATGCAGATTTAGCAGGTGACATGGATAGTCGGAAGAGTACTACTGGGTTTGTGTATACTTTGGGTGGTACAGTTATGTGTTGGGACTTTAAGTTGTAGAAAATTATTGCTCTCTCAACTACAGAAGCCGAGTATGTGGCAGTCACGGAAGTTGGAAAAGAGATGGTATGGTTGCAAGGATTTCTGGATGAGTTGGGGAAGACGGTTAAGAAAGGAGTGCTGCACAGTGACAGTTAGAGTGCCATCTTTCTCACCAAAAATCCGGCCTTTCATTCTAGAACGAAGCACATACAATTGAGGTATCACTTTATCCGTTCTTTGATTGATAGTGGACAGTTGATACTAGACAAGATCCGTGGTGCGGAGAATCCAGCGGATATGTTGACAAAGGCTGTGACTGTTGATAAGCTGAAGCTGTGCGAAGCTTCAGTTTGTCTCCAAGCTTGAGGTTGTGGAGATGGGTATTGTGGGTGTTGATGATAGATGGTGTTTGTTGACAACCATTGAAGTTTGGGGAGCGCCGCTGATCAGTCTTCAAGTGGGAGAATTGTTAGAATGTGAAGACGATCAATTTTTGTGACCTTGGTCCTGACCATCGTGAGATTGGTCCGGACCACTATAAACAGAATTCAGTTTTTGAAGCTGCTGGAATTTTGGTTCGGACCAAAGGTAAAGCTGGTACGGACCAACGGGACCCAAGAAACGTTTTTTTTAGGGTTTTTTTGGTGTGCTAATTTGCTTGGACTATAAAAGCAAAGTTAGTGTAACGACCCCGATTTTTGGTTGTTAAAAATTTCGTTAAAAATTTGAATTTTATTTTAATACTTTTGTGATTTGTCAAAATTTCGTTTTTAGCCCTTGAAACTTGTTTCTTGACACTTTAGCCCACCTAGCAAGCCTAGTTAGCTTCTAACCGACTTGTTGGAGAAACCGAACTAGGAAGTCACCTAGTTACTATAGATGGACCGTTTTGCCCCTCTTGAACCCTTTGAACTTTTTTAACCCTAGCTAAGAAATGATTATTTGTTTTCTTTTAGTTGTTTTGGTTTTATTCTTTATCCTTTGGATAATAAAGGTTAGGGTAATCTCTGTCTATTGGATAATAGGCCCCCTATTTAAATATGTTTGTTTTTAACACATGTCTAAGTACTTTTATTCATTGTTTTTTGGTTAATCTTCCAACCCTCCATTATCCATTGGATAATAAAAGTAAGGGAATTTATTACCCATTGGGTAATAGCATTAGTCTTCCAACAAAGTACAAGGATTTTATTAAATAATCAAGTCTTGGATTTTCCCATGTGATTTTGTGCATTAAATTATTGGGGTAAATCAAAACCCTAGATTTCTAAAGGACATTTTTTATTATTTTATCATAAAAGTTCCCAAGTAACTATTGACCATTGGACAACAAGAGCTAGGAGGATTATTATCCATTGGATAATAAGCTCATCTTTTCAACCTAGTACATGAGATTATTAATTTAATCTTTTCCTTAATTCCCATGTGATAAAGTACATATTATTTTATTATAAAGCTTTCCTAATTACTATTGTCCATTAGACAATAAAAGTTAGAGATTTTATTACCCATTGGGTAATAAGGTTATTCTTTCACCAAGTACCAAAGTACCTTTATTTTATTTGTTTTCTTGCACCTTTAGTGTGTATATATATATATATATATATGTTGTAGTGTACTTGAGAGAGAGAGAGAGAGAGAGAGGAAGGAAGGAGGAAGGAAGATAGGATTGTACTCACCTTGATCTTTCCTTGTACTTGAAATCTTGGTGTATATTCTTCCTAGCCAAAAATCTATCTCTCAATTGTCCTTCTATGATTTGTTTAAGACCAAATCTTGTACTAATATCTTTTCCCTCCATCAAGTCTTCCAAGAATCACAATCTAGCCATGCAAACTTAGGTTAGGCCTTGATCTTTCTAGTTGGCATGACAAGTGTCAAAAGTTGAGGTAGAGAGGGGGGGGGGGCGGCCTTGAGGGAGAGGGAGAGGGCATGCCTTGGCCTATAAATAGAGCCATTCTCTTGCCATTTGAACACACACATTCTCATTTGCTCTCACTTCTCTCTAGAAACCATTTCTGATTTTTCCAGGCAGCCTACTGCCTTTCGGAAATCCTCCGTTTTCTCCTTCTTAGAGTAGTTTTTAGAACCAACTTCCTTCGGGAAAATCCTCCGTTTTCTCCTTCTTAGAGTAGTTTTTAGAACCAACTTCCTTCGGGAAAGTTGTAGAGAACTTCGAGACCTTCAAGTTAGACCCAAGAACCACCCCAATCGGTTAAGAAATGACAAAGATATTGTCATCTGAAGTTCAGTGAAATTCTCGGATTTCCATTTCCAGACAGCTTACTGTCACTTCCTTTATCCCTATTTTTCTCCTACCTAAAGTCATTTCTAGGATCAACTTCCTTCACGAAAGTTGTAGAGAATTTCTAGAGCTTCGTTTTCGACTCAAGAACGATTGTATTCGGCCAAAGATTGATTGAGTTACTACCATCCGAAGTTCGGTCCAGATTTGGAGTATTCACCGCCCGTAGAATTTTTCAACTAGCTTATTCGGCCCCGACTAGTTTCGGATCAAGGTAGGATACTCTTACCCTAACCCTATGTATATGTAAGATCTCATTACCTTCCATTTCAAAGTAAGTTATCTTTATTTACTTTCCATATCAAGTATTTGATCTTTACGACGGTTATGAGCATGCATATATTGCTTGTGTTACTTGTGATATATTATAGAGTTGGATGACCTTGTTAGAATGTTTCATGCTTACTCTTGTCCTACCACGGAGTCTTTGCTTGTTAACGAGACACGAGAATCGAGAAAGTAGAAACATGACACCTAGGGTTTGATGACAAGGAAGTGATGTGTTTTCCAAAGAAAGAAATACTTTTGAAACCACATAATGACCATTTCGAGGGTATTATGTGAATGGTGTGTGTGTGTGTGTGTACCAATGGGAACCCGGTGCGGTGGAACCATTGTGAGGATACTCGGGAACCCGGAACGGCGGAACCGAGGTTGGGTGTGTAGCTTGGTTATCCGCGGTACGGAGCCAATGCAATGTGTGCCAATGGGAACTCGGTGTGGCGGAACCATTGTGAGGATACTCGGGAACCCGGAACGGCGGAACCGAGGTTGGGTGTGTGGCTTGGTTATCCGCGGTACGGAGCCAATGTCAAATGATTTTGAAAGGATGGGTGTGTTAAAGATGATTTTGGAAATGTTGTTTTGATAAATGGAAAATGATTGACACGGTTTACGACGAGTCGCGTAGGAGAAACACTGAAATTTTGGACACCAACGATAGTTGAATACCGAATGTGGATGTGTCATTGTTACTGTCTGTTGTATATGATCTGTTGTTTTAAGTTATGGGATTGCGGGTATGGGGTTACTCTATTGAGCTTTCGTAGCTCATGGTGTTACCTTTGGTGACCCTGACATATTATATCAGTGGCGACACTGGTATAATGTGTCAGATTTTGTAGATGAACAGCGTGAGCTATACACCTTGGAGGCGTTCGGAGCCGAGGAGTTGGCTAGGATGGAGAAGCAAGAGGAGCTGTAGTTAGGAAACCCTAGTTTCCCTCCCTTTTGTAATATTGAACTCTTGTGGGAGTTTTGATGTAATAATGAGCCAGACTCCATTTGATTTTATCAATAAAATGTTTTATTTAACGTACCCAAAATTGGGGGCGTTACAGTTAGGGTTGTCTCCCATTATATATTGTTGTTCATCTTCTCATCATAGTAAAATCTCCCAACACCCCGTGGAGTACGATTAGGCAAATTGCTTAAGTCGGAACCACGTATATCGCGTGTCTTGTTCTTTCGATTGCTTGTTTCTTTTTCCTGTGTGTGTTCTCTTGCCCTAACATGGTATGGTGCTCCCTAAAAACAATGATCTTTGGTCTTGTACGTACTATAGTACACTAAAAAAACATCATCAATCCAATGACAGATGAGGTGGACAATCGAATTCTATATATACCAATTAAAATTAGCCTGGGAACCGCCCTCCCAAGAGTACTCATTTCCAAGACACATATATTCCCTTCATTAACGGACTGAGAAAAACTTCTTTGATGCGGGCAATCCAGAGGAGGTTAGAAATCAATCATCTCGATCTTTAAATACCTGCTTGTTGCTCCGATTCCGTACCAAGCCATATTGACGATATATACATGGCTAGTGTAGTGGTTACTACCTATTGAGATTGTGAAATGAAATCCATGACTCATCATTTAAGAGTTACTAGAACTATTTTTCTGTCCAAACTTAATTCTCTAGCTGAGTTAGTGTAGTGATCACGGTATTTATTTACTTATTTTATTTATCTTTTGCCCAAAGACAGTTCATTGATTCAAAACCATGAAATATAACTGAATGCAATACCCAATCATTAACCAACTGGTGTGAAGGAACAAAGCCCATCCAAACCATATCAATTATGTGGTCCTACATTAATGACTTTGGGGGTGTTTGGATGGGCCATTTTTACATTTTCCAATTTTAATTTTTGGATTTTGGGTGTTTGGCAAGAAAAGGGAGAACGAGTTTTAGGAAAATGGGTTTTGGGTTTTGGTGTTTCTAGAATAAAACCGAAAAAGAGGTGGATAGGAGCTTTTTCAATTCTCATTTTCCCATTTTGGAATTCTGGTATGCCAAAAAGACCACTCTACCCTCTCCCTTTTGGAATAATCTCCACTTTACCCTAGTATGAACGTTATCTGTAAACTCATATTTTCCTTCAGTTCTTCACACCAGAGGCCAAAGGAGAACAATGAGAAGAGAGAAGACGAATCCGCAGACGACTGGAGCTTCGAGCAAACTGGGGAAATCGTTCACCTTCACGTTCTTGCCTCTTGTTCAGGTATATTTTCATCTCCCCCATCAGTAATCTTTCCTGAGATGTGTATTTCCAAATGTAGATCTGGAAATTTTTTTGGAAAAATTAGATCTGGTATTTGCATGTATAGAATGAAAGTACCCCAAGTCTTGACCACCTCTCTCCTCACACCTCTCCTTCTCCTCCACCTCTGTCTCAAACCGAAACCCCCAAAAAAAATAGTCCACAAAATGGGTCTCCTTCAAGAATCGGAAAATCTCTCATCAATCCTTGCCTAACTGTATAATGTGTTGGGTATTCGTTCATGATTAAGTTTATTTACCGGTAAAACCCTTCATTCTGCGATTAAATTTGAGTTTTGTGTTGTTGTCTAATGTTTGATCTTTCTTGATTGAGATCTGGTTTTTTTTCTGTCGTATATTTTTTTCTCAGGATTTTCCAGATCCGGCATATTTAAGTAATGAAATACTATGAAATTTAAATGGGCATGTGCTTTACATGATAGATTGCTTATGCTTAGCCTTTGAGTTTGCTGTGACAGTTGTAAAATATCACAAGAAATCGTTCACTATTAAATACTGAATCATTAGAGAAGAGATGAAGGTTATAGAATAAAAATATCTGAAGTTGCTTAGAAAGATTCTACGTTCAAGAAGTTTAAAGTGGTTTTACGAATACAAAACTGGAGCAGAGTTTAGGAAGACCAAAGGGCTTTTTTTTTTCCCTGCTTTGTTTTCAGAGTGGTGGAAACCAAACTGGTGTTCAAGGATAATGTCAAGAATGACAATCTTTTTCACCGCTGTTTGTTGAAGGATAATGTCATCAAGCAATAATTATTACAGAGGCAAGAATGAGGCCAAGAAAGGGGTTAACAACACCCCAAAACTCGTGTATATACCGATGGAATGCCGTTGTGAGATGAAGGCTGAAATTAAGATTGTCGAAGTAAACCTGGATACGAGGGGAGAATTGTATTACTCATGTTGTAAGCCAATTAGAGAGAGGTGTGGGTTCTTTAAGTGGTGTCTACCTGTGGGGTGGCCAAGCATTGGAAACATCGGGGGGTGGGTGTCTAACGAACCTACCCGTGCAATTGCCCATGTAACCACAAGTAATAGTGATGAAGCTCTACCAATTGAGAGAGAGGTTATGATGTTTCGCCAACAATTGGACCATTGCCACTTGCTGACAAAGGGGTTGATCACGTGCCTCATCCTCGCAATTGTGGTTATCATATTCAAATGACGTAGTTCTTTGTCGTACTATTTGAATGACTTTTACAAGTATATTATAGTTATGGCACTGTAATTCAACTTCCTCGCTTTTGATCACGTTATTGAATGTTGTATTAGGGGATTTCTAATGTACTTAATGAAATTATGTTTTTTTCTTGTTACTATAATGCTATGGCACTGGATTCCTATACTTGAATGCATCTTGTTATTTACTGATATGGAACATATGTTTATCTACAGCATGTGTTTATGCAATAGTGAAGACATGTCTTTGACTCAAACTGGTGCATCAAAAGGCAAAACCCCCTCAAGTGTAGGTAGTAAAGCAATTTGGGACAAAGATGCGAGGGAGTGTTCATCCTCGTATGTGTGGAAGAGTTGGGTGGTGCTAACTACAAATCAGAAACCCAACTTACAAAGGTTGGGTGGACCAACGTTGTCACAAAATTTAATGAGTGGATGGGTAAGGATTGGAAAAAGGAACAACTAAAGAATCAGTGGGGTGTGTTGAAAAAAGAATGGCAACTGTGGCAGAACTTGGTTTTAGGTGAAAGTGGATTGGGTAGAGATCCTGACACTGGTGCAATAACAGCATCAGATGAGTGGTGGGAGTTGAAGCTAATGGTACTACGACATTCTTCATAACTTTCCAATGCTCTACGGTTTATATTTTTTTGTGAATATTTACAAGTTACAAAAATAAAGTTCATGTTTTAAACTACAAGTCCGTTATATATTTTGCAGCGACATCCTGATTGCCATAAGTTTAGGATGAAGCCCTTGGCATTGGAGGAAGAAATGCGTATTCTTTTTGGAAGCAACACGGCTATTGGGGAGGGATCATATGCACCAAATTCAAGAGTTATGCCAAGAACCCGAGAGCAACCACTAGTGGTTGATGTGGACAACATTGACGATTTGTTGGATGATGATGCAACTCAAGAGTTGGTGCACCCTACAAAAGTGCAGAAATAGGTGGCTATTGAAGGCTCTGCTACAAAGAAAGGGAAAGGGAAAAAAGGTATGGTGACGTCAAGGCTTGAAGCATGTATGCAACAAATATGTGATTCAACCGACAGTGCTAGTTCTCCATCTGTCCGGCGTGCTGCTGCTGAGATTCCTACCATGAAAGAATGCGCAAACAAGTTGTCAGAGCTTCGTGAGTTCAACGAGGATGCTGAGTTATGGGCACAAGGCTTAACCTTTTCAAGGAGAGTAAAATCCGAGCAATGTTCATATCGTGCCTCGACGATCTTAGGATGTTCCACTTCATCACCCAAGAATTAAACAGGGTTCGAACAGCTGAGCTTGCCAAAACTTGGTTTGCATCTGCCCCGTGATGGGTTAACAAGTATGGTCCAACCATTTGGGTAGTTTATTTGCATGTAGCAGAACTTGGTGTTAGGTGTTATGTTGTTTGAGTCTGCAATTTGGTTTGCACTTATGGTTTCTGTTGAATATTTCTGATGAGTTATGGATTCTTCATGGTTTGAATGGTGTTTAACTATGCTGTTCTGTTGTGTATCCTACGGCTATACACTCATGTTTTCTTCAGATGATGTTGTTGTTCTGTCGTGTGCACTGTCCAGATGTTATGTTCTTCCATGAGTTTGACTAGTGACTATTCTTGCAAGTCCAGATCGTACACTTGTGTTTCACTGCTATTTATTGCTACTGTTTAGGTGTTTTCTACTGCTGTTATGTAGTCAATGGTACTACTTGTTTCTTAATTCTGCTGTTATGTAGTCAATGGTGCTACTTGTTTATTAAAGTTCCATAAATCTGTTTTTTTTTTTTTTTTTTTATCAGCTGTTATGTATAGGATTGCATGGGAAAAGTATTGATGTTGGTGTAGTGGTATATGCTGCTACTTGTTTCTGCTATGGTTGCTATTGTGTTTAGAGATGGCATCACTGTATTCCTATTATGCTTTAGGAAATGTATCAAACACTTTTTCGGGGTCCCGTGATATTGCTATCTTAATTGGTCTGAGATGAAAGTAGGATTGGGAATCTGAATGTGCTATTGGTATTGCTATCTCACTTTTTCGGGGTGCCATGGTATCCTTCATTTTCCTACTACCCACGGGTGCTATATCTGTCATGCCACACATTCATTTGGTTGCTAGTTTGATGGCTGCACATCTGGGAATTGTTCAGATTCTGGTATTGAATAGGAAAGCAACAGAGATTCCATGCGTTTTGTGCCCGTGATCACTTTGGTACCGGCCATTCGTATTATTTTTCTTGTTTTGCTTATTTGGTTTTTATATACACCACTTTTGAGTTGCTGTCATCTTCTATACTGCAACTCATTTTTTTTATGTTCATACAACAAGCTATGGTATTTCCAAAAATTGTTCACGGGGACCTATATTCCTGTTTTGGATTGTATTACCCCAGCCACCTATTCACCATTTGTGACTTGTTGTGGCAGAACTTTGGATGTATTAATTTTTTCCCTTTCAATGTCCCATATGACTTTACCTTCTTCTTTTACGCCTCTCTATATATGCAGTATCAACTTAGCCAAAAAGAAATACCATACCTTTGCACCATTCCATCCTTTATTTATCACCCCAATATCATCCTCTGTTTTTCCATTTTACTCATATGGACGGAGATGGAGAATATGACTATGATATATATGATGATGAAGACCCGTACTATGTGGATGATTACAATTGGGATCCATACTCTACCGGAGAAGGATCGAGTGTTTCCATCCCCAAACCTTGATCAAGGCGGCAGCAAAGACTAGATGCTGCAAGGCAGCAAAGGCGAGTAGATGCTGCACAAGGCATTACAAACATTCACAATGATGCGTACATGGGCAAGGAACCTTGTCTTACATCCACATTGACTGGCGCAGCGTGGATCGCTAAGTTAAACGTGGGTCACCCTAAGCATATGTATCAATCATTTCGTATGAGCAAAACTAATTTTTTCACACTTTGTAAGTTGCTGGAGAGCAGGTATGGGTTGGAAGAGGGGGAAAGAATTTCGGTGCAAGAGCAGGTGGCTATCTTCTTATGGATTGTGGGCCAACAATCAAATAATAGAAATGCCCAAGAGCGTTTCCAACATTCGGGGGAGACGATATCTAGGCGTTTCCATAATGTACTATATTCCCTTAATGCCATGGCTATCGAGTGGATTAAACCTTGGCCATAGCCTCGAGAAGAAGTGCATTCAAAAATACTAGGGAACAGCAGATACTATCCACATTTTGCCGTAATTTTATGCCTAAATTTTCCCCATATCCACTTTTTGTAATGTCATCTGCCTAATTGCCTTCCTAATATTTGGCATTAATACATGAACATATATTGTAGAATTGCATTGGAGAAATTGATGGAACTCACATCAAGGCCCATCCTGAATCGGAGCAGCTATTGCGATGGATTGGTCGGAAGGGATATCCAACACGAAACATAATGGTAGCATGCGATTTTGATATGTGTTTCACTTTTGCATTAACAGGATGGGAGGGAAGTGCGCACGACACGAGGATATTCAATGATTGCTTAAGGAACCCAGAATTCAATTTCCCGGGCCCATGAGGAGGTTAGTCCACCAACTATTGCATTCTGTTTAAGTTTTTTATATTTATTTCTATACTTGGTTCTCATAAAATCGACAATGAGTGCAGAAGAGTTTTATTTGGTAGACGCTGGGTATCCAAATACTCGAGGTTTTCTAGCATTATACAAAGGTTGTATTTATCATACTCCCAAATGGCGTAATGGAGCCGTACCAAGGAATGCATATGAAAAATTTAACAAAATACATTCATCCCTTAGGTGCACCATTGAAAGGACCTTTGGTGTATGGAAAGCGCGTTGGTCCTTGGTATGCGACATTCTTGTTGGGTATACCATGGAAATGCAGAGAGCTCTTGTAACTACAACAATAGCCATCCACAATTTCATAAGAAGGAGTAACATGCCCGATATTCCCTTTGGCTTCTATGATCAGCGACCTAATTTCTTGCCTTCAGATGCTGGTGTGGAAACTACAACACCTAATGGTCAACATGGAAACATGTTCGTTGGCGATGATCAGGACATGGAAAATGTAAGGGCTTCAATTCGGGATTGGATTGTCGCTCACCGTATCCGTTAGATGAGTTCTTCAGTGTTGTAGTATGTTTGTTCAATTTCTGCAATTTTTTTAATCCAAATTTCCGTAATATTTGGTGTCGTAATGTATTTTGTAGTATGTTTGTTCAATTGATGTCATTTCGTTTAATCCGGATTTAAGTCATATTTTGTGTTGTAATGTTTATTTTAGATTAATAAATTTATGTAATGTTGTACTGTTTGGTTTTTCTATTACATTGGTTTAAACAAAATTATTTATTTAATTTACAATTCACAAACATTTTTTATGGAAAAGTAACAACAATAATAATAGAAATAATAAAAATATATTTAAAATAAATGGGGGGCACTTTTAGTTCACCAGTCCAATTTCGGGAGTACATTTAAATTTTTTTTATTAAAACATTATTTATATACATTATACAACATTATTAATAATCGGGGGCAAAATAGTAAAAAATCAATCCATAATTCATTTTCATTCCATATATTCCAAACACTACTTCTACTGCAAAATGCATTCTGCACATATCATCCAAACACTCTATCAAAATCAAAATACATTCTCACCACAATTCAAAAATCCAAAAAGCCAAACAACTGAAAATGAAAAGCCAAAAAGTATGTTTCCAAACACCCCCTTTCAACTCTTAGACTTTTTCCATTTTTTAGTCCTGCATGGAGGACCACAT